>JAHRHZ010000069.1:24501542-24588389 GCA_024137785.1 Ginglymostoma cirratum | reverse complement strand
GTTTTGGGCCTAGACCCTTCTTCAGAAATCTAGGCCCGAAACGTCAGCCTTCCTGCTCCTCTGATGCTGCTTGGCCTGCTGTGTTCATCCAGCTCTACACCTTGTTATCTCAGATTCTCCAGCATCTGCAGTTCCTACTATCTCTGAAACAATGGCTACTGTCAGTTTGGTGATGTATTTCACTCCAGTGCAGGGAATCTAAGTTATACTGCCATATACTAAAACTATTTGAATTTAAAAGATCTAACTTTTGGCACTGTATACACGCAAACTGATGCCTTAGACTCATACTAATTACGAAGATAAGGAATTCAATTGGCAACAACAAAGATCAACCTGATCAATCTAGGGGGCCCTAGGCCTCTTACATTATCAGTCCTAAACCTGTGTAGTTGGCATTTATTCAAAAAGCTAAAAGTAAAAGTCAGCTTCTTTCTTAAGATGAATAATGTCTAAACAACAGCTCAGGAAAGAGTAGCCTCAATTTTGTAATGGGACAGTCTGCCTGTGAAATAGACCTGTCAAGGATTATCAGGGTAGTTATTGGCTGCAAAACCCTGACATTTATTTGCATTAGATTTACATCACTGTGCCCTCTTCAGGCATTGTTGGGGACAGGCATCAGAGGAAGCCAGCGTACCATTTAGAGGCAAAATGGGGAATGAATCAGACTTTTCTCTTAATTACTACAATTTGAGGCAGTACAGGAAGCAGATCAGATGAAAACAGGTTCAAACTATTGATTAAAACCGATAACTACTGTCGAATGTGGGATAGGTTTTGTATAACTTCAGCAATATCATCAAAAACAAGTGTCAAAGAGTCTTTCAACTGAACAGGAATATCAGGTTGGAAAGTCATATAACAATGCACAGCTAGGATATCTAATATTCAGCAAAGTAATGAGAAAATATACTCTATAGCAAATTACAGCAACTCTTATTTGTATAGATGCCGGAAATACTTCTGCGAACCATCAGTCTGAACGGATTTCACTGGCAAGACTCAATTAATTGAAACCTTTAGTTTCCATCCATTTAGAAGATAAAGCAAGTAAAGTATGTTGAAGAATAAACTATCAAAAAAAAAACCAAGCCAGAACGTATATAAGCAATTTAAGTCGAGGGCAAAACTATCAAGAACTCTCGGTACTATCTTCTTCTCATAGCAATTTAAGCTATAAATTGAGGCGTGACTACAGCATGGGAATGATATTTCCTGTCATACCAACAGTACATGAAACAAATGGTGTGATATTAACTGTACCCACCTAACAAAAAATTTGCTGATTAAACAGTTAAGTTGCCCAAAATTACCTTTTTGTTAAATAGCTGTCCATATCATTTTGACCATGGGTTTTGCCTCGTTCTTTTTAGAGGTTGGCTAAGCTGGCAGCAGGCTCATGTAGATGTACTGATCCCAACTGAGATCTTACAGTAACTGAATGCACGGAAACATTCACAATAAGTTTAACAAGTTACATGTTGTACATGGGTACAGAATGATTGTGATTACGGAGACACAGTGACCAAAGCTGGCAATTCAATCTATAGGATGGACAGACAGAACAGAAAAGGAGGTAGGTTGATATTGTTAATGAAAGGTGCAATCAGTGCAACAGTAAGGAAGGATATTCATGCAGGTAATCCCAATGCAGAATCAGTCTGGGTGAGCTAAGAAGGAATTAGGGCCAGAAAACATTGCTGGGGGTTGTCTATTGACCTCCAAAGAGTTGTAGTGAGGCAGAGGTGGCATTAAACAGAAATTAGAGATGCCTGCGACAAGTGTGCTACAGTAATCATGGGTGATTTCAATCTACATATAGACTGGCTAAACCACATTAGAAATAATACTGTGGAAGATGTATTGTTGAAGTTTGCACAAGATGGATTTTCAGACCAGTATTTTGAAGAACCAACTCAGGGGCATGCTATGCTAGACTTGATTTCGTAAAAGGGAATGAAAAGGTGATAATGAATACTTTCATTGTGAGAGGTCCTAAGGACAAAATGACTACATCATGACAGAATTCTTCGGTGGGATAGAAAATGAAATGGCATAGCGGCTCTGTGGTTAGCACTACTGCCTCACAGCACCAGGGACCCAGGTTTGATTCCACTCTCGGGTGACTGTCTGTCTGGAGTTTACATGTTCTGCCTGGGTTTCCTCTGGGTGCTCCGGTTTCCTCCCACTGTCCAAAAATGTGCAGGCTAGGTGGATTGGCCATGCAACTGGCCCAAAGTATTCAGGGATGTGTGGGTTATAGGGGGATGGGTTTGGGTGGGATGCTCTGTAGGTCGGTGTGGACTTGTTGGGCCGAAAGGCCTGTTTCCACACAGTAGGGATTCTATTCTATAGTTCAAACAAAAAACTCGAGTCCTAAATCTTTAAAAAAATTAGAAAGGTATGGGGTGTGTGTTTGCTGTGATAGATTGGGTAACTTGATTAAAATAGACAATGGCTAATATTTAATAACAAATACAAGCTTTGCAGCTATTATGCATTCCTCTTGGGTGAAAGAAATCAACAGAAAAAATGGCCCAACTATAGTTAACAAAAGAAACTGAGAATAAAGAGGACAGCTATAAAATTGCTCTAAAAAGTAGTAAGCCTGAGGTCTGAGAGCAGTTTAGAATTCAGCAAAGAGGAGATGAATATGGGAAACAGAGAATGAGAATAAAATTGCAAGAAACATAAAATCCGACTGCAGAGTTTCTATAAATATGTAAAAACAAGATTCACAAAGACAAACGTAGTTCCTTCACAGTCTGGTGTTAAGAGAATAAGGTAATGGCAGAGCAATTCAACAAGTATTTTTGTTCTGTTTCCACAGAAGAAGAAATAAAAATCTTCACAGAAATGCTAGGGTCTTTTGGGAAAGAAAATTTTAAGGAAATGAGAAGCAAACTAGTTTTGGAGAAATTAACATGACTGAAAGCTAATAAATCCCAAGGGCGTGATAAGCTAAATCCTGGTGTACTAAAAGGAGGTCGCTATGAAAATTGTGAATGTATTGGTTGATATGTACCAAAATTGTTTATATTTTAGAGCAGATTGGAGAGAGGCAATGTAATCACCATTATTTTAAAAGAGGAAGGAGGGAGTAAACCTTATAGGCTATGGTAGTCTAACATCAGTAGTAGAGAAAGTGCTTTTACAAGAGATGTGATAACAGGGCATTTAGAAAATACCAACAGATACGCAAAAAAAATCAACATATGTTTATGAAAGGGAAATTGTTTCTGAGAAACCCACTGGAGACATTTCAGGACAATATTAGTAGAGGAGGGGAAACCAGTAGATGTCGTTTATTTTCAGAAATGTTTTGATAAAAGTCCCACATCGGAGGTTATTATGCAAAATCAAAGCATATGGCATTGATGGTAACATATTGTCATGGATTGAGAACACAGGATTCAGGCATACAGGAATCAGAGATTAGGAATAAATGTGTCATTTTTAAGAGTGGAAGGCAGTGACAAGTCAGGTGCCGCAGAGATCAGTGCTGGAGAGTCTAAACTTTTGTGTTCAAGTCAAAAAGTGAGACTTGAGCCCATAACCTCTGATTCAAGGAACATGAGTGCTGCCAACTAAATGATGGCTGGCCTCCTAGTGAAGATCTACCAAAATGATCAAGAAGCCCAGACTGACAATTTTTAAAATTTTCCTTCATGGCATTAGAAGCACCCGGAATGCTCTTGTGGGTTTTACAAGAGAAGCTGTGGATTTCCCTGCTCTGGATTCCCTGAACTCCCATCTTTCAAGTGACTCTCACCAAACCCTTTGCTCCATTCCTACTTTCAGGCCAATTATTTGGCAAGGGCTGCATGATTTGACCAGAGGTGGTGGTCAGTAGAATGGAAAAAAGGCTTTTCTGATTAAAACTCTGCCAGAGGAAAGCAGGAAATTAAATCACCAACATGTTTTTCATTTGCAAACCAGCTGCGAGTTAAAACCCACTTCCATGTGAAATGGCAGCTGAGTATTTTGATCCCATCTGTGCAGAGCAGCAATTGTTGCTGGATTGCTGCTCAAACTTTTGTATACCCCCATCAGGGGGTCAGGAGGGGTAACTGAAGAGAGGTCGGAGTGGGTAGTGTCAGTGTGAGTGATTGGGATGTTATTTCTGCGGTAACCCAGGAGTTAGATTAAGTTTAATCAGTTTAAAATTTACTGGGAAACTATTCAGGCAAATATGCCAGAACAATACAAAATCTCAGATGGAAAGGGTGCCAGGGAGCAAGGAATTGCCCATTGAAACTTTCTAGGCAAGTATCACAGAGCTCAGTCATTGGAACCTCCACAGGGTTCCAATACACAACTTGGGTTCAATGTTCCATCTCTGTCATTCTGGAGATTAGAAATTTTGGGCCTTTATTTTCAGATTTAAGGCAGGTTGTTATAATTTTGTTTTGCAAGCTTGCAAAAAGTTTTATGAAGCTCTCTGTTTACAGAATGGGCAAATTGTTGCAGAACCATTGTTTAATTAGTAAAAAGTCTGAAAAGGGACAGAACTATAATTCAACTTCACTGTGGAATCTTGAACCATGAAAAATATACTTGATTGGACTGCTGTTATTAATATTTTTATTATGTATTTTTCTTTTATTTTCCTCAAATTGTTGGGTCATTATTCCACATGTGCCCTCTGACTTATAATTCAATAAATACTCTTCATGTGAGAGTCTGACCACTGGGAGCTGGCAGGTTAATTGTCCATTGAAGAATCTTAGCCAATTCCCAGTTCTTTCTATTCTTGGTTTTCATTGAAACAGACTTGAAGTAGAGTCACTCAAAAGTGATTACGAACAGGATCTTTTGTTGATTTTTCTCCTCTTTGGGGACAGGAAGGGCACACACCCAATAAAAAATTCTCAGCACCACAGCAGACAAAGCATTATTAACTTTAATTGTTAGACTGTATTCGCCATCTCTAGTTGTCTAGTTGGCATTTAGAGTCAACTAGAAAGCATGGGCTTCGAATCATATGAAAGCCACAGCGTCTAACAGTGGCAAGTTCCCTTCTCCAATAAATATTAGTGCATCAGTTAGATGTTTACATGAAATAAGTTTCATTTGCAAATCACAGAATCAGAGAAACTTAGGAAAACTGGAAACCATGGCACATTATGGCTGTGGTGGCTCATTGAAAGAACAGTGATATTTACTCCCACACTTTAGTTTTTTGCTCATTACCTGACAAGCTCCTCATCCTCAAGTAACTATTCAACTCACTTCTAAAGACTTTTATGAAATCAGCTTTCACCACTTGTTCAGGGACAGCATTTAGCTCCCGGTAACTCTCCAACAGCTAAAAAAAATTCTCCTCATCTCCCCTTTAGATCTTTGGCCAATGATTTGAAATCAATGAGCCTTGGTTACTGATCCATTCACCAGAGGGATAACTTTTCTCCACCTACTTAATCAAAACCTCTCATCATCTTGCAATATATTCAACAGGGCACCTCCCAACCTTCTTTGTCTCACGGGACCTGTCCGAAATATTCTAACCTTTCCACGAAACTGAATCTACTCAATCCTGTTACCCCATCACTGCCCCAGCCCTGCCTCTCTGCTTCATCATCTTTTCTGAAGTGTTTACATCTTTCCTGGAATGTGGCGCTAGAAATGTATGCGATATTCCAACTGAAAGATAACCAATGATTGACAAGGTTCCAGCAAGAACCTCTTCGTTTTTATATTCATTGCTATTTCTTATAAATCCAAGTAACATACATGTTTTTTGAATCATCTTATTGACTTGCCATGCCAGCTTTAAGAAATTGTGAATATAGCTGCTAAGCTGCACTTTACAGGATTATGCCATTTATAAAATTCTATCTTTCCATGTCAGCCTTCCAAAGCTCATCAGTCATTCCTGCTAATTTTTGAATTCTGTCTGCCATGCTCCTACATATTCCACCACCTGTCTGTGTGATTCTGAAACCCATAACCACCCTCAACACTATTAACTTTTCCAAGTTTTATATTATCTGCAAACTTCATAATGTTGCTCTTGAAAGTAAATTGTAAAAACTGACATGTAATGAACCCTAATTGACCCTTGGGAAACATCAATCCATAAGCATGTCTACTTCAGAAGCATGACTTCACTAAAGAATTCAATCAAGTTTGTTAGGCACAATTTGTCTTAAACAAATTCATTCTGATTCTCCTCAATTAACTCATACCTTTCCAAGTAGAAGTTTGTTTTGTCATTGATAACAGTTTCCTAAGCCTTTAAAACCTTGTTCTTAGGCTGACAATCTGTCGTTTTCTGTTTGTTTAAATTGATTAAACTCAAATTCTGGCTGTTGCTGCCTAAGCCGGTATTTAATGCCTGTCTCCAATTGCCATAAGGAACATGGTGCTGAGCTGCAGCTTCTTGAATCACTGCAGCCCATGTTGTGCAGGTACCCATTGTGCTGTTAGGAAGGATGTCCTGGGAGTTTGACCCAGCAACAATGAAAGAACAGCAATATATTTCCAAGTCAGGATTTTGTTTTGAAGAGGGACTCTTACAGGCTGTGGCGCATTTATGTTTTTGTTCCCCTTATTCATCTGATTGGTAAAGGTTATGGGTTTCAAAGGCACAATCTATGGGGCCTTTGTGAGCTATTGCAATGCATCCTGTAGATGGTATGCACTGCCGCTACTGGGTGTCACTGGTGGAATGAATGAATGTTGAAGCTTTTAGGTAGGGTACCAGTCAAACAAGGTGCTTTGTCCTGGATGGCAGCACTTTCTGAGTGAATAGTGGAGCTGCATTCATCCACGCAGGTGGACAGTATTTCCTCACACTCCTGACTTGCGTCTTGCGGATGGACACTATGTTCTGGGGAGTCAGGAGATTAGTAATTTGCCATGGAGTTCACAGGCTATCACCTGCTCTTGTAAGTGCAGTATTTAATTGACTGGTCCAGTTCAGTTTTTGGTCAATGGATGCTGATAGTGGGGCAATCCAGCAGTGGTCACACCATTGAATGCCATGAGGAAATATTTAGATTCTCTCTTATTGGAGATAGTCATTGTGTGGCATATGTGTGGAATGCAGTGACACATGTGGCGCAGATTTTACTTATCCCTCAAAAGCCCAAGCCAGAATGTGGTCGAGCTCCTGGTGCATTTGGACATGGACTGCTTCAGTATTTGAGGAGTTGTGAAAGGTGCCGAACATTGTGCAATCATCATCAAATATCTGACCTTTGTCCTTATGATGAAGGGGAGGTATTTAAGTAAGCAGCTGAAAATGGTTGGGCCTAGGACACTACTCTGTGGAACATGCTGCAGAGATGTCCTATGCCTGAGTTGATTGGCCTTCCAGACCTATAATTATCTTCCTTTGTGCTGACTCCAACCAATGGATAGCTTTCCCTAATTCCTAGTGACTCACGTTTTGCTAGGGCTCCTTGGCCCCACAGTCATATGTTACCTTGATGTCAAGGACAATCACCCTCATTTTACCCCTTGAGTTCAGCTCTTTTATCCATGTTTGGACCAAGGCTATCATGAGGTCAGGGGCTGAACGCCTGGAGGAAGTCAAACTTAGATTCTGAGCAGGTTATTGTCTAGTAAGTGCCATTTGATAGCACTGTCAATTACATCCTCTGTCAATTTGCTGATGATTGAGAGTGGACAGAGGGGGCAGTAATTGGTCATATTGGATTTGCCCTGCTTTTTGTGGATAGGATATATCTGGGCAATTTTCCCCATCTATCCTCTGGATAGATGCCAGTGTTGTAACTTTACTGAAACAGCTAGGCAAAGGGATTGGCTAGTTCTGGAGCACAAGTTTTCAGTACTATTGCCAGAATGTGGTCATGGCCCCACAGCCTTTGCTGTATTTTTCAGACATTTCTTGTTACATGGAATGAATCAAACTGACATTAGAGATCTCAGGTGTAGGCCGAGAAAGATCGTCCATTTGGCACCTGGTTTAAGATAGATGCAAAATGTTTCAACCTTGTCTTTTGCATGGATGAGCTGGGCTCTTCCGAGACTGATATTGGGGATATTTATGGAACCTTCACTTCCAGTGAGTTGTTTAATTGTCCACCACTATTCATGACTGCTTATGCTACCTTGTAAGGAAGTAGTCATGTGATGTAACTTCACTGGATGGACACCTTTTCGTTTCAGGCATTGCTGGTGCTGCTCTTGCATTTTTTATTGAACCTGTTTGATCCTTGGCTTGGTGGTAATGGTAGAAACAGAGATTGGCCACGTCATGAGGTTATAGATTGTGGTTGAACATGGTTCTGAAGCTACTGACAGTCAAGTGTGTCTCATGGATGCCCAGTTTTGAGTTGATAGTGCCAAGCAACTCAAGTGTATCCCTCTCCCCTTTCTTGAATAATGGTATAGCATTAGCAAACCTCCAACCCTTGACTCCTCGAGTGAGGATTAAGATTGCAACCAGTTCTTCTGGAATTTACATTCCATATGGGTCATGTTATTTGCCAATGTTTGGTAACATAGACAATTTTAATGCACCTTATCTATTACTGTTGTATCCATAGCTTCATTCTCCTTGTTAAAGCGCAAGTTTCATACCATCCATTGTCTTAGTAAGGACAAATACAAAATACTGTTTTAATACTTTAACCATTGCCTCTGCCTGACAGAAATGTTCATGTTTAATGAAATCAGTTTCCCATTTTTCAAAAATTGAACTCAGAACCTAACAACTAAGCTACTGTGCCTATATTAAGTACAACTTTTCTGGTCATAGTAGCGTGGTTTCAGAGTGAAGAGTTTAAAAACTGAGTAATCAGAGGACAATGAGAAAAATGCCACCGTAAGCTTGTACTTCCTTTACTCCCTTTCATACTTTTATTCGGATGAAGATACACTGGCCCATCAATTTAATTGCTAAATGTTATGAAGGACAGAATATTCTCAACTGTGCACTAAATAACTGTAAGCATAGGAAGGTGGTGCTGTCGTAGTCATGTCGCTGGACTGATAATCCACAATCCCAGGCAAATGTTCTGAGGACATGGGTTTGAATCCCTTGCACCTAGCGAAATGTGAACTTAATAAGCAAATCTGGAATAAGAACATGTAACCACTGTCGATTGCTGTAAAACCCACCTGGTTCACTAATGCCCTTGAGGGAAAGAACTTTGTTGTCCTTACTTGGTCTGACCTACTTGTGACTCCAGACCCACAGAAATGTGGTTGACTCTGAACTGTCCATGGATAATTATGGATGGGCAATAAATGCTGGCCTAGTCAAATGATGCTCACATCCTGTGAATTACTGAACATAAAGGATATGAGGGTAATTTTCACTGAGGGTGTCAGTGGATAACTGTTGTCTTTTACACACCCTGCCCAATTTTAATTTTTGTTAACTTCAATGGAATGGAAAGTTGGGACAGGAGTTATAACCTCATTCATAATCAGAAATTTTCCACTTGAATTCAAAACAAAGATGACCCCCACGGTTTCTAATTCATGTATCTTTATCCGTTGCTACTTTATATAATTCAACATGTTTATACTTAATTAAATTTACAGTTTTAAAACTTAGATAATCTAGATCTGAAACATTAAATAAATATTCCAGGCTCTAAAGGATCTTTTCACTTCTATACAGTTTTAATCACTCTGTCCTGACGTATAGTGACACACCACAGCAGCAGGCGGATGTTTGAACCCAGGTCCTCTGGCTCAAAAGTAGGAACAATACCAAAGAACCACAAGAGCCCTATGTTTTCACTTTCATGCTTATGATCAGAACTTCACTATTTTACTTCCAAAACTCACCGTCTTCCCTTTTACTTTTTCATTTAAATTCATCCCAAGCTCTCCTTTTCTATCAAATTAGTTCCATACTGGACCTTGCAGAAATAACAATGTGAGCTTTGATTGACACAGCAGCACCCACACTTCAGCACCCATGGGTCTACTTGCTGGTTACATGAACTAAAAAAGTGAATCACTGCATAAATACATAATTGTTAAGTCATGCAAATATAGGTTTTGAACATTCTAGTTTTTGCACACTGTTTTTAGAGTAGACGCTGGAGTTTCTTCAACGGCTGCGGTCCACTTGAGGGTGGTACATGTGGTGCTTTGAAAGCGTGTTCTAACCCAGTAACAATGAAGGAACACAATATCGTTCAAAAACAAGATGGCAGATGGCTTGAAAAGGATCTGGCCAATGCCTGTGTTCTCATGCATCTGTTGCCCTTGTCCTAGGTGGTAGAGGTCATAGGTTTGGAAGGTGCTGTAAAGGAGCTGTTGCAAATTGTGGCAGTGCATCTTGGGATTGTACACACTACTGCCACTGGGCATTAGTGGTGGAAGAAGTAAATGTTGAAGGTGGTGGTTGGGCGCCAGTGAAGCAGGTTGCTTTGTCCTGGATGATTTCAGGCTTCTTCAGTGTTGCATTCATCCAGGTAAGTAGATAGTATTCCATCAGACTCATGATTTGTGCTTTGCAGATGGGTGGACATAATTTGGGAAGTTAGAAGTTGAGTTACTCACTGCAGAATTCTTCATCGCTGACCTGTTTTTGTAGACACAGCATATATGTGGGTAGTCCAGTTCAATGTCTGGTCAATGGTGACTCTACTATGTTAACAATAAATTCAGCAATGGTAATACCATTTACTGTCATGGGGAAATGGTTAGATTCTGTCTTATTGAGTCTCTGCTCATTGTTTAGTTGTCCACTATCATCCATGACAGGAATGTAGAGCTTCAGTCTGCTCCTTTGATTGCCTAACACTGTTCATTGGATATCGCTTTGGCTGTTTTGCGTGTAAATAGTCCTGAATTGTAGCTTAACCAGGTTGATACTTCAGCTTTAGGCATTTGTGATGCTGCTCCTAGCACAACCTCCTGCACTCTTCATTGAACCAGGGTTGATCTCCTGGCCTGGCCGTAATGATAATTTGGTGGTTATGCTGAGTCATGAAGTGAGTGAGTGGTTGCTGCCAATGGCCCACAGTGTCTCAGAGGTGCTCAGCTTTGAGTTGCTGGATCTGATCAAAATATGTCCCATTTAGCACAGTGATAGTGTCACACAACGAGATGGAGGGTGTTCTGAACATGAAGATGGGACTTTTTCTCCAAGAGGACTGGGTTGTGGTCATTCCTATCAATACTATCAAGGATGGATGCACTTGCCACATGCAGTTTTGGTGTTCAACATGGGAGTACTGACACATCAGCTGGGAGGGGGGGTGGTGGCAGCAAAAGTCGTCAAGTTTGACCTGATCCCACAAGGCTTCATGGAGTCTGCAGACAATTTGAGGTCCCCAGGACAACACTCTCCCACCTCTCGTGGGTCTATCCTGCTGGTGGGACAAGCCATGCGCAGGGATAGTGATGATAAAGTAAGATTTTGAGAGTGTGAGAATGACTATGTCAGAATATTGATTGACTAGTCTCTGGGGCAGCTCTCTGAATTTTGGCACTAGCCCCCAGATGTTCTTAACAATGACTTTGTAGGGTCGACAGGCTGCTTGCGCTATTGTCGTTTCCAGTGCCTAGGTCAATGATCCTTTCTAGTTTCATTCCTTTCTTTAGGATTTTTGTGTCTTTGATACAAGTGGCTTGATAGGCCATTTCAGAGTGCAGTTATGGAATCAGCCACAATGCTGTGGATCCTGAGTCATATGTAGGCCAGACCAGGTAAAGGAGATGGATTCCCTCCCCTAAAAGATATTAGTGCATTAGATAGCCTTTTACAACGCTGGGTCTGTAGTCACCATCAGCTTGCTTTCAAATCCGTATTTAACTTAAATTCCACCAGCTGCTGTGGTAGGATTTGAACCATGTCTCCACAGTATTAGCCTGGCACTCTGGATTACTATTCCAGCAACATAATCACTATGTCACCATTTTCCCCATTTACTAAGTGTTAGGTAAAGCAATTCATTGAATAGGAGTTAATAAGTGCGAAGAAAACATTCTGGATAATGTGAAAACAATCAAAACATAATCAGTAAGACACTTATAGCAAACTAAAAGCATTTCTAGTTCTACAACCTAGAGTTTTCCTTTAAGTTGAATGCTGACTGTTAATTTTATTTTGCATCAAGATGCTATGACTCTTCACATAAAAAAGTAATATCTTGGTACTGGAAATTTGGTCACAATGCATCAATCTTTATCCATCAGCATCCAAACCCAAAATATATCAAAGGTTGTGCCCTTACTTTACAGGTTCCCATGATTCCCGGTCAAAGCCCCTATGAATCGACTGTGCGATTGATGACTCCATCAAGTCGACATATCTAACCACAAGAGGAGCGAAGACATCTTGAAGGTGTTTGTGGAATTTTCCATTTAACAGATTATCTAAAATTGAGAATTAAGGAACAGGTGCATTAATTTATGTTATTGGGAATACAGAAGGTTAGAATGGGTCATTCAATCCCTCGTGCCTATTCCACTTTTTAATTAGATCATGACTGAGCTCAAACCATCTTTGCTTCATAGCCTTGAAACCCTTCACAAAAATCTATTTCAGTTCAAAGTTCCAATGTCCAGGATCCAGAATACTTTGGGGCTGACTACTCCAAAATTCTACCATTTTCATGTGAAAATATGCCTTCTGATTTTGCTCCTGGATGACATTGCTCTAATTTTATGATCATATACCCTTATTCTTGATGCCTGTAGCAGAGGAAATAGTTTTACCTACATTCACGTTGTCATAGCTTTTTTTTAAAAAAACAATTTAAATGCCTCATCTTTTATACTCAAAGGAATTCTAGAGTTCGTACAAGCTTCTGATTATTTAGACCTCTTAAGCCCTGGTATCATTCTGGTTAACCTGCGATTCATTTTGTCCAAGGACAGTAACATTATTGGGTAGTACTCTCTGAAGAACCAGAATGACAGGATATATTTTAGAAACAGTTTACCATTTGCTTAATGCAATCATTATGGAATAAAAATTTTTCAGCACATGGTTTCAGGAATGATGGCTGTGCATCTTCAACATCTACCTGAACTGAGAATCTGAAGACCAGCCTGAAATTAGACCTTAAGCCTAACCTCAACGAAAAGCACAAACTGTGCTGTATTCACCAGAAGGCAGCTTACCCTTTTTTTGGAACAAATTCCAGCAACAATCTCCATTGGCTACGAAAAAGGATGGGAGTTGAGGGGACATATTGAGATCCAATTGCAGTCAACAACGCTGACAAGGGTTGAGCAGCTTGAGGCAAAGTGAATGAAGTTAAGGACTTACCATTCTCTGTTGATCAATTGCTAGGCCTCTACATGTGAAAGATTTAGTGGAGAAGTTCAGTGCTTCCTTGCTTAGCACAGTCCAGTTCTTAAAGGGGTCATAACAATATGCTTCAGTCTATTTGTAAGCAAATGTAAAGAGCCTAATCCCTATTTTTGGGTGATGGAAGAATGTTCTACCCAATATCAAGCAACATTAGCCTCCAAAGTTAGTCTTTGCTGTACTTGATTTTTGCAACCAAAGATCCAATTCCTCATCTACTACTCCAGCATGTTCTTTATTGGTTCTCCCACACATTCTCAAATCTCAATACATGTGGTCTTCTATGGCAACTATAAACTGATCAAGATTTATTGTAATATAGAAGAAATTAATTAAGTTAAGAACACATCAAGAAAATAATATGAAAACAGTGTATGAAAAACACCCTCTTGGAAAGTGATACATACAATCACTCCTCAGGAAATCGTTGAGCAGCTGAAATAATGGAAAGCTGTCCCAGGTGTCCGGGGCCTGTGTTTCTAAAGCAGCATCCATGTCGACTGCAAACAGTGACAAGAAGGTCTCTGCATGTTCAACCATCAAATCTGACCACCAAGCAAAGGCCTTAGAAGAACAAAGCCAGAGAAAAAGAAAATGAATACAAATAACATTTCATCATTTCATAAAGCTCTGCAGTAATCTGGGTTGAGTCTAATTTATAGGGTAGGTGGAATCAAAGGAGTTATTGTAAAGAAACAAGCAACCTGATGTGAGGCTTCAAGAACAGTAGTATTCTATATCAGTCCAATTCATTTCGATGGAGAAGCAGGATCTGTATTTCCAAACTTTGTACAGTCTAGGATATTGTAATTGTTTGTAGTCTGAGTGACCTACACAGCTAGGATGATCCAAATATAATAAATGTTGTTTTATTTTTTGTTGTTCTCTTAACAATAACTCACTGAAGTCATGCCATTTACCAGCTTACTACAAGACAATGCTTCTTTAGGTATTTTGGCTAATTTTAGTTTGCACTCCAGATATTCATGCAACTAGGACTTGTGCATGCTTTCCAGCCTTTGAGGCAGGCTTCCAATGAGTTTAGGGAAGTTACATTCACATTCTGGGTGACTGAGATGTGAATGTGTTGAAAAATGCATGCATGTTTGTCGTGTATCTGTTGCTGGCTAGTAACATGCAACATATGGTAGTGCCGACAATGGAACTTTATACAATAATGCTGAGACAACATAATGTCAGTCTCATTTAATATATGTTCCTCTGTACATGTTCTTAAGGCCTTATATGACACTAAAAGCATTCTTGTTTAATAATTTATAATATATGTGGGATTATATTTGAAATTCTGGTCAAATTTTATAAAGTTCTCAGAATTATTTTTCAGCTCATGTTTTGTGGTCTCTTTCTGGAGTCCATCAGGGATGACAATTGAGTGCCGTACACATTTCTATGGGTTCTGGTAATGTTCGTCTAAGGTCAGGAAGTCGAGTGCACTAATACACAGTCTGAAATAGAACCTAGGACAAATATCTTTTCTAGCCCCCCACATGACAAAAAAATGTGGATGTTGGATATCTAAAATAAAAACAAAAAAAGTGCTCAGGAAATTCAACAGATCGGGCAACACCTACAGAAGGAAACAGAATTATCATTTCATGTCATTGGTCTTTCATCAGAACCACGATGAAAACTCATTGACGTGAAATGTTAACATTCTCTCCATCCTGTCAGCTTGACAGCTCAACCCTAAACACTTTGGTTGACCACTCACCTACCTATGATTGCTGATTTGAGTTTTAGTAGAACCCAAATTGGCATTCCAACCAAGGCTGAGAGTCAAATCTAAATCTAAAATCAATCCTTGGTTTGATTTAAAAAGAAAGAACTGATGGTTGACACCATGAGCCACCACCTAGTTGGAATAAACTAAATGGCTCAGAATTTCTTGAAATGATCAAATGTAATGACATTTTAAATGTGCCCAATGTTGTTTTATAAAGAAGTCCAATTTCAGATATGTGTCTATTTTGTTCTAAATAATTGTCAAATCCATAGATCAATGCTGCTGTAGTTAAAAATTTTCCACAGAAATGGTTGGCAAACCCAGTCTTTTTCTCTTATACAGTTAGTAGTGGTGTTGCCAACTCTTATATTTTCAAGTTTGGTTAGCTGCAATTTTGTGTTTGCTCTAGACACATACGAGAGGTCAACTGCGCTCAGAGATGGGCCAATTTATTTTGTTTAATTGGGTTTAAAGTCGGTCTTTCCCTGCTGAAAGTTAGGAGAAAATAGTTGACTTTATTTGAACTGAGAGTATTTTATTATATGCATTTAAGGGTGTAATTAAATTACAAACTTTATAGCGGTATGATGCAATTCCCATCTCACAATGATGTTACTTTGGAGTCAGGGCTCAGACTGACTTGCAAAGAAGCAGAACTTGTGGAGGAAATAGGCTCAGCTTACTTCAGTTTGATACCACAGTGCAAGTTGATTGGAAATTTAGTGCAGAGTCAAAAATGCTAATTGGGTCTGGATTTCTAAAATGATCACCAAATATTCTGATGTTAATTGATGTTGGAAGCTACTGACTCATTGCCAGTATTTGGTGTTTGCACTGACATTAAAAGTTGGTGAACAGTAGGGCATATGGTGGGGGCTGTGGTTCTGACTTCAAGGATTCTACTCCAACCAATGGTTCTCAATAATGAATACTATAATATGTGTGCTGCTTTGTCAAGATTACAGGTTTGCACATGATACATGTTGCCGATGAGGACACCGCAACTATATTTGTGAACATTACATCTTAATTCACAAACCTATCAGAACCACTAAGCGTTCATTCAACTCCCTCACTGAGTAGCTGGTGTTCGACAAAACAGGAAAACATGCAGGTCGTTCTGGCAGCAGTTATGATGCCTTTATTCTGCAGTAATTGACTGTACCATCGGCATTTCAGTCACTAAAAGAGGATGAGTACCGGGTGATAAGGGCTAACCACTGACCACCTGGATCATGACTCTGTTTTCAATCCAATACATATGGGAACATCATGCAAATAATGAGTCAGGTTGCCATGATAAATGTCACCAGACTATTGGAGTGTTTAAGCCACGCTTTTGTTGCCTGTACTTCTCTGAATGAGACTTAACCTTTATTCATTCACGGGATGAGGGTATCGCTGGCTAGGCAGCATTTATTGCCTATCCCTAATTGCCCAGAGGGCAGTTCAGAGTCAATAACATTGCTGTGGATCTGGAGTCACATGTAGGCCAGACCACGTAAGGATGGCAGTTTCCTTCCCTAAAGGAGATTAGTGAACCAGATAGGTTTTTCCGACAATCGGCAATGGATTCACTGTCATCATTAGACTCTTAATTCCAGATATTTATTGAATTGAAGTTCCATCATCTGCTGTGGTGGGATTCAAACCCAGATTCCCAGAACATTAGCTGGGTCTCTGGTTTAACAGTCCAGCGATAATACCGCTAGGTTATTGCCTTCCCACTTACGCTAGTTTCCAGAGTGCATGGCATGATCTTTTGTAATCTGCCACATCCTGAGGGCTCAGCCCTTGAAACCAAGTATATGATGAATCACTGAGGATAATGAGAAGTTCAGAGGAAGGAGGAAGATGGGGAGGAGGACGCAACTAATACATTAGTTTCTGTCCGGGCTGTCCCTGATTAGCTCACATGGTTGTAGTACCAGTGATGAGCATATCAATTCCTATCCAACAACACATCCATAATAGCACAGCATCCCCTTGTTTACAACATTGAAATAAAAATCAATACAACACAAACTCTCCACACCAATATTACCAAACAAGCCATCTAGTATTCAATCCCCAAGTCAACCAATCAACCTTGCACTTTTCCTTTGTGTCTGTCTTCCACACAACTTTGCCTGACCTAGTGCTCCCTGTGCATTGCTAAACAAGTGGCTGCAGCATAACATACAGAAGGGTTGCCGAATTGTAATGGGAAAGGGTGCAGATAATCTTGCAGTAGTGCTCAGTGTGTGAGGGTGAAGCATGAGTCATAACTGATGTGATGGAGGTGTGGTGCATAGAGTGCTGTGAGAGATTGGTGCTGCAGTTGGTTGGAGATGACTTTGAAGGTGTACTCACTGGCCTTGACCTCGCATGTGAGTATGCTGACCTTTTTACAGCACAACACCCGAGTCCTTATGGTTACGCTGCTGGCATTCACCTGCACACCTATCTATTCCCATAGCCTTCTCAGAGTTTGGCTGGAAGGCCTCCTGGTACCCTGTTGATACAGCAGCCCTCTCCTCCAATTAATGTCCTGGACTTTGGCCTCTAGGGCAGCCGTGTGAATGTTGGAAGATGCTTTAAGTCATGTTGTGCTTTTCCTGTACCTTTCCCAAACTGATTTCTAACATCACTTTCAACACCTGGTCCCATTAACATGTACCTCTCCTTTACGAAATGCTGGCTGGTTTAGTTTGCGATGGCTTGCTTGAACTTATACTAGCCTCTGATGATTTTGCTTAGCTTGCTTAGGAGGCATGCAGCCACTCAGCAATGTGCTCAGTGTTGGCTGCGTTTTGCAATCATTTAAATGAGCAGACAGCATGTAGCTTTTGCACAGCCTGTATCAAAAGCAATGGGGGATAGGATAATCACACATCGTCATCTCCATGATTGTGAGTCTTAAAAACATTTCTGTGCTATTGAATGGAACCGGGCAAGGGCAGGCTAATCTATTTGGATGACTGAGGAAGACTTTGTACGTGGATCGTGTTGTCAACTGTGTCAAAGCATGCAAAATATCAAGAAGGACGAGGTGGGATAGATTTACTTTGTTACAAAGGATATCATGTGTGATTTCAGAAAAAGTCATTTCCGTATTGTGGAAGGGGTTCAAACATGGAACTGCAAGAAAGATGGACATAAATCTGGGTTTGACAATACATTCAAGGACTTTAGAGAGGAATATGAAAATTGAAATACGCTAGTAATTGCAAGGATGGACAGTCAAGGGTGAGTTCATTGAGGAGAGAGATGATGTCAGCAGACTTGAAAGGGCAGGCAAGTGCATTGGAGGGGAGAGAAACATTGAGGATGTCAGTTAATGAGGACCAGGAATTAAGGTTCGTTTGGCCAAGGAACTAAACAATGAGCTTGGACGTGCCTCAAGAAGAGTAAACTTTACTCAAGAAAATATTGATGCCTTCTTCTGATAGGAATAAGCTAAGGCGCTGTGAAATCTAATATTGCATAGTGATAATAAATTTGCTTATTCCATTTCAGTAAGGAATTTTTGATACGATATGCACGCTTCAGTGCACTTACTAAATCAGGAAGTTTCAGCTTTTGTTTCATGAACGTTGATGCTCATGACATTTTAATAGTCACAGTTTTAAAAGTGAAATAATTTAGAAGTTGGAATAGAATTAGATCTGATTCTTGGAAGTTAAAATGTTCTAGCTAAATAGGGGTACACAGACAGAATACAAGCATGTGCTTATTTTCTTTTTATATATTCTTCTCTCTCCTCTGTTCTTCAGACCCCCCAAGGTTATGTAGCAAGGGTGGACAGGTGGTATATTCCTAGCCCTTTGCCAATGCACTTTGTTTAATATTTAGTGACTTATCCTCTGATCTTACTTCCCTCTCTCATTCCCTGTGGGAGAGCTCCAGAACACTGCTTGGTGCCTTCCTCTGACAGCTCAGCCAATACCAAAAACTCAGCAGGCAGGCATTTGAAGTCACAAACCTGCATCCTACTACCTTGTGACAGTATGTCCAAACAGTAGCTCTGTGCATCATCTACAAGACCTTTATGCTCCGAGGAATCCTCATGATAGCAACTTACAATAGGATCTTTGAGATACAGACCTTGAAGTTGCTGAATCTCTGATATAATGGGTATCTCAGGAGTTGGAAAAGGTCAAATCTCATGTTGTTTAAACATGTGTACACTATTTCTACCGTGCATCAGGCCCTTGGTTGCAAGTCGTGAATGCAATGTTAAAATTTATATACATTTTCTTTCTCTCAGCATGTTGTTAAAACAGACAAGGCAGCTACTTATTAGTCATTTCTTGTTAGCCTAACAGTATTAAGTTAACCATCTAGAATGGTATTGGAGACGCATGTAGAGTAGAATAATAGGGGTAGCAGATTACTTCCCATGAATGAAATTAGTGAACCAATTGGGTTATCAACAACAGCTTTTATGCTTTTTTTGGTTCTAGCCCATAAAACTATACTAACTATACACTATACTATCCCATAAAACTAAAAGATAGAATGAATTTACTAAAGCTGGGTGACCATTTCAAGTGGTTAAACTGTGAATAAAATTGGAAAGAAATAACCGTTGCAGCAGATAAGCATATTGTTCTAGGTCAATTATTTGCTTTTTATGACTCTGTTGAGCGTAATGAGAAGCAAGTCATTTGAAACAACAAAAATCATCGCAGATACTGGAAATCTGAAATGAAAAAAGGAAATATTGGAAATGCTCAGCAGGTCAGGAGCATCTGTGGATAGAGTGAAAGAGTAAAGGGGTTTTATGGTTTTTCTGCGGATAAATTTTCAGTGGAGTGGGAATGGGACTTTTACGAATGCAACATGTTGCTGTAGATCTGGAGTCACAATGTAGATCAGAGTAATTAGGATGCAGATAGCCTTCCCTAAAGGACATTAGTGAGCCAGATCAGTTTTACAATAATCAATGAAAATTTAAGGGCACCACTACTAAGACTAGCTTTCAATTCCCGATTTTATTGATTGAGTTGAAATTCTATGAGTTGCCATGGTGTATTTGAACCCATGTGCCAGAACATTAGCATGGGTCTCTGGATTACTGTTCTAGTGACATTTCCAATATACAGCCACCATCCCAGGATTGTTGCTTAATTTTGACCTGGAGGTAGTCCCATTAAATCTAACCACACCCTGTCAGACTGATGCACAAGAGTCTTGTATCAAAGCTTAGGGACTGGGCTGGATGTTAAAAAAGCAGATCAGGCGCGGGGTCACTGGAGGGTGAGTACACAAGTTTTACTGGCTTAGTGTCAGGATTGAAATCCCAGACTATCTCAGGGTTCCAACAGGTTTCTGCCTTTAAGAGATGGGTAGCCAAATGAGAGAAATTGAAGCTAATTAAAGGATCATGTCCTGGCTGACAGGGATTTCCAGTTGGTAACATGGGTAAGTGATACTAGCCTGGACCATGGCCTGGAAATGACTGGCAGGCTCATATCAAGAAAAGAGGGTCTTACACCTGGGGGTCCCTTGTAGGCTGCAATGCAAAACCAATGGCTGCTGGTCACTGCGTCTCTCTGACCCTCCATTAGAAGGGTCCTCCTCCACGGTGATGCTTATGACATTTTTAAACATGAAAAATGCTGATTTTTGCTCAGAGGACACTCCCATTTTGAAGTTCCCCTCCCATTCAATTATGAATCTGTAACTCCTATGTTGGATGGTGGAGTTGTTGCTTTGTCGTTGCTGGAGGCCTCTTATAAGCCAATTAGCCTCATGAGTCAGCCCACAGTCCTTAATTAGATGGCAGGCCAGTAAAAATTGTCTGGGTGAATCTGGAACATGCATGTGCGGCGGTCTGTCTTTGAATTCTTCAGGTTTCATTCAGTTTTCTGTAAAATGGATTTCTGTAAAATCTGAATAAGAAATGTAAAGGCTGTACAATTGATTCCATGGAATTATTTTGATTTTGGTTAGTAGCCATTCAAATCCAGGAAATTTTAGAAACCACTTTGGAGGAAATTGTAGGAGTTATTTGAATATTAGAGCTGGTTTCTAATTATTAAGAGTACAGTCTATGCCAGTATGAATTCCTACAGTGATAATAAACACAAGAAACACTGTGTATGTAGAAAATATTCTGATAAAATAATAGTTTAGCATTAAATTACAGTGTATTGCACTTTATGAAAGATCGCATGGAAGGATTTCTACTGTAAATATTATATCACTGTTTGCTACTCATTTGATTATATTTCTGTTATGAAGAGGAGTTATTCAAAGAATATATATGTTGAAAGTGTTAAGAAGAACATTTTGCAAAAAAAAAAGGACACTGGTTGCAGCTGCAATGTTGCATTTTCAAAGAACAGCTGCTTGAACGGACTTACTAACTTTACAAAACTTTCAGAGAGGTCGCATGACTCCGTCTGTGGGTGCGAAGTATTGTTTTGAAAAAAAGACCTTTTGCCCTCTGTATCTTTTTGTCTCTGAATACTTTCTTATCAAGGTTTCATGTTGAAGAAAAATATCATCACCTCATGGAGAAGATCCTCAAAGGTGAATACTGAACCTATACCACTGTCTCCAGATAAAGAAAAATCAACCAACTAGAACCTTGAGAATTCTGGATGATTATACCAATGCATCTACTATCTCAGCAGCTACTTCCTTTAAAACACTAGGATGCAGGCCTTCAGGTCCACAACACTTGTTAACCTTTGATCCCACTGGATTTCCTAGCATATCACAGCATGGTTATTGACTAGGCCTTCTGTCACCTCTTTCCCTACAGTGAGTCCAAGACCCACCATTGTATGCTCTGTTTCGGTTCGTCTTTTACTGACCTAAATTAAAAATCAAAACAATCATGGGCTGACTTTAGTCTGAAAAATCAGATGATGTTTTAGGATATCAGTGCAATGGTCACTACAGTAAGTTCTTATTTGTATGACAGGTGGGGGCGCATCATCCAGCTATAGTGTAATTTTCCAACTGCATTTATGTACTGATATCACATGTGGTGCTGTACTAATTTTAAATATACAAACTGCATTTAAAACATGACAAAAGTAAATAAATATTATGATAAAGTTATGCAATTTGTATTTGGTAACTGTTGCATTAAAACTAAGACAAAAGTAAATGAGTATTGTGACAAAATATATGCAACAATTACCATTGGCCCTTTTATTGGAAATCTTGCCACATCTTTTCTTTCCTTGCTTTTACAGCTCTCTGATGGTACTAATTGTTTCGGAGGTTCAGTTCTACATCTACTGGCAGTTTTCAGTACTTCACCCAAGAGACAACTTTGATTACTAAATGCTCACTGTTCAGTAGTAATTCTACACTGTGGATGTTAGCAGGCTAGTTTTCTACGGGAGTAGAATTTGCATAAAGATCCTATGCATAGTATTTTAATCATAAAAGTAACCTATTCAAATACTACTAACAAAACTGCTTGTATTCAAGGCAATTTTATCCACTAATTTTTACAATTTATTAGTTTACTTCATGTATCGCTTTGTCCAAATCACATTTTTTTCAGTAAACTACATAATCTTGCAACAACATGGTGGAATGCATGACTCATCATCCATATCACATTTACAGAAATAGCAAAAACATTTTTTAAACAACTGACTCATCATAATGTCTCTATACTTGAGAACCAATATTTAGCATAATCAGTTGTACGTGAACTGATGCAATTTCATTTTTATAAAACTCAAAGGCATCAAATCTATGCAGGCAAATAGAATAGGTTCAGGGAAGTTTCTAAAGGGTGAAGAATGGTGGTAGGATACAACTTCAGTGCTTGACATAGCATCCATTAGGTACATGCAGAGGCTGTTTAGCCAGCCCAAGCTATCTATATCTGTTACTCATTGCAAATAACAATTTTACAAGCACTGTGTGAGCAGTTGTCAGGAGATTATTTCGAAAAAAAGATTAGGAGCAAGGAAGACCCAGGTAAACTCCCATTAGGAAAGATGATATCTTTAGGACATGCACGAGACACATGGGGAGGTGACTCATTTCATTCAGACTAGTCACATACCTCTTTTCCCTGTAGTAATCCAATATTGATTGAACAGTAGGGAGGAAATTTGAATATGCAAATCAAGCATTAGTTGGGACTGCTGTATTATCTTTATACCATATAAAAAAGGCACTTTGGATTCAATACTCCAGTTTCACACTTTTTCTTTAGGTTAACATGTATACCCTCTCATATAAAATTAAATATAATATAAAAATGTAGAAATAAATAGCAAAATACGCTCACACTGGAAAATGAAATAACATCCAGAAATATCTAAAATCAAAAGACACTGTTAACAATGATATAACCAAAGTTTGATGTCTGGAATAAGTATGTCTGGAGGCCAAATGAGGAAGGAGGCAATTTTATGCAATTTGTTGATTGCAGTTCTTTTGAAAATTATATCAAAACAAGTTTCACAGATGAAATGAAAAACAACTTTAATTAATGGAAAATGTTCAGACATAATAGATATTCTTGAGGGCAAATATACCTTCTACAATTTTCAGTCTGGTATAATTAATTCTGCTAACTTCCACAGAAATCAATTTAAGTGGTGCATACAGAAGCTATGAATTCGCAGGTACTCTCACACAATTTGAGTAAAAGACAGTATATTTCATTACCATGTAAATCAGCTTGTTAAAGAGGGACATTCTATTGATACATATGTTTTTCTATTTTGAACGGTACCCATTACTAAA
Organism: Ginglymostoma cirratum; assembly: GCA_024137785.1. Taxonomy (NCBI): domain Eukaryota; kingdom Metazoa; phylum Chordata; class Chondrichthyes; order Orectolobiformes; family Ginglymostomatidae; genus Ginglymostoma; species Ginglymostoma cirratum. The sequence continues at coordinate 24,564,678 of JAHRHZ010000069.1, read as the reverse complement.
TTGCTTAGCATTTAATGTTATTGTTTTCATTATGCACATAGGAAAATTATCTAAGGATTGGTTGTGAGCTTTTGATAGTGAAGCTAAGCTTGAATGGAACATGCACTGGCAACACAGCTGCAGCATCGCAGACCTGATTTTCCAACAATGAATCCCAATAAATGTTGCAGGTATCTGATTTCGAAATTGCCCCTCAACTGTATTAAGCTACCAAGGTGATTGGCATCCAACTGTGTCCAATGCATAAATTATATCACTATTCAACTTTGAAGAAAATAATATTAAAAACAATAAAACTCTGAGAAATTTCAAACTATAAATGGGATACTGGAAGAGGACTGAGAGTTTGTGGCATGGCAACAGCTTTAAATAGTTAAATCGAGGGCCAATAGTGATGTGGACAGTGCAGCTAGCATTTGAATCTATATCTGTTGTTGCCTTCTCAACCCTGTTGTTTTTAAAGAACTTAAGTAGTGTACTTTTCAACAGAAGCTTCTTTGTCATTATTCCAGCAGTTAAAAGCTAGCCATGCTGAGAAGACCACAAAAAGAACAGATTGCAAAACATTTCATATAGCTTTATCTTCTCAGTCTTTGTACCATGGTGATTCATCTGCCTGGGGAAATTAAACAAGTTGGATGATATGTAAATTGTACAAGATCTGTTGGAAGGAATGGAATTTATATAATCACTCATTAAACCATTGATTCACTGAAGGACTTCCAAGATGTAAGATTTCACCTGGTCATTATACTTTAGCAACGTAAGTAAAGCAGAAAGATGTTTGCTATTTTGAGAATCATAGAGTTTCTACAGCTTGAAAGCAGGCCATTTGGCCCATCAAGTCTACTCCAAACCTCCTAAGAGCATCCCATGAAGACCCACCCCCTACCCTATCCCTGCAACCCTGCATTTCCTATGACTGATCCACGTAGCCTGTATATTCCGGGATGTCACGGGCAATTTAGCATGGCCAATCCACCTAACTTGCACACTTTTTGACTGTGGAAGGAAACCAGAGCACCAAGTGGAAACCCATGGAGACATGGGGAGAATGTGCAAACTCCATACAGACCGTCGCCTGAGGTTGGAATTGAACACGGATCCCTGGCACCGTGAGGCAAAAGTGCTAACCACTGAGCCACTGTGCAACCTGAAAGATTGCAAAAACATTATAAAATAATAGCCAAATAATGTCATGGGTAATGTCCCTCAAGAGGACATGCTCCTGCCTGATTTATCATGTTGCTACCATAACAACTACAGGAAATTATTTACCTGGGAGATCAAAGAAATACAAAATGATTGGGGTGAGAAACATCAAGGGATTATTAAACTAATCTTTCTCATTAGGAGCCAACATCTTTAAAATGCCTTTAAACCATATAAAATAGTTTGCAATTTTGCAAAGCCAACACTCACCTCTGCATGGTGCTCTTCATTTTGCTGCAGCACCTCAATAACCAGTTCAGCAAGCCGGATTGTGTCTTCCAGTTTTTTGGCAGGAGTAACTAACTGTCCTACATTTTCTGTGGTGGATAGTAATAAAAATGAGTAACACAATATAAACAACATTTTTTTCTTAAGATAAGCTCCCCTTCACTTTAGAAGCAATTTCTAAGTTTTTATACATTTATCATTCAAGAAGTTAACCTAATACGTACTTAACAAAACTGTTTTATTAAAAAAAGATAATATATACTATATCATTTATTCCAGTACAATGTTCCAGCTAGGATTCTAACCAGATACAAGTTCATGTTCTGATTTTGTAACGTCCAATAGATCTACAAAAACGTAGATATAATTTAGGACATCAGTGTGGACAAAAGTAATCCAATTTCTGTGAAGTCTCACATTCCTGTAAATTCTTAAGGTTTGTTTTTGGGATCCAGTGATGTTTTTGGGGAATTTGAATGGTGAGCTTCACAAAAAATTGGCAAGGGTTTCAAATTAACCTTGGCTAAAAAGGTGCCATTTAAAACAAAGACTGAGAACACCAAAGGAAAGATCTAATTGGAACACTGTCAGCTGCCCGAAAGATATTATTGTACAACACTGTTTACTCAAGAAACTTAAAGTCATCATGCAATATGTTATGCAGCAACACTGTTAGTTTGTGCTGACATTTATGTTTATGAATGTTGTATACACCAAATGCTCAAAGAAGGCAAGAGTGTTACTTTCTAGGATCTATGTTGAAATTTAAGAAATCATAATAAACAGCAATTTTTAAATTTATTTTCAGCAGACCATATATTTCTGTAACAAACTTAGTATAACCAAGGCAAGGAAAACAAAAGATTGTTTAAATGCAACAAATCACTAAAATAAAACCAAACAAAATAAAAAGCTGTAACAGTACTTGGTATTTGTTTAGGCATGCCTCTGATTCTCTGACTAAGAATGTTTTGCGACGATTTTATGGGTGGAGGTGCGGGCGGTGGTTTAGGCCAAGATCGTCGTGCTGTCATGCATGAGTGAAAGAGACAGGAAAAGTAAGCAAGCAGGCGACTGAATGAGCAATGGTACAAGTAATGGAAAAATCATATAGTGAAAGAAATAAATTTATACCTATGACAATTCAAGAGGTCGTCTTGTACCCGCTAATTACAGTTATAACTAGATGTTTCCAAAGATCTCAACAATGCACCGTATAGTAGATATTTTAAACACAATAGAAGCCGCATTTGTCTTAATATCACAGTCTTAGGATCTGTTACAAACTGTCAAATTCTTTTGTTTTGCTTGTATCATTTAATCCAGTTAGGTTAAATAGTGACATTCACTGACATACCCAACTATACGGTTTTCTTTACAGGGCAATTTGAATTTAGTAATGAAATGGCACAAGAAATTAAAATTCTAAAAATAATTCTACCCTAGGAAATAGCTTTAAATCTATTGTTAAATCAGGTATTTTGTTTGTCATTTGTTTCTTTGAATATATGGTTGTCATTATTTTCTCAATGACTGCAGTTAAGATCAATGGGGACTCTTTTCAACTTTGTCAAACAGACAAGAATCTACCAGAATGGATTCCTCACACATTGCAGCACTGTCTAGTGTACTTCCCACTGAGAATAATGAGATGTTAATCAGGCAGCTTCTAAAATAATGGTACAATCTTGCTTCACCAGGTAAACACTCAGGATGTGACGTTGAAAATTAGCTGATATTCCTACTTATGGAGCATTGATTTGTAGTAAACACGCATAGCTTTATGCAATAAACATAGAAAACAACAATCAACGCTTTCAGCATCACTATCCCTTAAAATTTAACTAACCGGAGTGCTGGAAAGTTGGAGTTTGAGACTCAAGAAATATTATTTTCAATAGAAGCCTAAGATTTAGATGCTAACAGGGAAAAAAAATCTATTTGGAAGCTGTTGTGGAAAGAGCAAAGGATATCAAAAAGGAAATTAAAAATCAGAATTACACAAGGGACCATACCCCAAAATATGAGAAGTAGATGCATTTGCAACTATGGAGAGATAAGATACAGTAGCTATAGGGGGACTTAAGTTTGGAGTGGACTAGAAACTTTAATATTCCTGCTAAACAATATATTTAGGAGAAATGTTCTTGGCTGTAAAGCCTACAAGGTTATCCACCTGTTAGTGGCAGGTGCCAATATCCCCATTGAAATTCACACGGCTGACACAATGACAAAACAAAGTTAATGACCCAAGAATGCCGGCAAAGTAAGAAAACTAACAGTGCTTCCTGCTCTTCGGCTCAAAGGGAACCCCAGTTCACTTAAGTTGAATGTTTCAATTGTTTTCTATCTCTTCCATCTGCAAACTGTGTTTGGAATTCTTTCACAGGCTTCGCTTAACCTCACTGGTCCAGCCACACCATGACTTCAAAAGCAGGTCAGAGGCTGGGAATTCTATGGAGAGTAACTCATCTTCTTGATTCTCTAAAGCCTTCCACAATCTGCAAAGTACAAAGCCAAGAGTGTGAGAGGCTGAAATTCATCATTAAATCTCGGCAATGCCCCAGTAAATGGAAGCGAACCTGCCAATCTGGCCATTTTCCCACTTCCATTGCTGCCTCAGGCCTGACTTTGGAGGTGTTGGGCCCAGTTTATTCCTGCCCACACCTCCCCAGAACAGAAGTATTGTGGGTGGGAGCCTATTTAAAAAAAACAGGTCTGTCAAGTTGGGAAGTTACCCAACTCAAGCCTCTTACTTCCTTTACAAAAACTAGCTTAATGTTTTCACATTAGAACCCCATAGCATAATGTGGATACCATCCAATACCCTTTGAACTTTGCACAAATTATTGAATCATTTATTGTCACTTGCATTCAATACAAAGTACAGTGAAAACTATACATGGTTGCTATGCATTAGTGGGCCATTCTCGTTATTTTTATCTTATTCAAAGTTAAAGAAAGATGGCTTAAAGGAAGTCCAACTTTTCCGTCACTGTCGTTACAGTCCCAATCTAGGCTTCACTAGCCCATACCACTCAGCTGCCAGAGTCCCATTCCAGGCTTCACCAGCCTATGCGTGCCGCTGGACTGCCGCTCTGAGCTTCATCAGCCCATGTCATGGTGAAGCATAGAATTCCAAGACCCAATATGCTATAGAACCCATCCCAAAATTGATGAATTGATGAATTCTTCAAGTTTACAGAATATGGTATCAGCGACCTGTTCAATGCATGGTTGCTGAGGTTTTTGCTCGTAGACTGGACAGAGCCAGTGGCGTAAAAGTGAACAGTTGTGTTTACTTTGACAACTGCTTGCATTGTGCCTCTGGGCTCTAGGTCACCATGTGAAACTAGAACAATTCATCTAGGGTTTCATAAACAAAAGTCTGGAAAGATATATCTTCTCTCATTCTTTTAATTAGGTTCCCGAGGCCTAGTGACTTTGTAAAGCAGGTTGGCTTTACCCCTTATTAAGCCTGCCTCATTCTCATTTGCTCCTAGTCTCCTCCTCATCCTGGACCAAAGTGGCATGCAGAAAAAAACCTTGGAAAACCTACAGTTCTCTGTATTACAGTTTACTACAGGTTAGAAATCACAGGTAAAAAGAGTCAATCCAAAGCCTATTCAACTTTCTTGCCAAAGCAAAAAAAATCTTAAAATACACAGGGAGTAGGAGATAAGTGCACAAATTGGAGGACTGCAGGAACAACTGGTCTCAGGATGAAGTTCTAAAGCTCTGAAAATCCAGACAAATATTGTAAACACTGAAATTGCAGTGGGCAAGGGAAAGAACACTACACAAATTTACTCCCTTATTTTTAAGAATCTGATCGCCTGGTTTCTCTGTATTCTTTTTGCAGATGTTCCCTGTGCAGTAATTTCCTCACCAAAATGGCAAGGTATGTGAGTGGACAGGAGATCCAATTTTGGAGGCAGAATAGCATTCATAGCATAGAGACTATGATGTGTTCCAATACCCCAATATTTCTATCTTATTTTGTTCCATCATGTTTGTCTTATTGAAGGGCTAGATGACAGAAATAGCTTATCACCTGGACTGAAGTGGATGTAAAACAAAGACCCAACAGGATTATACTTCATCCCAAGATCTGCACCTGAAAATTAAGATCATTTCACCTGCTTATCAGCAAATAGAGTTTGGATTTATGGGGTTCTCTTCTCTTTTACTACTGAGCTACCTCCTCCATTACTAAAGTCAAATGTATAACTACTATGGTTTTTCATTCCTCACTAATGCTGAGTATGTTAGCTTCTACTTACTAATTTTCCTTTTGATCTCTATCACAATGTCCATTGCTGCATATGGATGTAAAATGGTTATTGTTAATGTCACAGGGACCTGGCTGGACAAAATAAGGAGCATGTAGGAAATAGATCTGGGGCTAGTGTACTCTTAACAGTTTCTGCAGAAATGTAGTTCCAATAAAGAGCTGCAGTAATGGAATAAACCTTCTGTTGTTTACTTAACAAGGCCCTTCTAATTAGACCAGAAAGGCAGACTGAATCACTTCGGCTTTGAAAGAATCTGGACACAACATGATGGCAGTTCTGGGCCCCTGCTATAATATAGTGAGCTGAGGTGACAAGCATTATTTCTAAATGGGGTAAACTGATAAAAATTAGAATTTAAAGCTTCAAGAAAAATCAGAAAAAAAATGCCACTGACCCAAAGGACTTTAACAGAAACAAATACCATCGAGGGCTGATGGCATCAAATCCCACAATCTGTGGCAGCACTCAACATAGAAGAACAGAAAATGACACAGAAAACAGAAAACAATCAAAGAATTGATACAGAAAGCATTTCAGGCCTGACAAGAGGTACACAGGAACAGAATAAATCTGCAGCTGCAAGACAGAAGTTCAAGCTATATCATGAGGAGGCCTGTGGAAGGAGACGGAATTCCTGGTTGAGCCAGTCAGACATCGAGGATTACATGTGTACAAACCAAAAACACTTGTACAAAAGGGAAATCTTAAATGGCAAGCCGTAAAGCCAGTAATTATCTTAAAAAACTGCAGCTTCAATTGGATGTTGCTACCACTGTGCATAGATACTACGAAGTAGGGCTGGAAAAATTGAACTAAGAGGGTCATGAGAGAAGACTCATATATTCTGGGAAAAGGCAGCCATGGGCATTGTGAACCAAGCTACTTAAAGCAGATAAGCAATGAAGAAATATGCAATAGTCATCCAACACAGAAATCATTTTCAGGGACAAGGAAAATGCTGCATGAGTTTTAGTGAGACTGTGAAGAATGAGAAACCTTCCATTGCCACTGCAAAGAAATTGAAAAATCTTCATTATAATCATGGAGTGCAAGAAAACCCTCACTACAACTCCAAAGCCCAGAAAAACCTTTCAATACCACAACAAGTGTGGGAGGACTGCCATTACTGCAGAATGAAAATCTTTGAAGATAAAATACTTAATCATATGGCATTAAAATGGTATTGTCAGAAAGATTTAATTTCAGAGATGTGCCAACTAAAACACAAAGTTGAACATCTTGGGGTAAACAATTCTTGCTACGAAGTTGGGTGGACAGGCAGGTAGTACGGAGGAGGTGGGGAGGCTGCAGAATGATTTAGACAGTTTAGGAGAGTGGTCCAGGAAATGGCTGATGAAATTCAACGTGAGCAAATGCGAGGTCTTGCACCTTGGAAAAAAGAATACAGGCATGGACTATTTTCTGAACTGTGAGAAAATTCATAAAGCCGAAGTACAAGGGGATCTGGGAGTGCTAGTACAGGATTCTCTAAAGGTTAACTTGCAGGTTGAGTCCGTGATTAAGAAAGCGAATGGAATGTTGTCATTTGTCTCAAGAGGGTTGGAATATAAAAGCAGCGATGTGCATGTGAGACTTTATAAAGCTTTAGTTAGGCCCCATTTAGAATACTGTGTCCAATTTTGGGCCCCACACCTCAGGAAGGACATACCGGCACTGGAGCGTGTCCAGCGGAGATTCACACGGATGATCCCTGGAATGGTAGGCCTAACATATGATGAACGGCTGAGGATCCTGGGATTGTATTCATTAGAGTTCAGAAGGTTGAGGGGAGATCTAATAGAAACTTACAAGATAATGCATGGCTTAGAAAGGGTAGACGCTAGGAAGTTGTTTCCGTTAAGTGGGGACACTAGGACCCGTGGGCACAGCCTTAGAATTAGAGGGGGTCAATTTAGAACGGAAATGAGGAGACATTTCTTCAGCCAGATAGTGGTGGGCCTGTGGAATTCATTGCCATGGAGCGCAGTGGAGGCCGGGACGTTGAATGTCTTCAAGGCAGAGATTGATAAATTCTTGATCTCGTAAGGAATCAAGGGCTACGGGGAGAGTGCGGGTAAGTTGAGTTGAAATGCCCATCAGCCATGACTAAATGGCGGAGTGGACTCGATGGGCCGAATGGCCTTACTTCCACTCCTATGTCTTATGGTCTAATTCTTCAGGCATGAAATAATTGCTTCTAAACTGAATAATAAAACAGGTGCTAACCAAGTATACTTCTGTAAATAGTATGGAGTATGGTAGGAAATGTAATTATTTGTCCAGGGATAAGTGAAACATCACACAATTTCAACGAGGTATTACTTTGACCTAATTATATTTTGGAAAGAGTAAGATTTAACAAAAGAGCTCAGCATTTAGATGAACCTATAGAGGACATTATTAATGATCTTTACAAGCATGTGGGGAAATCAAACTATGATGCCTATGATAAGACAGAATTCATTGGAAAACAAATTATCCTTTTGTCAGATTTATTACAGTCTAAAGATCAGAGAAAGCCATTCAGATGCAAACTGAAGCAGAGATCCAAAAGCAATTTAGAGGAATCCAAAGAGAAGAAGATTTAACTGGCATTGGAAGTCTACATAACCTATTAATTTCTTGAGGCAAAAACCACAAAAGACACACCAGATACGACAATACAGTGGTTAGGACAGACACCAGACACTAAAAGTCTTTACCAACACTACAGAAGAGAGATACCTCACAAGCATGAACAATACCCAGCTTTTAACATTGAATGCTTTTATTGAGAACAAGTAGATCATTTTCAGGAAATGCACTAAAGCAGGACACAGCCACAGAAAAGAAGAAAGCTGAAGAACAACCTACATAGAGATAAATGAAGTAGAACCATCACCACTAGAGAAGTTTCTTAGTTTTAGAAACTCAAAGTTTCCTAGGTTAAATTGGTAACCCAGGTCAAAGATTTGGCACGCAGACATTTGTGTCAATGGGCATTTCATAAATTTCAAGTCAGACATGGGAGTAAGTGCCACAATGTTGTCAGATAGACAGCACTGGTTGAGTAAGTACTCTCTATAGTTGACAAATGTTCAGTTACATCATCCAATGGACATCGTACTTATGGGACATCAAATTCTAGGAAACCTTTATATACTGCAGAACGAAAACTTCTATCTCTTGAGCAGAAAGGAGTGTGCTGACCACAGTCTCATTCAAGAGGTGAAAGAGGTTAAACAACAAAAGATTAAGGAAGAGCCAGGAGACATTTTTCGGGACTCTGCAAACTGACGGTGGAACCTAAATAAAATGCCGAATCTCCCAAGGCTAGTTAAACTGAAATAAAAAATAAATGTTTCATACTGCAAATGAGTTGAAAAGCATTGACTACAGTGGTTTGGCTGAAATGTTTTCCACTTCTGTCAAAATTGAAGTGAGTTCATATTCCAAGTGGCAACAAAGTTTGAGATGAAGTCCAAGCAAACAGGCAGCAACTGAACCGTCCACACTGCTCAAGAGAATGCACAGTGATAGAGAGACAATAGAAGTATGGGCAACTAAATTGAGTGAGGTTACAACAGAGCATAGTGAAAAGTTAATTATGATACATTTAAATCTGATATTGGGTGCTGAAGCGATTAAGAAGGGAGATGGTCAAATAAAATGTCTGACCAGTTTTCAAGGAAAAAGCCCCTATAACAATAAAGAGTATCACATTCAGCAAGAATAAATCCCTAGGTAAAACAATTGAGAAATCTGACTTCACCAAGAATTTAAACTCCAAGAGGGAAGCAGAAAATCCAAAATATTCAAGAAACTGAAGTATTGATTTTGCCTACTTTTACACAAAGCCAAATGTGCAGTAAGAAAATAATATTCTATTGTCACAAATTAAAGACATTGTGCAACTCCATGGAAGTCACCATTGAGAAGACACGTACAACTTGCAAAAATCCAAATTACTGCAAAGAAAAATGTACCTGCACGAGATCAATCACTCTGACATCTATAACAGAGAGACATACATCACTGAAGCCCTCCAAAAAAGAAAAATGAGGCCAATGATCTTTCAGTACAAGAGAAAACTACAGATCTCAGGCCATTAGGAAGACAGTTCAAGTTAACCACCTTTTACTCAACAAACCACAATTCTTTTAATTTTGAAGATAATACCTTGAAGGAGCATAGTCAAACCTTCAAGATCATATGAATTTGTAAAGTCAATGACAAGGGCGAAGGAGGGTGGAGGGATTGGTGGCAAATGTAAATAAATGTATACAAACAAATGTATAACAATATAACAATCATGAAGGAAAAGAATTTAGTAAAGACGTTATGTATACTTGTTTACTCAACAAGACTCCTATCATTAGACCAGGTGGCTATCTTAATCTATCACATTGGACTTAAGGGAACCCACGCATAACATACATTAATCGTAGTGTCTGCTACAGGTTGGTGTTCAGATTATGTATATGTTTGCCCGCTTCTGGTGGTTGAATATATTTGGTTCTTCTGTAGATAGCAAATGGTGCTATTAGTAAAGAAATACACGCCCAATCGGGACTTTACTGGCATTGCTGGCACTATCCTAATGTTTATAAACGCAGCCAGGAAACATACTAATAATAAAGTTTAAAGTCCTTGTAAGCAACTAGATGCATAACCTTCTGTCATCTGTATATTGGAAAATCACTGTCAATCCATAGAAGATTTTTCAAAAAAGACTGGTGGTGGATGAAATATATGCCTTGCTATAGTTGGGTACATAACGAATATAACTTGTGGAAACCACAGAATATCTGAGGCTGTGAAGATATGTAATATAATTCTGTTTTATTTCTATGAGTAATTGGCAGAGTTCCTCATTGGAATGAGGTTTAAAGCAGTTAGCGATGAAGCTTTTTCCATTGTTCTTCTGCAATCCACATGTGTATTCTTTGACAGCTCAGAATTTTTAGTACTTAAGCGAGTCAAAAAATTGCTTCCAAAACGTAAGAGTTTTGACAACAAATCTGTGATTTTAGGTTTCTACTTTTTCACTGCCTTTGCAAATTTGTATTTCTTACACTCTCCTCTAAGTAATGGGATTCTCTGTGAATTCCACTCTACCACAGCTTTGGACAACATGTTTAATGTCACATCTCTCCATTGGGGAATGTCAAGCCCTACATCAGTTTCTCTCTTGGGTGTCACATGTTGCTAGATGAAGTTATTACCTTCTAGGGTCTCAGAACATTAGATCCGTAAAGGAAGAACCAAAGGCTTTATTTAAGAAGAAATGTAGCGTTAATTGTTACTTTAATTAGTACATAATTAGATGAAGCATCATCTCTTTAGTATTGTAACAAAAATTGACACTTAGCTGAAGTAGAAGACATTAGTTAATGAGAAACAAAGCTTAGTCAGAAAGGAAGGCTTTAAGGATTGTCTTAAAGGAGGAGACAGAAGTAGGAAAACAGAGAGGTTTAGGAAGGGAATTTGAGAATTTAGACAGTGCACAGCTGCCAATAGATAGGGGTAACTACTCATGCTAGGCAAAGCCAATATAGCTGGTAGGGATTGTATCTGATGGAGGATTGTTGGAGGCCTGTCACTAGCAGTGTTTGACAGGGATTGGTACTGGGTCCACTTTTGTTTATTGTTTATATAAATGATTTGGTTTTGAATATAGGAGGCATGGTTAGTAAGTTTGTGGATGACACCAAAATTGGTGGTACAGTTGAGTGAAAAAAGTTATCTAAGACTAAAAAGGAATCTTGATCAATTGGGTCAATCGGCTGAGGAGTGGCAGATGGAGTTTAATTTGGATAAATGTGAGGTATTGCATTTTGGTAAAACAAACAAGGACAGGACTTATACAATTAATGGTAGGGCCTTTGGATAATATTGTACAACAGAGAGCCCTAGGGATTCAGGTCCATAATTCTTTGAAATTTGCATCACAGGTAGGTAGGGTGGTTAAGAAGGCGTTTAGCACGCTTGTCTTCATTGCTCAGACCTTTGACTATAAGAGTTGGGATGTCATGTTGAGGCTGTACAGGCACTTGGTAAGGCCTCTTCTGAAGTACTGTGTGTCGCTCCAGTCGCCTATTATAGGAAGGATATTATTAAACGGGACAGAGTTCAGAAAAGATTTCCTAGGATGTTCCATGGGAATGGAGTGTTTGAGATATAAACATAGACTGGAAAGACTGGGCCTTTTTTCACTGGAGTGTAGGAGGTTGAGAGGTGACTTTATTGAGGTTTATAAAATCACAAAGGGCACAGATAAGGTGAATGACAAAGGTCTTTTCCCTAGGATGGGGGATTTCAAAGCTAGGTGGCATATTTTTAAGGTGAGAAGAGAAAGAAAAAGGACATGAGGGGCAACCTTTTTACACAGAGTGGTTCATGTGTGGAATGAAGTGCCAGAGAAAGTGGTGGATGCAGGTACAGTTACAACATTTAAAGGGCATTTGGATAAGTACACGAATAGGAAAGATTTGGAGGGATATCGGCCAAGTGCAGGCAAGTGCGACTATTTTACATGGGAACATTGTCAGTGTGGACTGGTTGAACCAAAGGATCTGTTTTCTTGCTGCATGCCTCTATGACTACGACTCTATAAACACTACCCAAAGAAAAATTACACAGTATCTTTAAATTATTTTTAGGCTTAAATTTCTAAATTTTAGGAGCTTTCTCAAAGAGACAATTGCTTCTGAAAAGTGGACAATTTTACAAGCAACTATAGCAAATAAAATAATCCCAATAGAAGCACTGTTTATGAAGTGTCCCTTACGACAATTCCTCCAATACTTTAACGTATATGTTCATCAAAATACCTGATTTAACATCGGTTAGAGATAAACTGAATTGTTCACATGCACTGTCAAAGAAGACCAAGGTTAAGCCTCTCGCCTTATTCTCTATCATTGTAACATAACATCTGAGCCTCTGAGGAAAGAAAAATACCAATAATGCTTAAAATAGTTTCTTATAGCAGGTACTACATTTACAAAACGACAAATTATATTGTTCTTCTAATTTCTACTAATATGTTTTAAAGTTTGAAGTTGGTTAATTAGAGATTAACTGTAGCTTCACTGAGACTGCAATAGTAAATTCTGTTAAATTTACCAATCCAGATCAGGACATCATTTTAATTTGTAACTAATTTGACTTAATTGAAAACCCATTTGTTACCTATCTTCACTGCAATATGTTGGGTTTTGGAATTTTGAGACATTATCACAATGAACCAGGTATGAATATAATTACTGGATTTTTGATACTAGCACAAAAGTAGTTTGCCTACAGTTTGCAATGATGCTGCTATGTGGAGTTTTGGGACAGTTTACGCCATTAAAAGTACTATATAAATGCCAGCTGTTGTTGTTTTGAATTGTAATATTTCTAGCTATCAATGTTCCAGGGTACCTCTATGATGTCTGAACTTTACAGAAATGGTCATGGACCTGTGACAGTGGCTTGAACTTGTCTCCATTGGATCTGCCAATTTTCTTTCTATCTTTACCACAATGGGCGAGACATATGCATATCAGTAGGGTATAGTGAGGCCAATTAAATTATGACAGCATGTCACACAAAAGCACAATCTAAAATTAAAGGACTCTTCAACTACCCTTTCCTCCACCATTTTATACTATTCTGTATTTACAAGGTGTGATCTCAGCCATATTTGTACTGTTCGTTATTATGGTAAAGAAAATGCATAAACATGCTCTGGCAGCTAAAGTGTGCTTCCAACCATAATCTAACCAAAGGATTTGAGATTAGGAAGAAGTCATGTCACTGTGTGTTGATTAATATGGGCACATTTTGGACACGCAAAACAAGGGGCCAGAGAAGGTAACAAGTGGTGCTTGCCCGCTGCTGTTTGCTATCCATCGAGGCTGACCATTTGACTGTCCTCACAGATCCCACTTAGAAGGGGATTGAGTAGATTACTTCTACTGAGACCAGGTTTTGGACCACACAGCCAGCCCTACTTACACCACTGAAGCCTTCCTTATTCCACTGAACTAACTTACATATTGACTCCAAGTCTGAGGGTCTACACTAAATAGATCTCAACTTTGCTTTCTTTATTATTTATTGTGATGTTGGCACACTGGGAAGACCAGCATTAGTTGCCTATCCCAATGATTCATCCCAATGTAGTGACCTGGACTGGACTCAACACTTTTGGGTCCTGAGTCCACTCCTTCTACTGAACGCTTCACTGCAATGCTGAAAATGGACCATGGAGTTCTGGTGTCTATCTCTCAAGGACAAGATCAAACAATATCAAAGACTTGCAACTGAAGTTCCGCAAGTGTACACTGTAACCTCTGGCTTGGTTAATATTTACAAATGATACAATTTGCACTAACTCCAGAAGAATACAGGCATGCTGCTCTCCAGCTACTTAGATAGTTTAATATTGTAATGCTTTTGAAGGTTTTTCAATGAGTGCCCTTATGTAAGGAATTTCTTAATTCTTATCTTGACAGTGAATATTATCAGAACATTTTAGTCTAACTGATAAGTATACTATTGGTGCATCATATTTTATGAAACTGTAGTACACTGATGTAGTTTCTATACATATTATTTTGGTTTGAACGGTATGTTTTACATTTTAATCAAATAGGACAAAGAACTTCCTTGGCTCAGATGATAGGTACACACTGTACTATGATTCAGAGAAGAGGCAAAGATCCTTATAAACTAATATCAGTAAAATAAACACAACTAAAACAAAACTTAATTATAACTACTCTTCTTATACAGGTCGAACAATGCATTGTACAGAAAACTATGTTGCAATTTGTGCACATAAATGCGTTAAGTAGTGAGTTAAAATGAAACTGCAAGTTGCACTCTCTCCAGAGCTATGTTTAGGGTTTATAAGTTCACAGCGGTCATGAAACTAAATAGTAAAAATGGAACTAAAGACATTTAAAGTAATTTACTTGCAAAAAGCAAAAATGTCTTCTTCTTCGTTGTAAGAATTATCCCATTAATTATTTACATGTGTGAAATATATTGTTTACACAATTTATATTTGAATAGCTCTCAATAATAAAACTGATTGTTTTATCATGTAGGGTTCAGAAGATCTGGGAACAAAAATTACTAAAAGATTAATGTTATTGGTAAAAGGTCATATTCTACATTAAGCACAGCTGTATAGTTGCTCCTGCTATTTTGATCATGGAATCATAATTTGATGTCTATAATTTTTACATAAAAACTCTGAAGATGATGTAACTTGCAAACTAATTGAAATTCCTGATTGTTTTTAGTTCTAAAGCTATAAAGTTGTTTTCGCTAATACTATTTCATACTTTCTACAGACAGCACAAATTAACTCCTTAAGTGTTTCTACCCCAGAGACTCATTAAGTATTAATTGAGCCTGCTGAAGAGCACCTCAGAAGCTACGCTGCTCAAAATTACTTTGAAATGATAGAAATAATCTAATGATATTGTCCTACTACATTAAGATGTAGAATACAATAGTTCACCTGGATCCTTTTGATTGTCTATATGAGAGAGAGAGCAACAAGGAGAGAAAGAGAGAAAAACAAGACAAATATGCACAATTAATGAGCAAGTGAACCAAAAACTACACCCTAGATGTGTGGTACCAATGACTTGCAAAGTGTCTGCCCAATGCCTTCAACTACTCTCAACAAAATGGATGCCACTATAAAAGCCTTCCGCGCAAAAGGTAATACTGGTGCACCACATAGATGGAGAGTCAGCAATTAACATTCTGAGATGAAGGCAAGCAATGGCTTAAGGTAGAAGTGAATCATTGAATCCTAAAATGTCAAAAACTCAGATGATCCATCAGCAGCTTGAAATTGAGAAAGGATTAAGGTATGTCAAAAGAACATGTATGTGTATGATTACGTTTGTTTAATTAGTCACAGACAAGACAGACTAAGATTAAATTATTTCCACATACGTCTAGCAGGATGCTTTCATCCACAGTAAATAAACAGTTCATTTCTCATGACCAGTTCCATGACACTGGCTAGATATGCGAGTCCTGGCTTTGTATAGTGTACCAATGACAAGTGCTTACAACTCAGGAATACACAGAAGCAAAGTAAAAATGCATTCAAGTCACAGACAATAACAATAACTTAAAATTTTACAGATATTTTGAGGTCATCACAAACAATGGGCCATGTGTAAAAACCTGGTGTAGATCAAAAGCTGGACTTCAAACATTCGAGATCACAAACAGAAGCAACAGACAAGGAGGCTGAGGGAGGAAAAATGCAAGAGTGGGATTGGTCAGGGACTGACTTTGACTGGTATTAGAATCATGTCAACAGAAAGAGCGAAAGACAGTGTGGAAAGGATGTGGTAAGTACTCACGAATGGTTAAATCCATCACTTGAGAGGCCAAGCAGTAGACAGGATGCTCATACATTTCTCTGTTTTTCCCTATAAAAGAGGATTTGGGCATGCAAGAAGCTTAAGTCAGAAGTAAAGAGATCATAGGTCAGAGGAAAATTATATTAGGTCAGAAAGAATAAAAAAGCTTTGGTGTTGTTTGGGATATTCATAGGACAGCAGGAAAAAGTTATTTGAATTTGTAGTTAATTCAGGTTTAACCATTCAGCATGCTCATGAGTCACAAAAGAAGCTGTGACCATGATTCTGACAAATCTCTTCAGATTTTGTAATCTGTTAATGATAAAACATAATGAATAAAGGAAAACAGGATCTTGTTGATTTAGGCTACAAGATACTAAATGCAGATGCTTTTAGTATCTACACCACTCTCAGGTATTTCTTCATAGGCATAGTCATAAGTACTTCCCCAGCTGATTGATACTTTGAGTCAGGCCATTAACACTGTATAGTTAGGATTCTTTTATTTTGACAGATTACATGATATGTTGTCAAATAGATATTAAGTATAGCCAATTCAGCTTTGAAATTTTTTCTGCATGTTATTAATGAAACAATTAGACAGGGAAGCTATTGATATATTTGAATATTTCAGACAGTATATTTGAGCTATTTTCAATAAAATACAGAATGGACTATGCCCATGTAAGGAAACCTGATACATGCAGTTGGTGAATGCTGGGTTGCTGAGATCACAATCCCTGCATGCTGGCCATTAAGTACTTCTACAGCCACTTTTTTAGGAATATAAAAAAGTGACTAAGTCAATAAACAAGAAAGGAGAGAAGCAGGAAAGAACAGGTAGTGCAGAATGAATTACTTCTCTGAACAAAGAGCTGGAAAAAAAAGTGTTTGGTTGCTTCATAGTATTCCCAGACCTAAAAGTCACAGTGCAAAAGAGGGTACATTAACGGAACCAGAAAGAATTGAGGCACAAAGGGAAATAATCAAACACTGTGGGATCTACACTGGAATTGAATGCATTTTTACTTACACATACGAATCTTGTGCTCAAGCTTACTAGAAATGCACTCAGCTGTCTAAACTTGCAATCAACTGCAGATCTCACCAGCTAATTAAGAATCTAACATTTTCAAACAATAAAAAAGTTAGTTTTTACATTATTCCACAATATTACGTTACTGACAAAGAAAGAGAAAAGAAACATAATCTTGAGCCTTAACATATTAAAATAAATTAAACTTCTAATTCTCCATCTATTTTTCAGATTCTTGTTACAAAATGCCTTTAGTGCCCAATTCTTAATTCGAATGTTGACATTATTTGCCACCTAGCTACTCCCACTGAATGAAAGCCCTCCCTTTCATACACAATTTACTTTTGCGACAACAACCAGATGAAAGAATACTATTATCTTACAAAATATACAAGTGACTACCATCTTAACACCTTCAAGCAGCTGTTCATATTCTTCTACTCTTCAAAAATGAGAAGTTTCCATAAAATCATAACTGTGGCTGATTATCATTCAAGGAATCATTCCACCGGTCTTAACACAAAGAGATTCTATAATGCTAATCTATGCATCAGTCTGTTTAACTAACAGAAATGTCTTACTCATATTGGCCCAAGAAACTAATGATTCACCTGTACGTACTGCAGACCTGTAATTGTGTAAGCAAGGGAGTGAGGACAGACTGGTCAAACATTAAAAGCAATTTGAAACATGTCAATCATCAAATAAACATTTGTAAACCAAAACCAAAATGCATTAGTATAGGAGGACTATAGTTAATAAGATTAAAACATCATATCTTGCTTTCAAAGTTTAAACAAAACCTCCCATTTTTGTATCAACAATATAAGAATTTATAAAATCCTGTTGAATAGAACATTAAAATCTGTGAGTGCCACAAACATAAACAAATCAAATATGAACTTGACCTCAACAAACTTTAAAGTTATCTCTGCACATATTGTTTTTATTAGGTTTTCAGATGATGCCCTTTCATGTTATTTGAGGGTGACTTTCTAGTTTAAATGTTTGAGGATGAATGTTCACTTGGTTCTCCAGCATATTTGACTGAACTTTGTGAAAGAACTTTAAAAATGATAGAAAAACACATGTAAACAGTATCATTCTGAACCCTCCACAGCTCCTGCACCAAAGCTATGGCAGAAAAATAGGAGAAACCACATGAAAGTTCACTTCTCTTGCATTTAATTCTGTTTATTTCTCTCTCCTTTTACTTCTCACTCCTTTTATTCTCTCCAAGCACTGAAATGTCTATGGATGGCAAGTTAAGTAATTTTGTCCTAGGCTCCTATCTTCACTGACAAGGCCCAAACAGGATGTGTAGTTGTGACCTGTGTATGCCTTCCTGTCCTACTCTTATACCCTTTAGGAGGTTGTGCCTATCTCTTGACACATGCATAATGGAAATGGACAACTCAGCTAGTGTTAAAAGAAACAAAGGTTTGTCTATCATACATAGTGCCACACCGTAGTAAGACCTTCCATATTTCAGATGGTCTTGGACATAGACATAAGTGACAGTGGATCGGAAGTTACCATTCTGTCTTATTTCATTTTGCAGCACAACATAATATCTGGCTCTTTGGAAACCTTTCTAGTTGTGATAGTAAAGAAAAAGCTTACCTTCTTTTCATAACTGTTGGTGATAATAAAATGTTTCAACCGTAGTTGAGAATTCTGTTTTTATTGCATAGTGTATCTAGTATTGTAGGTCACTTTCCAGAGAGATTCCCATATTTAAAGTATTGATCATGATAAATTAGATGACTGAGTAAATTATAATTCACAAGCTCAGGTAGGTTTGAGTTTGTAGATGCATTTTGTTGAAACACTGCAGTATAGAATTTATCACTGATTTTCCAGTTTTTAGACAAACAAAAAAACTGTCCATTGTGTAGCAGGATCATCAGGAGTTGGCTGCACTGAGTACCTAATACTATTAATAATGGTTGGATTAAATCAGCAATCCACAGCTCATAAATCTTTCATTGTTAATGTATATTTACCTACTTACAGTTAAAATAGGTCAACAGTACAAATACTATATAACCTGAAGCTTTGGTTTCAAAATGAGTAAACAATTGTAATTAAATAGTTTAACCATTCTTAGTAACTGAAGTCACAAGAGAGTGTTTAATTGTTTGATAACATCTAAATATTCTAATTCAAAAATGTAACACTTCTGAATCAACACTTATTAACATCCAGATTTTTCTTAATACTCGGTCTCCAAGGGCTTCATCCAGTGAATTGCATTCACATGAAACTGTTCTGTTACTTACCTTCAATTTTGGCATACTCAGAAAGTCGTGTGTAGTTCACTAGAGCAGCTTTCTCCAGACATTTCCGAATGACAACTTTAACTTCCTCTTGAGGAACAGGTGTTACTATATCCTTCATGAGCACCTTTGCAATGACAGAAATGACAATGCATCATATTTAAATCCTCATAGTCTTTATGACTTTTCCTAACACCTGAAGAAGTCGGACTTTTTGGGAATTAATGTCTCCACTAAAGACAGTATCTGACTACAGTGTTGAGGAAGAATTCTTAAAGATACTGGATAACAATGCCAAATTAAATAGATACTATATATAATAAAACAGGAACTACTCACCCTCTCCAGGAGAGACAATGTAGCCTTTAATGCACCCTCAGGCCGCCCAAAAGGAAAACAGTACCTGTTAGCAAGACATATGTTATCAATTTCTTTCCAACAGGGTGAGGATGAATGTTCATTTGGTTCTCCAGCACATTTGACAGAAAAATCACAATTCACTGGATATCCCCAATGTTCTTATTAATGTAGATTTGAAGAATCTACAATATCTTAATCTGCGTTACAACATCATCCAGTATTCACCTATGCACATGGCGCTGAGGCAAGCAAGCGGAACTGACGAAGAAAGGTAGCTGAATAATCTAGCTCCATGTTTTACATCCATTGAATTTTAAGAACTCACTGAAGGAATCTGAATTTTGTTGGCAAAGCCAGCATTCATTGCACATTCCTAATTGCCTACAAGAATCGAAAAACCCATAATAAGTTGCTTCTGCATTAAGGGGTGTGAATGTTGAAGGTGTTAGATGGTGTTCCAATCAAGCAGGCTCCTTGGTCCTGGATGATGTTGAGCTTCTTGAGTATCGTTGGATCTGCACTCATCTAGGGAAGTGGAGAGTATTCCATGAAACTCCTGATGATCCTGCCACACAATGGACAGGCTTTGAGAAGTCAGGAGGTGAGTTACTCACCAGAGAATTCCCAGCCTCTGACCTGCCCACAGTCACAGTATTTATATCGGTGGCGGTAGTTCGTATTTAGGATGATGGTAATACTCAAGATATTAATATTAGGAAATTCAGTGGTGTTAACTTCACTGAACACCAAAAGGGTGTTGGTTGGATTCCCTGTTGTTTGAAATGGGTCATCGCCTGACAATTGTGTGGTGCAAATGTTACTTGCCACTTATCAGCTCAAGCCTGAACCTTGTGCCAAAATTAGGAAGGTTGTCCTATGGACTTGTGAAGGAACAGCCTGACATAACAACACATGTGGAATTATAAATTGTAGCCAGCATCCCAGACACCACCATTCCTGAGCATGTCCTGTCCCACTGACCGGACAAACTCGCAAAACCCAGTAGGTTGTTGCTGAATAAGTGAGGCTTGCTAATGCTGTCAACGAAACCTCCTTTCATTTTGGTGATGGAAGGTGGAGTGTTAGGGGTATAATTGACTGGTTGAGATCTGCTTTGCCTTCATGTAGACAGGTGATATTTGCACGGTTTTCCATATTGTCTTATATATGCCAGTGGATCATTGGGGCCTACTGGAACAACTTGACTATAGGTATAGATATTTCTAGAGCACACTTTTTCAGTCCTACAGACAGAATGTTGTCAGGCCAAATAGCCTTGCTATACCCAGTAGCTTCATATAGAGCGAACTGAATTGGCTGATGACCAACAGTTGATGTGTTGAGGATCTCAGGATAAGCCGAAACAGGTTATCAATTCAGCACTTTAGGCTGAAATTGTTTGCAAATACTTCACCTTGATCTTTTGATCTAATGTGGTGGCCTCTTTCGTATTGAAGATGGGGGTGCTTCTGGAGCCTCCCATGTTTTATTGTTTTTATTGAACACCACAGTTCATGACTGAATATGGTAAGGCTGCAGAGATCTGCTCTGATCACTTACAACCAAGTGCTATCCCTTTGACAAATAAACTTGAGTATCCTGTTGTAAATTTCTGAGAATTTTCAAGGCTTATAGCTTCACATTACAACAGCAAGATCACTGTCTAATGCTGGTTAAGCACTGCACGTGAGCACAAGTTGGAAACTTCTCTGGGTCTTGAAGCACAAAAGCAGAAAACGTCTAGTGCCATCAGAAGATTCTGGCCATTAAGTGGTGTTTCACTGTACTCACCACTCAAATTAAACAGCCTTATATTGCTTTCAGTAAGCAGAAAGTGCATCAACTAGCTTGGCATTCTATCTGCTTGTATTCACCTAAAGTGAGTGATCTGATTCTCAAGTAGTATGCGCAGTCTCTCCTTGATCTCCTCGAAACGTTCTTTTTCTTCTACTGTTACAGTTCCTATTCCATCAGGCCTGGAAAAACACAAAATAACACTTAGAACTCTTCGTTCATAATAGCATTAAGTACCAGATATCTGAGAGATAATATTGATAATGTTTCCCTTTGCTGTACTCAGTTCAGTGCATAAAAGTATATCCACTTCTTAAGGCACGAATGTGGCAGCAACAAAATATGGTTTTGTGCTTTTATAATGAAGTTCTTCAGCAGTCCATCAAAATTTCAGCTGGAAGCTTGGCTTGAACTACATATGAATTATTTTACAAATGATCAACTAACTATAACTGAATAATATCAATTTTGTTCTCAAGATCAAATGTTTTTGTGAACATTGTATTATGAAGCAGAAATGCAGTGCAGCACATTACTAGTTAAAAGACAACATAATTATTTTAGTTTTTATTATGGTTGCACTAAGTTTTGGAATAGAAAGTGATTTAACATTATGTTAACTCAGGAATGGTTAGTGCAAATTTCCCTCTCCCCTTTTTCTCCCAAAAAATAGTGGTCTTTGGGCATTGAGCAAGCAAGACATCTGCCATAGGGAGATTGCTAGAATTCATTACTAAGGAGGTGACAGCAGGGTATTTGGAAAATCAAAACATGATCAGGCAGAGCCAACATGGTGTTGAAAGGGAAATAGTGCTTAACTAATTTATCAAGAATTTTTGAGGAAGCAACAAGCAATGTGAATAAAAGTGAATCTATGGATGTGGCGTATTTGAATTTGCAAAAGGTGCCACATCAAAGATTGCTACAAAATAAGAACTCATGATATGACAGCTAATGTAATGCATGGATAACAGATTGGTTAATTAATAGGAAGCAGAGGTAAATATAAGTGACTTTTTTTCTTATTGAAAGCTTAACTAGTTGAGTGTCACAGGGATTGGTTCATAATGTATTTTGTTGACTTGCCTTGGTAATGAAATGTATAATCATTATATTTGCTGATGGCATGAAAATAGGTAAGGAAGATAAGGTGACAAGAGGAGGTAGACAATCTGCAAAGGGATAAAGATAGGTTAAGTGAGTGGGCAATAATTTGGCACTTGGAATATTATGTGGAAAAATGCAAAGTTGTGCACATTTCCCAGGAGAAAGAGAAACATTGTTTGCTTTTTAAATAGAGAAAGATTGCAGAACTCCGTGGTGTTGGGGGATTCCGAAAAGGTAAGATGTGGGTACAGCAAGTAATCAGGAGGTAAAAAGAATATTTGTGCTCATTGAAGGGGATTGGAATAGAAAAATAGGGAAAATTTCCTGTAGCTGTACAGAGACTACATCTGGAGTACCGTGCATAATTTTTGTCTCCTTATTTGGAAACGGATACAATTGCATTAGAAGTCATTCAGAGAAAATTCACTTGATTCATTTTTAGGATGAACAGCTTATTTCGTGAAGCAAGTTGGCCTTTGCCAACTGGGGTTGAGAAGGATAAAAGATGTGGTTTTATTGAAACAAAGAAAATCCTAAGGGGGGCTTAACAGGGTAGATTATGAGAGGATATTTTCCATTTGAAGGAGAGACTAGAACTAGGGAAAACATTTTAATGAGAGGTCCCCCTTTTAAGACAGAGATGACAATTCTTTTCCTCTTAAGAGAGTTGTTAGTCAGTGGAATTCCCTTCTCCAAAAGCAGTGGAGACTGGGTCATTGAATTGATTCACGGTTAAGTTAGATAGATTTTTGATTGACAAGGGAGAAGAAGTTTATAGAGGGGTGAAAAGAGGGGGGAGGCAGATAGAAGAGCACAGCTAAGGCCACAGCCAGATCAGCTATTTTCTAATTGGATGGCAATGCAGATTTAAAAAGGTAGAAATGGCCTACTCTTGCCCCGAAATCCTGTCTAGCAGCAAACCACCAGTAATGCTAACTCCAGGCCTGGTCCATTTGGAGATGTGGGTCTCGTTAGCAATGAACTGGTTCCAGATAGTCAAGGAATGCTGGATCAGCAACTGGGACCAAACTGTCATTCCGGCACCAGGAGAAACTCTTCTTTCTTGACCCCCAAGGATATACAGTAACTTATCTATTATTTCCCCTTCAGCCCAGGCTCCAGCTGATATAGGACATAGCTGTAAGGGTGCCTGCCCTGCCCAGTACAGTCTAGAACTGGCGTCAGCATCCAAGTGACATCAAGTGATCCAATTTAAATATTTCAGTTTATTTGGTGCCTTCATAAAGTAGTTGTTCCTGCCACCCACTCAAGTGACCCAGCGAAATAGCAATAGTCACTCGGGTAACAGGAACAGGGTAAAAAGTTACAACGATCCCTTTTCAGGTCGCTAATACTCTTGCTCACCAGTATAAAAGATGTGTACAATTAATCCGTTTTCTGACGAGAAAACTATGCTGACATGAAATTGCCCTTTTTTAAAAAAAAATTTGATGGTGACAATCTTTCCCAGTTTTAATCATTAGTCTTGCTTCTGAGGTTAATCTGTAGGTACAGCTCTGGAACATTTTCAGACTAATGTTACAGCATTTAAGTATACTTACAAATTGTAAATGTAAATAAAGCCCTAATTTTATTAAAGTGTGTTTTTTGTCTTCATTGAACTAAAACGAGCTAAAAATGTTTGTCATCTTGTGGATTTTAAAGATGACAAATTGTAACTTATTCAAAAAAAGACACCGCACAATTTAAATGTCTCTGTGTTAAATACTCAGTGCCATTTTTTGACCTTGTCTAATTAGTAAGCAGGGAACATATCATTAAAACAACAAGGTTGTTTTTCCCAGGCTATTTCCACTATGGCTTAAGTTTTAGATGAAGTGTGTTTTAAAGGAGAGAACAAATTCAATTCGGCACAAAAAAGTGTTTCCTTATTATTTCACAACTTCAGGTTAAACAATATGGATAGTTCCTGAATATTTACACCAGCCAATAATCCATAATAAGAGAGAAAGAGGCCGACCTAATCCTTTCACGAAAGGAAGCAACGGCCCAGACAAACAACATTACTAGGTTCTTCAGTCAAAAGCAAAGTAGAGGGATTTGTATTTTGCTATCCAGTCCACACTAGCTCAGTCTCCCTTTCTGTAGTGTGAGTAGACTGTGAATAGAATAAACAGTCCTTTTCCATTGGCCTCCTTCAGTGTACACTTTAAGCTGTGCAAATCCCCAGCACCAGCCTGTTTGGCAACACAAAAGCATGATAAAGGATTACAGAACCTTTAATAAACCTCCTGTCAGGGGTTAATTGGTCAGCTTTACTTCTCTTTATTTGCAAGCATCATTGTGACCTTAGGCTCAGAAATTACAATCTACACTGCAGTGACCAATAAGATAGAAGCTGTTAATATGGCAAATCATCTCACATGAAATCCTACTCTTGAGCTTGGAAAGCACATTCTTTTTACACTTATTTTGGTGAAGATTATTGTTACAAGTGACACCTTTTCTCTTAACGTACAGTTAAAAAAAAATCTCAGAACATTATAAATACGCTTTGCCCTATACAAATAATGTGCAGATTTATATCTACGAACAAAAACAATGAAAAAATGCTAGATAAAGGGTTTGCAACTCTAATTTTGCATCTACTTCTACAAGTGCTGTAATACATTTGTTTTATTGAAATGGAGAATGATAAAATCTTTAAATCACTGAACTAAGCCTTTGGTTTAAGATTTGACAGTCTCACCTGTTTACAACGTGTTAATTATTAAAGCATTACTGGGATGTTAGTGAAATTGTGCGAGCAAAAGGAATCACTATTTGAGCAGTTAAAAGATAGACAGTTTCTAATATTTCCATTTTAACATTACGGTAAAATAGAAATTCCTCTCAGCATGTTCAGATGCAAAACATTTGGGTACTTGAGCTCAAAGCTCTGATGAACTAAGATGCCAAAATGACATTTATAGTATTAACAACAAAATGCAAACACCTTACTGGATTTTCTTTCCTAAATTATTTAAGGTTACAGCTCCATAGTGTACTGAAAAGGACTAGCATGTGCTAATACAAAAAGTAAAATATAAACATATTGAAGAACTAACCTAAACTCCTTTTAAAAATTCTATTTGTTTCTGATAATTGTAAAAATTCCAGCCCTTATTCAAAGCAGCTGTTAACAACTAGCTGTGATGTGCAGAACTAGTGATCGAAACTGAGAATTTGACCACAAGTGTGGGACAATCTACAGACCAAATGTAGCCATTTTCGGAGTGGTCTCGATGTCTCGGAGGGCCTGCCAACTGAAACTCGTCATGGCCACTAGGATTTCCTTTCTCAAACAGCTGCGGACTATATTATTTCTGACATGATGAGCGTCTTTCGACTCTACCTTTCAAAACTTCGGCAAACCATTTTCTCACTGTCGTTCACAAAGATGACATTTTCGGCAGCGTGATAGGAAAGATGTCATGTTGGTTGCTTTTCAAGTCTTTGTCACAGTGGTTAGCACCAGTTCTGTCAGCTTCACTCTCCTCACAGTCTCCTATCTCGGGCCATGTCACAAATGATAAAATTTCCAACATTTTTTGTCAAAAATTACAATCATACAACTGCTATACTACTTCTCAGCCTTCATGGCTTTGTGGATTTTTGTTACAAACTGATGGGCAAATATGAAACGCTTTTTAAATGTATTTGTGAGTGCAAAGTTACATTTGGTTTGATTATATGAGAAACTTACTTGATAAGAATAAAATCTGAATTTTAAAAACTAACGCAGCCAATAACAAAACAATTAACTCTCGACCTTTAGAGCCACAGTCAATGTTTATTTATACAAAGGAAGGAGAAAAACAGATATCTAATGGCAGAATTTATAACAAGACGTTTGCCATTGTTGGTTTAATTTGAATCTCAAAAATATTACTTTCAAAAACAATACCAATTTATTAATTTGACAGTTCTTTCACAACAGTTACCAGGTTTAAGGATTTTATCATTATCTATTCCTTTATAATTTTCCAAAATATCTCCCCAAAAACACTTATGTGGAAATTTTATGCATTGCATAGGCCAAACAATTCTTATAGATCATCTAAGGCTTGCAAACATTAACATGCATGTTTTGTGCAGAAACCTTTGTTACTTTCTGGATTGACATTGATCAGATAACAAGACCATTTCACTGTACTGGAACCTAGGATACCAGCTAGTTAGTTTCTTCTCAGTGACAGCTTGTCATTCTGTCAGTCTTGACCTTCAGGCTGTCCTGTAACATCTGAATCACATTCGCTCTGTACTCTCTGACTGACTGCAAGCTACTGTTGTCTCACTGTCTGACCCAATAATAACACAATACAAACAGACAACTTACTGCAACTCCATCACATGAAAAAATAATGTTTATCCCTAGCACATGCAAAAATCTACATGCAGTTAGACCTACATTTGACCCTGTTTATTTCAAAATAAATGGCTACATGTTTATTTCATCCAAAGCCATTCAATGCATGAAGCATAACTTTTTGCTTTCTTAGTTCTGTTCTAATGATCATAGAAGATTTAAATAAACTCCAATATTAAAATCAGCATTTATTTTGATTTTATGTTTTAAGTATGCCTACTGAATGCTACCTGTCTTCAACTTTTCTGAATCCCTGTGTGCAAAGGTGCTTGTGACTAATGATACTCAGGTAAACAAGTATTATGATTAAATAATTCTAGTTAAAGGCTAAAACTTGTTTTGTTTCTTGTGCCTACAAATCTTTCTTCAAAATTAATGTCAGTGGCTCTGTTTTAAGTCCATGCTTTTGCTAATGCGGGGTTCTAACTTCTAATCATGCATTTGAGAGTCTCTTGTGAAACAGTGACATATGGATCTGCCTCATTGTTCCTTCTAGCCAGCCTCGGAGTGTGAGAGACCTAGTTGCAAAACATCTTCATCATCCTCGGCAGGCATCTTTCAAAGGCATGCTTCGTATAACTTAAACGTATAAAACTTTAAGTGATGTCAAAATATGCAAAACTAAATAATGAAGGTGTCAAATACCTGTGTAGGTAATTTTGAGATCCAGGATTTAGTTTACTAACTTGTTCTGCTGGGAGTGCTTTGCATTTGTAATTCCTTAGATAGCAATTCTGGGATGTCAACTGTCAACACCAGGCACAATACGAAAAATAAGTAAGTACCCACAAGGAGAATCAAGAGAATTGGAGGACAAGTGAATTTGCAAATTATCACATACCTTCTTTAGGCCAGCTACAAAGTAAAATTAACAGAGGCCTTGGAAAAGAATGTTTGATCAGGAAATTAAACATATTACAGAAACAAAGAGGAGGAAATCAAAAAATGGAAATAATGAAAGAAATCAATATGGAGAGGAAAAGAAATGTTCACACACAAAGACCTGCTGCCACTTCTACTCAAATTAGCTAGTATCATTACAGCGCAAAATCTAAGTTTTTTCCTATCATTTAACTGCACAAAATGGCACTTACCTTTTTGGCTCTGGTTTTGGTTGCAACTTGGGATCCTTTCTAGAACCTTTTCTAGACTCCTTTCTGTCTTTTTTTAGGTCACACTCTGGCTCATTTACTGAGGGATTGGTTGACTTATCCCCCTCACCATCTACAATTGTCTGTGACACAAGTGATCCTGCAACTTGCACACTTTAAAGGATAGGTGGTTTGTAGAAAGCCAGAAACAGAACCAAGGAAGCGTGAAAGAAAGATCAAAGTACGACAAATTAAAGAAAACATGGCAAGAAATAATGAAAAAAATGTGTGGAAAATGAAGCCGACAAAATCAATTCTAAAGCAATAAGTCACACTTCTTTAAAAAAAGTCAATTAAAATGAGATATATATCTTCTGCAGATCATCCAGCATATCACAAAGCATTAGTTTATGTGAAGTGTTCAGTAAATCTAAATAGAACTTAACCATGCTTAAATAAAAATGGTGGCCTCTTAAAATAGTCCACTAAAGCAGCACTATCTATCATATCAGTGGATGTACTCATTCTTATAAATTGCAACACAAAAGATTGACTGTTTCAATTTCTTATAATTGTCATTCTATTAAGAAATATTTTCTACTGTACAGTGCAGCCAACTCCAACATATATTGGTATAACTCAAATCAACAGAGATACCTGCAGATATTTCTCATCAATCTTTCAGTGATATCATGACAACCTTGGGAACAAGTGGGACTTGAACCCAGGACTCTTGCTCAGGACACTACCACTGTGCTGCAATGACTCTCGTAGTTGTCCCATATGTATAATACATACATACACATACACACACACGCTCACATGCTTTACTGATGATGTGGTGAAGGCATTTATGAGATTTGCTCCTACCCTATGGTTATTTCCTATTTTAAACTGACTAGTCTATCATTTAGTTTGGGTAGTGTCATCAACACATAACACTTTAAACAGCATGGATAATTCATACAGGTGATATGTCTGATAAAATTATTGTTTGGAAGTAATACGAAGTTAAAATGAAGGGTATGAGTGCACTAGTGCTTTGTGATATGCCAGAGTCGAATAGAAAACATGGGTACAACCAGCGCATGGAAATGATCATCTTATGTTGTCAACAACTCATTTCCTTCATTTCCAACCATTATGAATTTTGGATTATAAATACTTATTCTTTTGCATAAGGCTAAAAGAAACATCATTGTTTAATTTGTCATAATGACTTTGTCCCTTAAGTTAACTGCTGTTGAACGCTACCTGTTGCCATGAACATGTGAAGCACAGAAGGCAAAGCTGTAGTGAAGCAGGGTTGGATCAATCATCGCTCCATTTTCTGCCCTTTCAAGCAAATCATTGAGGTAGCAGAGATGTCGGTGACAGCCTCTAGTTCCATAGCGTGCACAATATTCATCCAGCACGAATACCTGGCCAGGGCTAAACCAACCCTGTGAAATAGAAAATCAAAATTTTTCAGAAAATGTTTGAAACCAGATTTGATGTTATCACCAATTGAATGGGACATTTAAATACATGTAAATCAACTATTAACAATATACTAGTTGGGATATCTTTCAGAAATCTACACTTGAAAAAGAAACTGTTATGAAAGTTTGTAGTAAAATTAAGTCACCATGCTGCAAACAAAATGAAACAGGTTTTGCGGGGAACTTTGTGCTCATGAACATGAGGAATTTGATGCTAGCTATGTAATGACTTATCGCTTTGAGCATCAAGCACTGTAAGCTTTGCTTTGGCAAAGCCATTTGAAAGATAAAAGTTGTTTTACTCTTCTATTTGGAAATTGTAAGTGTAAACTTATTAAAAACTGAGCAACTTTATTCTAAAGGACCATGCTTACTAGATCCTAGACTAAGACTATCCAAACCTATTCCAAATAGAAGATTACACCAACAAAGACTTTGTAGAGTAGATAATTGTGTAAGGGGGACACTCATGTTCTCCCATGTTGGGATCAGGTTTCCCTATTCTCCCTGTCCCAATCTGCCAGCTCAATGCAGGAATGTGCTACGTCTCAAAAAGGACAAGCTACAACAAGTGCTCATATGTTGTTCATATCTTGATAGGTATGTTCACAGGAGGCCTGAAGATTGAATACCCTCCATTCGTCTGGATGAGTGCAGCTCCAACAACACTGAAAAAACTTGATACAATTCAAGATAATGTAGTCCACTTCACTGGTATCCATCCACCATCTTTAACATTCACTCCCTACACCACTGATGCACTATGTGTCAATGTACATCTAAATGCAAATCACATAGTATTATCCAAAAATACACTGCAGCAAGTCACCAGGACTCCTTTCACAACACCTTCCAAACTTTGCGTCCTCAGAAATTGCCAAAGGCTGCGGCAATTTTGACAGACTTTCTGTTCTTCTGCTCAGGTGCTTCACACCCTGCTGGGAGGGCAGGCAGAGCTTTGTTTTAACTTTTAAATGTGGGACAGCATGTTTAAAAATCAGTAATCCCTTAGCATTGAATTGGAGAAACAGCCTAGACTACGTGCATAGTCTAAGGAATGTCTCTAAGACCCATAACATTCTGCCTAAGTGGTGAGAGTGCCGCCAAGCACAACAGCTTTGTATATAGTCAACTCAAGCAAAAAATAATTCCAAAATTCCTTACAGCGCGATGAAGGGAAAAATGTACACCAACATTGAGAAAAAAAATTCAGACAGGTGAAGAAAAGTTTAATTTAAGTAGCAGACTTTTCTTCAAGCAAGGGAACGAAATGGCCTACAAAGAATACACCAGGTCATAGAGCCTCCAAAGCTCAAGGCACATCCATCCAAGGTAGGATAAAAGGAAGGCAGGATGAAGAAGGAGCTGATAAAGTGGAATGGAGAGTTGGGACAGCAATGTTGTGCCAGAGAGGTAAGTGGTTGTGGGGTCATAGAAAATTTAAAAACGAAACATAATTTGACATTTCACACCATGAAGGACCAGGAGTTCGTATGGGTTAGTAGGAAAGAATGACTGAACTAGAGGTGCGTGGGGGTGACAAAGGCAAAGACGAGAATTGCAGTAACAAATGGGCTGAAGAAACATTGGAGAAAGCTAATTTTACAGAACTGGAAGTAATTAGTGAAGGACTGGATACAGGATCAGATCCAGCTCATGTTTGAATACAATGTGAAGGTGGAAACAATCTGGTCTGAGACACTAAGGTGAGCAAATAAAGATTTAGCAGGATCAAACACGATGGGTTCAGACTCTCCCACATTTAACTGGAAGAAATTTTGACCTAACCAAATAGGATATAAGATGAGCAGTTTGGCAATGCAAAGGTAGTGGGGGGATCGAAAGAAGTGGTGCATGAATTAGAGTTTTCCATCATTAGCAGGCTAGTTGATGTTTATGGAAGAGTTTTGAATATTGATTTGAATCAGGTGGGAATGTGATAATGTGAATCGCGTGTTCATTCAGGAACGGCAGCATGAAAGTTTAGCTTATTCCGCAAATCAACAAGATATTGCGTTGGATGTCACTGGAGAATGTCTGGGCAAATGGCCCAGGTAAATTAAGTTGTGGACCTTGGCCGGGGAATTACAGTTAAGGCAAGGGGGGAATGGCAGAATTTAAACTTCTTTCCTTGCCGGCCCTCTTCAATCAGGTTTCACTGCTCCGCAGTCCTGCCACGTCCAGTTATGTATGGTGGTGGACAATTAAACAACTTACTAGAGAAGAGGGCTCCACAAATATCCTCATCCTCAATAATGGGGGAGCTTGGCATAGCAGTACAAAAGATAAAGTTGAAGTATTTGCACCCAGTTTCAGCAGGAAGTGTTTGGCGTACGGCTCACCCTGGCCTCTTCCAGAGGTCCCTAGCATCACATATGACAGCCTTCAGCCAATGCAATTCACTCCACATGTCATCAGGTAAAGGCTGGAGGCACTAGATGCTGCAAGCCTATGGATCCTCTCAACATTCCACCAAGAGTACTGAAGATCTGTGCTCCAGAATCGGTCGTGTCCCTTTCCAAGCTTTTCCGATACAGCTGCAATACTGGCATCTACCGAGCAGTGTGGAAAATTGTCCAGATATGTCCTATCCATGAAAAGCAGCAAAATTTAATTTGGCTATTTACAGCCCTCAATTAATCTGCTCTCAATCATCAGTAAAGAAACAGAAGGCATCTTTGAAGATACCATTCAAGCAGTAATTGCTCCACAATAGCCTGCTTACTTTGTGTTCCAGCAGGCTCACCAAGCTCCTGACCTAATTACAGCCTTGCACCGAACATGGGCAAAGAGGCTGAAACCCAGAAATGGTCAAAAGACACTTCCCTTGACATTAAGGCAACATTTGAATGACTATGGCACTTTTGCAAAACGGGAGTCAATAGGAATCAGGGGAAATACTCTCCAATGTTCGAAGTTATACCTGGAAAATAGGATGTGGTTGTCAGAGGTCAATCATCTCATTCCCAGGACATCTCTGCAGAAATTCCTCAGAGTAGTGTTCACACCCAAATCATCATTAATTGCTTGAAAGTCCTTCCGTCCATCATAATGTCAGATGGTGGGGTGTTCACCAATGATCATACAATGTTCAGTATCATTTGTGACTCATCAGATACTGAAGTAATCCATGCTCATATGCAGCAAGAACTGGCCAACATTTAGGCTTGAGCTGATATGTGGCAAGTAACATTTGCACCAGGCAATCAGCCTCTCAACAGAAGAGATCTAACCGTTGTCCCTTGACATTCAATGGTACTAGCCTCATTGAATCCTCCACCATCAACATTAAGGGTTACAATTGACCAAAAAACCGAACTGAACATGACATATACATGGTACACCTACAACAACAGGTCAGGAGCTAGGGATATGTGGTGAGTAACTCCCACTCCTGACTCTGCACACATTGTCTGCCATCTATAAGGCAGTAGTCAGGGGTGCAATGGAATACTCCCCATTGACTGGATCAGTGCTGCTCTAACAACACTCAAGAAGCTTTGCATCATCCAGGACAAAGTAGCCTGCTTCACTGATATCCATCCGCACCCTTCAAACATTCACTCCTTGCGCTAGACTCAAGTGGCAGCAACATGTCCCATCTAAAGATGCATTGCAAAAACTCACCAAGAATCCTCCGACAGCAACTTCCAAACCTGCAACTCCACCACTTTAAGACTGAATAAGGGCAGTAGATGCTTGGGAGCGCTGTCAAATGCGAGTTTGCTTTCAAACCACACACCACCTGGTATGGTGGCTCACCACTGCCTCCTAATGGGCACCTTCTTCCTGGCCTGGGTAATAAATGCTGGCTAAGCCAGCGACACGGTCATCCAGTGAATGAATAAAAAAATCAAGGAGGAATAAGCATCACGGTCACAGTCACAACTTTTTGCTATTTATCACAGAGCGAGGAACTGCAGCAGAACTACAGCAGGTCTAGGAGGCAATATGGTGTTTCAGAATATTATTGAGCAAAGGGAAATTGGGATTGGGCAGTAGTTTGCAAGGAACATACGGTTCAAGTTTAGTTTTTGTTTAAGAAGAGGAGGGAGAGTTCAATGGCATCCATTCTGAAAGGGATTGGGGCAGTGCCTGAGGAGAACAATTTAAAATGTCAGTTTGACTATTAATCTTTCAAACACAAAGGGCTGAAAGGAGGAAGAATTTCTTGAGTGTGTTCAGGAGAATTTCTCACATCAGTAAGTTTCCAGTCCAATCAGGAAGGAAGTGTCGCTGGATCTGATTCTGGGAAATGGACAGTACAAGTGAATTAATTCAAAAGGGGAACATTTACGGACAGTGATTAGAACAAGGTACAGTTTAGATTGGTTATGGAAAATAACAAGGAGAAACACAGAGTAAAAATAATTATTTGAAGGAGGTCAATATAAATGTTGTGAGAATAGATCTGGCCCAGATGAATTTATACCATAGGTTGGCAGCCAAACCAGTATTTGAGCAATTTTCTCCCTTCTTTCAGCAAATACTCTGGGCAAAGTGAGGATACATTTTCACAGGAGGGAAAGATAGGATTAAGAATACCAGAGCTTCTTGTATCACAGAAAAGATGCTATGTTGATACTACAACTGAGAACCAAGCTGAATATAGAAAATTCAGAGATAACTGAATTGAGTTTGTTTAAAAGGGTAGAAATTTCAGAGGGAAACTGAAAAAAAGAAATGAGTGATAAAGAGAGAAAGTGAGAAAAGACCTTCAGCCAATGCAAAAGGGAATCTCACAAAGGGATTGTGAAAGTGGCACACTGTTTCTGATGGCAGATCTGGAAGTACGAGTACCTTTCACCTTCTTGTTGATGGTTCCCATATGATTCTAATTAAAATGTAAAAAAGCCCAGTGGTGCGCACAGGACACACATACAATCACACAGTGGCAGATGCTGGTCATTGGTAGAAGCTGCCATCAGCTGACAGTGAAGCAGTTACAGACAAGTTATAAAAGAGCCTCCTGGTCAAACAGGGGAGGCAGTTCAACATGGCCAAAATGTTCCTGCCCAAATAAATGGTCATTAACACAAGAGCACAAAGGTGGCACAAGTATTTTTCAAGTTCAAATTTCATTTGTAAATAATTTATATCATATTTGTTTGACTTTATTCATTTGTGCATGAATCTCATTTGTTGGAGCTTGAGATATAAAAGTAATGGTTGACATATAGTAACAGTTACAGAGGAGTTGGGTCACTTCCTTTATTGTGCAAAAACAATGTTGTGCTTTTATGTGATATGACACGGTGTAGAGCTGGATGAACACAGCAGGCCAAGCAGCATCAGAGGAGCAGGAAAGCTGACTTTTCGGGTCGAGACACTTCTTCACCTTTTCTGAAGAAGGGTCTCGACCCGAAACATCAGCTTCCATGCTCCTCTGATGCTGCTTGGCCTGCTGTGTTCTTCCAGCTCTACACCGTGTTATCTCAGATTCTCCAGCATCTGCAGTTCCTACTATCTCTTATGCTTTTATGTTCACTGTTTCTTGAATGTTCGTCTTGGTGTCCAGGCTTACATGGCTCTTCCTTCTATGCATTGTAAAGGAGACTGTCTGAGATTATTTGGGTGGGTGAACTCATACCCCCACAAGAGCTTGTCCAGCCAACACTCTGAGATGGATGGATCCACCTGTGGACAACAATGAACCAATTCTTTAGGCCCGACATCTTCTCACTTTGACTGACTGTCTCAACACCCGCAGCTCCTGACAGCTCTAGGTGCTAGGTCTCTTCAATATCATTGCCCTCTGTTTTCCTCCAGATCCCTCTTCCGTTCCTCCATGCACCTAACCCTATGCCACATCCCTTCACTACCACCACCTTCCTGATCCTGAACTTTCATGCAACCTGTCATTCTCTGGCTTCTTTACCTTTTGCTGTAGAGATGGACAAGATAGACTGCTGACCTCAGACATAACTATATAAAGTCAGCTGCATATTACCACCTTTAAACAATCATGAACTGGGTGTTATGAGATTCTCATGTGCCACTGACTCTATCTTAAAAGGTAGGACTTTATTACAAAAAGAGTTTTACTCTAATGGGTATTCATACCATGTAACTATATTGTAGATACAAACCTGCCATAGGATAGAGTGAAATACTGCAAAAGCTGCTGTCAATCTCTGCATCTCAAAATACAGTCAGGAGATTGAACTTGCATATACTGCCCAATTCAATCACTTGGCACGCTATGTTTCCCACTTCTACAGAATCCTAAAATGCCCTCCTTGACTTCTTTTGGCAGATAACTAGTAAAAGGTGGAGCAGGGCCGATTAGGAATGAAAAAAATAGATTTAAGCATGGATACAGTGGGCACAGCCACTTAGCATCAATCATTACCAAGGCAGAAGGTGCTGCCAAAGTCAAAGTGAAAAAATGAAAGTGAGATATTGAATGAGCTAAAAATGTATGAAAAGGTATTAGATAATCTGGTTGTATTTAAAGTTGATAAGTCACCCGGACTGCATCAGACACAATCAAGGATACTGAAGGAAGGAATGATGAAAATTTTTAAGATGCTGGCCGTAACTCTCCAATCCTCTTTAGTTACAGGTGGGAGACTGATAGTTCCAATTAGGTTGAGAATTGCAAGAATTACCCAGGTAATATTCACAGCCACTTGTGAAAATGTGGATTAATTAAGGAAAGCTAGCACACAGAATAGTTAAGGGAGAATCATGAAAACTGTTTTTGATGAGGTAACAGGGATGGTTAATGTGCTTGACTTTTCACCCATCTGCCTCTCAACCTGAAGTGGGAATAAAAAGCAAATCTGAAATCTTCATAATTACTTGCAGAAAGATGAATGCCCACAGTTTCATGGAAGAGAAATAAAGCATGCTTGTGTTAGCAACAAATAATGTATATAATAAATTAAGCAATATGTACATTGCTTCAATTATTCCACTTCAGTGTATACTTTTCAATCTTTTACGCCAACTTAAAATAGAATGAAAATTTGTCAGCTCAATTAATTTTACATTGTATTCTAAACATTATAACTTTATAAATGAGCAATATACTTGCCAAACAAGAATAGGAATCATTTAGTCTGTGGTCCAGAGTCAGCCTTTGTAGCATTTCAAACAGTGTAGCATGATCAAACATACAAGGATTCGCAGAGATGAATTCATCCATCCCATGCTTCTGCGCTCTGTCTGCATCTGTTTTCCAGGCACATATACAGAAAAGAGTATACTTAGGGAAAGACTTCAAACATGAAACTTGAGTAGACAAATTGAGCAGGCATGCTCTTTCGAATGTTTTAACACCCTCACTACCTGGGCTTGATTGTTTTTTATATTTTTGCTTTCTGAAAACTTTTCATGCAACAGATTTTATCCCTCTGGAATGTTATCTTCAATTCCAGTGCAGCATAATTATAAAAGATATTGCACAAATAACTGCATTCACTCAAGTACCATATGATGTCTGCTGATATTTAGTTAACATCTTTACTGCATAATATTTTTCTCAATAGATTCTGCCATTCCACAGAATGCAATTCAAATTCAGATTTTATTTAAGGATTGTTTTGCCACTAGGTACCAGAAAGTTAATGGAACTGATATTGTTCCCAATGTCGGTCCATTTTAGTTACACCAGTTTTGCGTCAGACTTTAATTGAGAAATTAAGTGAGAATATTTTATCTGAAAGAGTACATACTGCGTGCCACAAATATGGGAACATAATTGTTTTACGGTAGAATCAGTCTTAAAAATGATATGCGGGTGCCAAACTAAGATTAGAGCCATAATATGGACCAGCCCTGTCTGGAAACTGTGGTTTTCAAACCAGTTTCCAAGCAATGTTAGAAAATATTTATATTGGATATACTTTTTGTTTTTTATTCGTCCTTTCACAATTAATTATTTAGGAATAGATAAAAATTGTCAGTTAAACCAGCAAGGCATGGGCATTTCAATAACATTGATATTGAGCACTCTGGATGGGTGGGGTAGATGTCAGTCCAGGCTGAGATACCTGAATATCGATTTTTTTGTTGGCTCAAGTGCACCTCCTGATGGATTGACTGAGAAGCTGCACTGATTACATCGTCTATTCCATATACTTGGTCAAATTTGTTAGTACCATTATGGGGACTAACTTGCGTGAAGGAGGGACAAAACAGACATGAGATAATAATCAAAAGAGGGAAGTAGTGACATCAACTCAAAGCATTGTAAATACATACAGATTATATTTTAAATACAAAATTTATTGTTTAAATTGGGTTAATACCATCAATAAAGCAAGAGGTTATTATAATTTTTACAATTAAAATGAATCGGATATGACTGAAAAATCAAAGATGGTTAATATAAGCAATGAACTTATTCTGAATACTTCATTGCAGATTAAAATGGATTCATGAAGAAAAACAGACTGAGACTATATCTGTACTGCTAAACAAAACGAAAGGACTGGCACAGCAAGGTTACATTCTGCTATTTGCTATGATTTAATGAAGTAGGAGCATTCATGCTTTCTTTTCAAACTGAAGCCTGTAGACACAACCACCTAGGGATTAACTAATTAATCTCAACATGCATAGCTAAAATACTCTAATCAGCCAAAGAAACAAAAACAGAAGCCATTCTGGGTGTGGTCAGATGCACCCTAGTTGCTAGTATGTTCTTGTATCTGTCATGAAATTAAAGACAGATTTCACTGTCTTTTATATACAGTCAGTTTCCCATTACATTGGGCATTTCTCCAAGTCCTAGGCAAATAAATTTTTAAAAAAATCTTTCTCCTTCTTACCGCTGTGTATATCTCCAGCTTTTGGTTTACACATGATCCCCAAGACTAGTCATTTGTATTTCAAAAGCAATCATGCTTTAGCACTAGAGGTAAGACAAGTGTGCTTTTGCCATTTTTTTTATTAACGGTCAAGATGTTTTTTATTAATGATCAAGGGAAAATCAATTCAAAATAAAGCAATGTTACATCATAACTAAAATAACTAAAACAATACTGGTCTGAAATGTGCTAAACTTAAAAATTTTAAGAAAGTAAAATAAGACTAATTACTGCTAATATTGGATACATTTTGTGTTTGTATGATAGACAGTGAAAGTTTCTAGAAAACTAGACAAAAAAGTTTTTAATTGTTATTATATAGAAGTTCAAATATTCTATGAACAGCAGCCATCAGAAATGTGCATTCATTTAAATGAAATTATTTTCCGATGCCATGAAGCCCACCACTTATATAGGATGACTTAATTATTTCACATACAGATGTTTTTCGATAATATAGACATTTACAAGCAATAATTTATTTTATCAATAAATGATGACTTAAAAGAACCGCTATGGGTATTTTAAAAACCAGTACCTAAACAAAAATTGTTTTTGAGAAGTAGTTAAAGATATTTTCTCCATAGTTATAATAGAGGCTTTATGATAGAACCATATCAGTTTAAATACCTACATGTTGAATGAACACATAAATTTGAAATTTGATTCTAATCTGCTGTTTTACTGAAAACAAAGCCCTTTGCTGGTGTTATTTTTAGAACTCAATGTGGATTGCAATAATATGGATTTTTACTACAACATTATTGTTGAAGATCCAGATCTTTTATATTCCAAACAAATTAAATATTGCGAGAGAATTGGATTATTTTTATAAAAGTCCTCCTATTTTTGAATTCAGGGTTTTTCAAGCACTCTGCTATGTTGGTATATTCACAGCCTTTCTGTGCCAGTCAAAGCAGAAGCCAGAATGGTACAATATCATATGCATTACCGATTCAGATACAGAATCATGTGAGTGAAGTCGGCTTAGAATTTTAGCTATTGACAAGTTATACAGTGTGACTTGCTTGGGCCATGGGTACTGTTAGTATATCTGAAATAATTTATCCTATGTTCCCTTTACAGCTTTCAAAATCTGATGATGTATCTACGAGATTTGTGGAGATTAGTTCTGCTAAATAATCTATAGCTAACATTATTTTGAGCAGGATTAGAATGATGTACGAAATGGTAAAGACATTATTAATTTATAAGTTTCTGAACATATTATTCACATTCATTTATATTTTGTTGCCGAAATATTACTTCAGTCAGAGGAATGAGTTCCGACTCTCGATAATTATAAAAAGAGGAACAAGTTTATGTTATGCATTTACCTACAGAAAATTACTGCTTTTTATTACAATGCTTAGCATTTTAAATGTTAGTAATCTATTGATAATATATTTTATGGAACATTAACGGAACTAAGAGATAACTATAAATATGAGTAATTGCAATAAGTGTATTCATGATATTGACCTGCATTCCATTCATTTAATAATATTGGAAGTAATGGCCAAACCTAACAGGCCTGTATGCGTATGATGGCCCTGCTCAAATGTTAAAACTATTCATATTTGTGGTGCTGTAAATTGTTATGACATAAAAACATAATCTTTTATGATTATAGAAATGTATTATTCATATGTGCATATATACACATATAAAATATATATATTTATGTAATGTTTCAGGATAACAAATGATGCTATTTGTAAATCAATTACCAATTACCAAAAGCAATCAATCAATCAATTACCAGTACGTACAAAGCTGTACTCGAATTCTCCAAGTACTTGAAACAGCATATATATCCATGATACATATTGCCTTATTTCATACACAGTGAACTTTAAGGGATTAAAAACATAATTAGAACCTTTTAGTTTGCAGTAATTTAAATTGTGCTCCTATGTCAACAGCACTTTTCCACTTATCTGTTTAATGTGTCCACACTGACAATTATCCATCCCAAGAAAATCTTTCAATTAAAAACTCGCAAATTTATGAAACAACATTTTGATACTAAATTGCTTTTCTAAAAAAAAAATCAACCTAGTAGCTACTGGCTATCAAAGAGGATGTGGCACTATCTGAAGGCGTTAAATAATAAATTATTTGAATAAAGATTTATCTTCCTGAAGTTAGATAATTGTGTGCATTGAATTCTCAACTACAATGCTTCATAACTGTCAGCACAGAGACAATTAATATTGTCAAACAAATTTTTTAACATTTCTAGCAGAAAGTTCACAATGAGATGTCGGACATGAAAAAGGTGACTTTCTATCTCAGTCCTCCGGTAAATGCGCACATGTCATATCTCTTTGACATTAAAAGAATGAAGATCTGTTTTGGACAATAACAAACAATGACACTAGTCAACTTCAGCTGGAGAAGTGAAAAGAAGAAATGACAATGATTGATGGCAGCTATCCATTTTCAGATACTAGCTGCGAGAATGTTCTGTGGGGTCTCAAGCTCTGATAAGAAACTGATCTACATTATTTTAAGCTTTTAAAATGTAAGTATCAAAGATACATACCTTTTAACTTTCACCATCATAGTTTGGGACTTATTAATTCATCAAACAAATAAAAAATATTAAATACAAATGCTATGGCATATTTCTGATATTTTCTAATTAAAATACAATATCTATTTTGTTGGTCTGGATGACATTCTCCTTGTCACATCTCAGCATTCTGATAAAGGCACATAACAAGAACATGACGGGCATACTGCAGGACACCATCATTTCCTAGTGGCCCAGAAAATGCTAATTATATCTTTTTAGTTGGATCCTTTAAGGATCTGCAAGCACTTTACTTTAAGTAAAGAATGAAAAATATTTTTAAAAATGTAATGCAGATCAGAGAGCCAGCAGTTTTCAAAGTTAATCAGACAGGGCACTGACTGGTTATTTAATATTGATCTATATTTCAGTAAAATCAATTTTAGATCCTTCCTTGATTTGCAAATATCATTAAAATTGAATTATATGAATTTGTAAAATTCTACATTAGTTACTCATGCATTTGATTGGTAAGTGGTTTATAGTGTACTGCAGTTAAGACAAAACATGCACATTAAGTGAATTGATTAAATTCACTAGATTGTGGTACTGCATTCCTCAAATGTAGCAATTGCATTTTGAATATACTAAAAATATTAT
Organism: Ginglymostoma cirratum; assembly: GCA_024137785.1. Lineage (NCBI taxonomy): Eukaryota > Metazoa > Chordata > Chondrichthyes > Orectolobiformes > Ginglymostomatidae > Ginglymostoma > Ginglymostoma cirratum. The sequence continues at coordinate 24,523,068 of JAHRHZ010000069.1, read as the reverse complement.
AGCAGTGTACTGATGATAAAATATGTAGCATTTAAAGCATACAAAACTACCAAACCATTCTAATAGGATAGCAACAAAGTTTGGTGCAAATACATGGACACGGAGTAACGCTTTTTATTATAATGGAGTTTAGAGTTTCACAATTACCATGCATTTCCACCAAAAATGCACTACAGCAAAATAAAACAAAATACACAAAATTTGTCAAGCATCAAACAGAAACAAATAAGATCTGTCTTAAATGCTGGAATTTTCTGCCTGTAATTCAAAGTCTATGAGTAAACTGGAGTATTTTTCATGATAAGGAGGGATGGCATCACCTACTCCTCGGTTTTGCATTCGGAATACTCCAAATACATATTTGCCAACTCCCACAACCTTTGCTATTGTCTGCTATGAATATAACCTGCATTAACTAAACTCCATGCAATAACTTGGAAAACTGAAATCCCTTGAGATTTGTGTTATAGCTTTCAAAAACAGCTGTAAGAGACATCAGCAAAATAAATAGAGTCCAATGAAGCAGATTTTAATAAAATGTTGTCCTTTTCAACGGCAATCTTTTTGGAAGCTCCAATTCATTTTCGATTTAAATTCTAAAGAGAAATCATATTTCAAATATTTTCTTGACTAAAATTAATGATCTAAGAGGAAGTGAACTCATTTTTAAATGACATCTGCGAAATTAAGGACTTGGTATTATTCATTTATTTAAATACATTTTATGCAGTATAACGCTTAGTGAAAGCTGGTAGCAATGTCATAATACCTTTGTTTCTACATGCATTGTGACACTTTACATACTAACATTCATGTGATACAGCACATGTCGTTCAATAAGTATGAAAAGAATGCAGTAAACCAGAGCTGGTTTATAAATGTGGAGTTTATTTGTTGTGCTTATCCTGGCAGTAGACTATAATTACCACAGTGGTGCTAATCATTGCTGTGAAGAAACAGGCATTATGATATCATTGTGCAAGGCAATCTGTTTTCAAGCATTACACAGTCAATTAGCTGTAAGAGATAATTGAACAAATATATTACTGACATCTTTTTGTCATGTTAATTCATGTTTACATTGCATGGAGGTTAGAAAATGTTAAGAAATATCTAAGTCATACTAAGAGGAGCCTTCGACTACAATATAAAAGCCAGAGAGAGGGCAATTATGCAAATACCGCATGCATCTGGATTTGCAGTATGGAAGCTTTCATGTCAAACCTAAATTCAGGAAATATGATTATTAAACTACAGAATTCTAAACATGATAGATTTGAGAAAAAAAAAATCACATTGCATTTGTCAGATAATCAATACTGATTATCTGCCTGTGCCAGCTACAGGGAAAGCACTTACCCTTTAGTCCAGCTAGAAGTTAGCAGGGTAAGAAGGAACAAACCAGAACAACATAAAGACTAGCAACAAGGCTTAGGAAAGCAGATAGGAGCCCTAACCTAGCAGTAGGTACTGTCATTCAAAGTACTAGGGTTCAAGCAAAGAAAAAGAAAACAAAAAGAAAAGACAACAGAACATCTAGCAAAACACTTCTCTTATGGCTAAAATCACCAACAAATTTCATATTATACAAATTAAATTCGCATACACAATACAGAAACATAGAAGACGTCCAGGTTGTATAGCTACTAATTGCTCAACATTATTTCTGCTGTTGTGGATCTGTTATTGGAATGACCAAAATCGAACTCAACAATTATACAAAATGCAAGATTTTAAAAATAAAATCACTGCATGTCTATCAGAGTACGGACTGTCTATCACATCCAGACAGTAAGTTGTAAAGGAGGCCACATGTCAACACGGAAACTTTTGATAAACTATGAAGAGTAGGAAACAAAACTCAAATGTAAAATATTTTAGAAATGAAGCAACTTTTGCTCGTTTCATTGGATATAGCTAATTGGCAGCCTGAAACCCTTCAACTGCACTATATATCTGTATGTTAGTAACACAACAGATGTCATTTGAAACAGATTTCTTTAAGGTGAAATATGCCTACATGCAGGAATTTAATTATCATTAAATAAACAGGAAAAGTAGACAGCTGGCTGAATATGTATTAAAAAGGTCACACAGAGTCTAACACAAAACATAATGATCAGTTTTATGAGGGTTATGTACAGTAATTGCTTGATCTTTGAAGATGCACTTTTACTGTGATTTTTGAATATTCAGGTCACAGTTTCAAATCTTTTATTTATGTATAAAATAATAAGAAAAAGTATGTATTCAGTGCTTCACTGAAAGGGCACTTAGACACTTTATGAAAATCCACTGTTAAGATCAAAACATTGCATTGCTATTGAGGCACACGTGAGCACATGCCATGGGCCATTTGAACCAATACAGCAGGTATAACCAGAGTTACAATGTGCAATACAGAAACTGTGCAAAGAATTCAAGCACCTACATACTGTAAATAATAATGTATACAAAGTACTTGAATCCACCATACACTACTGCTAACAAAATAAAGAAAACACTGGAAGCAGTGCAAGCTTCTTAATATCTGTGGACCGAATGGATAGGTTTACTTTTTGGATGTGGATGTTTCTTCAGAGCTGGAAAACAAACAGGTAGGTAGGTCAATACAATCAAAAATAGTGTGTATATACACTTACTTAATACAGAGGAATGATTGAATAGTCATCACAGTCAAGAAAGAGGCAGAAGCATTAAGACATAATCTAAATGAAGGTCTGTAGCTAAGGAAGTGGATAACCTGGTAAAAGTAAGAACATGAAAACCTATGGTCAGATATCAACAACACAAATGGTATTTATGATACTGCCTTTAATATGGTAATATGCCCCAAAGTGCTTTCCAGGAGAGTTATCAACCAAAATTTGACAGTGAGTCAAATAAGCACATATTAAAGCAGCTTTGTCACAGTCATAGGTTTGTAAGGAGTGCCTTATAGGTGGAGCGAGATAGAGGGATGGAAAGGTTAAGAAGGAATTCCCAGGGGCTCACATCTTGGCTGGAAATATAGTGACCATTGGTGGAGGAGTTAAAATCAGGGATGCTCAAGACCCCAGAATTGGAGAAGCAAGGGTATTGTGGAGAGCAAGGTAATGGAGGGTTTGAAAATAGAAATGGGAATTTTATAGTTGAGGCACTTCTTACCCGAGAACCAATATAAGTCATCTTAAGTCATCATAAGGGGTGACGAGTGAATAGGACTTGGTGCAATTTAAGACACCAGCAGAAGAGTTTTGTATGATAGCAAGTTTAAGGAGGATGGAAAGTGAATAGTTAGCCAGAAGTGCATTGTAATTGTCAAATCTCGAGGTAACAAAGGCATTGTGAGGTTTTCAGCAGCAATGAACTGAGCAGGGGTGGAGTCTGAATTTGTTATAGAGGTAGAAATGGCCATTGTTCTTCAAATAAAAATGGCTGCAAGTAGGTCAGACAGTGGCAGGTTTCTTGGACGAGATCCAATATTGTTCTTGGAACTTGCTGTGACCTTTTTGGGAACTGTGTATAAAATCAATCATACAGGTCGGAGTGGGAATGAGAAGGGCAGTTATACTGACAAGGTGTAGAAAGCTCACAAACTCACATTAATAAAAACCGGAAGAACTGCGGATGCTGTATATCTGAAACAAAAACAGAAATGGCTGGAAAGGCTCAGGTCTAGAAGCATCTGTGGGGAGAAATCAGAGTTAATATTTCAGGTCTGGCGACCTGCCTCAGAACCCAAGGTTCATCGGACCCAAAACGTTAATTCTGATTTCTCTCCATAGATGCTGCCTGACCTGCTGAACTTTACCAGCAATTTCTGTTTTTGTTTCATAAACTCACATGTTTGGTAAAACAGTTGTCTAACTTCCAGTCGGCTCCCTCAATGCAGAGGAGACCAACAGTAAATAGAAGATGCTAGATTAGATCCTGTTAATAGAGTCCCGTTTTCACAAGGTGTTCAGGACTGTGGATAACTACATGGGAAGAAGTGAATGGACAGGTGTTGCAACTCCGTCAAATGTAAAAAATGGTGCCTTGAGAAGTGGAACCAAAAATAGGGGTTGCAGAAGAGTGTATTAGGATGCTATGTAGAGAACTATCCCTGAAAGCAGCGCAGAAAGAGAAAATGAATTTCTTGTTGCAATATTAATCAGGTATTTACACATCCTTTGTTTCTACTCTGGCAGAGGCATGGCGAGGGCTGGAAAGCCCAAACTATGGCAGTGGAAAGGAAAGTTGGACTCTCTTAAGTTATCTTTATTTCCTTTTCTTATTCTAAGTCAATATGAATGGCGCCATGAGTGTATGGTGTAGATACACACTTTTTATTGTATTTTTACATTGAATACACATGTAAATAAATGATTCTATTTAATGTCTTAACACTTTTGTCTAGATTCCTCTGTGTTGTTCATAAGTATGTACACATTTTTCATCCATTTCGTTTCTTCAGACTGTATCAATACAAGTATCCAATTCCTAATTTTCAGTTCTGAAGAATAGTTTACACACAAAATGTAAATTTGTTTATTCTTTCCACAGATACTGATTGGCCAATATAGATTGTTTCCAATATTTTATGTTTCTGTGTTCATTTAACATACATGATTAAATAAATAATATATATTTTCCACATAATTTGCTCAATTTATCTTTTCCTAACATTTCACTCCCCATCAAAAGACAACAGTTATTCTAATTACTTAAATTATACTATGGATTCAAACTAAATATCTAACTGGCATCCACAGCAGCTTTATAAAATAAAAGCTTGCGGCAGGGTCCAATGCCAATGTTATTGCATATAGGGGCATGGTAGAATAAATGGTGTAGAGGTGTGGTTTACATTCGAGAATAATGAAAAACCGAAATGATTACAAGACAATTACCTAACCAAAGAGCTCAAGTATCCAAATTAAAAACCGGGTCAGCAAAGAGCCTTGAACAGAATACTGCTTCACAGTTAATCTGAGCAATCGGTTCTACTTCCTGCAATATATAATGCTGATTTCATTGTAATGAATTTATTTCATTTTAGGATTTATTTTACACTGGCATCAAGCGCCAGGCCACTGTGTCCTCACCGCATGTAATATTCACACTGGAAGATTGTGACAAGATAATTACAATAAGGTCATTTAAAACTTCTGACAGTGGATTATCAAGAAATTCCATGTCCAGTATATATTACAGTACAACCTCAGTTCAAGTACAGGTTCCAAAATACATTACCGCAAATTCTTTCCTGGTCTACACAGATTATCAAATGCTTGTGTGTTGAATTGCCTCCTTTTTAAGCCTTTGACTGGGGTATGGTTAGCTGCATACACTTATTTCAGCCTATTTTCGTGTAAGCATGTCCCTTAGGTATTCTATCAGAAAGACGTTGTAAAAATAAAAGAAATCATTGCAAACTTTCATGCCAGAGGGGCTCACTGCATAAATGTTCTGAGCATAAAAGTTGACAGAGAAGTCTCTGAAAATAAAGACCCAATTTTGTGCGTGATTTACATCATTTATGGGAGTCAAAGGGTTAATAGACAAGATATTATAATATTCCCAATCTTTATGAGTAACTATTAAGCTGTAAATTAACGCTAACAGTTTACCTGCTAATAAAGCAATTAATCAAAAAGCTAAGTTTTAAACGGTGGCAAAATGTTGAAATAGGTATTAAATTTAACAGCTTTCATATAAAATATCTCTCATATAATTGTACTTATATTGGCATATCAATGGTTCAAAGAAAGTATCACTGAGTTCAAATCCATAATGCCTGCTGCATTGCACAATTTTCCTCCAAAACAGCAGGTTCCTAAATTTCTGTTAAATAAGTAAGTACTCCGTAGACCTTCCAACTGTTATGTAACAAGAATAGTTGACTTTTATTCCCAAAAATGTACAGTTCAACTTGTAATGTGAATTTGTATGAATAGCAGGATCTATTATTTAAATCTAGGACAATTTAATGTTTTATAAAATGAAGGTCATATCATATATCAACCCAATAATGTTGCCTATGGATGCAGTTGAACATATTTTAAATAATAACATGAATTCTCTTATTTTGTTTTAGCAATGTTAAATATTGTCTCCTTGTGGTTTTCAAATCATTCATTCAAATTGTTGGCTCATCAGCCTAGAAATTCGATCACACCCATAAACTGTTGCGTTGGGGTCTATTATGCCAGTCCAGGTGACATGAGGACGCTGTTAGCTATGTGCAGGCAGTGGCAGGGTGAAATTGGGCATTTAATGCTATTTAAAGGCAGCTAACTGCTCCTTAAGGAAAATGCACTCTGCAAACACATGGCTGAGAAGTTCTAAATGTGGGTAAAGGCTGCAAGAAGCACTTGGAGGATCTGGTCATAGCAGTGGACAGGGAAAGGGAGAACTACTCTTCCACAGGACAGAAAACCCTTAAGGTATCACTCCTACTGCCAGTCAGAAGAGGCCAGTGTGGAACTCAATGTCAGAAGCTTCCAGAATGCAACTGCAAAAATGGTTAAAATTTCATGATCTCACCAGAATTGTTCAGGTAAACATTTTACCTTTCACAACAATTACTTCCTCCTCAAAACTGTAGTTTTTTGTGCAGAAGTACAAACTATTTGACCATGAGAGGGAGATCCTGAAAACAGCTCATAAGGCTATTACACGTACTTACATCTAACAGGAGAAGGTCACACACGAGGAAGACTGTAGTGACCAGAGAAGGCTGAACATGCCTGAAAGCCATGTTTTGTAGTGGTTTCTTACTTCAGACAGTGATAATAGAGGAAATGTTGCATAAGGCTTCTCCAAAACTCACCAGTTTTTGCTTTTCTTCCTTAATTCTATTTCACCCTGCACATTCTCCAATGAACATTTCAGCTGCTTCCAGCAGCCACTCATCCCTCTTTCAGATGCTAAAAGTGTTCAGAGTCCTGTGTCATTCAGAAACAAAGTGCCAGTGTTCTCAAAGGTGCAACATCTTACCCTCTCAAGTACCAGCTGAGAGAGAGGCACCATGCATACCTTAATCAAAGGTGTAGTCTTCAAATGATGCAATCCTGGTCACAATCTACAGGACCTACAGAAGAAGGATAGGAGGCTGCAGATGCCTGTGGTGACAGAGTGTGAGACCACACACTAACTCTCTTTAGAGGATTCAAGACTGATTTTAAGAACCTCGTCTATCAAAGAAGGATGATGGGCGTACACAAGGAAATGGAAAGTGTACTGGACCGTCTGCCAGTAACCATCTCTACAGTTCAGAATATGTGTCTTTGTATGGTGAATGGAGACCATTCTGTCCAACATGTAGAAATGGTTCGCTGCATAAAGGTGACAGTGCCACCCACCAGCTTCTGCTTACGGATAATAATCTCAATGGATTTCACATCACTGCCTGAGGGAATGCGGTGATAGAATGATTAACAGGAAACTGGGAGATTTTCATTTAAGTTATGGGCTACAGTGACAGTAATAGCTAAAGGCAGTGCCATACATGTCCTTGTTTGAGGTTCCAGCTGTGATTGCAGCATAGACTCCTTATCTGACTATGAGAGTGAGCCCAAACTCAATACAGAATGAGCACAGCCATGCCACCTGCCATATGGAAACTTTGATGCCAATGTTACACTTATTAAATGAGGGCAGCGTGATCCAATTTCTAGGCCATCAGCTCTTCTTCATTAAGGTGCTGCTTAATGACTGAAGGAGCTTACAAAGAACATATTACACTTACTGTAATAAATGTGAATTGTGAGAGTATACTCTTAAGGGCTTTTTCAATGCACAAATGCATACAAGGGGACACCTAACTAAATATCAGTATCCTTTATTGCTCCATTTTCTGCTTTACAACTTAACAGATCTGAGTTTTTGCATCAAATGCATCTTTTCTCACATCATGAAATTCCAGTTTAACGAATAATATCAGGATCCAACACTGAAATCGGTGAGACATTTAATAGATACTTTGCCTTAGTTTTCACTGAAGGGGCTTACGAAAAACATTAAAAAAAAATAAGGAATATGTCTTTCAGCCTTTCAAGACAGCTCAACCATTCACCAGAGATGATTCTTTAAATCACAATTCCACCTTCCTACACTATAATATCTGCATATCCCTTACTATTTTATAATATAGTATCTGGTTTGCACTGACGCTTATCATCCACATAAATCTTCCCTTAGTTTTAATTACACAGTCTCTGCTCCCAAATCCTTGATTCCCTTCTTCCTCATGTATGCATCAAACAATCCCTATACACATCAATACCATCTGCTTCAATCACTCCATATGGCAGCAAGTTTGACAATCTATAACCATTTTCTGTGGAAAGAAAATCCTCCTACATTCTTCCATTGATCTGCTTGTGCCTATCTTCTGTACATGCTTCCAATTATTGATTCACCCACAATGGAAACGATTTCTCCACATCCATGCTCTTGAACTGTTTCCAAATGCTAAAGATATCAGGTCTCCTTTTAGGCTTTTCATTCCGAAGAAAATAACCCAATCTACTCTGTCTTTCCTAATAACTGGTTCTCTCAAATGTTGGCAACGTCCTTGTGAATCTTCGCTGCTATGCTTCAATGTCTTTTTGTAGTCTGAAGATTTGTTTATTTGTCTGAAAGGGCTAACACTGTGGACAGCCAAAAACACCAGCCACTATGATGTCCACATATGGACTTGTGGGTAGGATGACTTAAAATGTTGAAGGTGAGTGAGCGACCTTCCTCAGAGATTCTGCAACAAACAGTACCTATCGTCTTAATGTAACCTTTAACTAGATGCTAACATGCAACAAACTATATCGTGTTAAGAACATAAATAGGAGTAGCAGTGGCCATTTAGCCCTTGAGCCTGCGCCCCCATTCAACAAAGGCATGGCTGATCTTCCACCGGCTTCAACTCCTCTTTCGTGTTAGCTCATCATAGTTCTCAACTCCCTGACATTTTAAAAATCTATTGCCTAGCAGACACTCTTCTACATAGACCGGGAAGTGGTTTTCTTCTATCACAGTAGATCAAGCAGGTTCTGTAGCTTCTTACACGTAAAGAGGATGGTGGTAGTGGCATGAGCAGCAACGCATACCGCACATTATGAGTTAGCCTGCCCAGGTAACAAAAACCAGAATTTAAGAAGGACAGAATTCCAAATCCAGGTAGACTGCACCTACAGTTGTCTAAATAAACTAGGGAGAAAATAGTGGAGACATGAGTACTGATATACAAAATTCAATAGAACACAACATCCTAGAGGACTGCAGACAGCAAAATGTAACACTAGCTTCAAAAAAGTAGGTAAAACTAAATTAAGGAAAAATACACAAGCCAGTGCAAGGCAAGATATTGAAATTCTTGCTTAAAAACAAATATAAGAACATAAGAAAAATTGCCAGAATGGATTTATTCTAAAAAGCTCAACAGAAGTTGATTTGATCACAAGAAGGTGAAGTCCCATCCAAAGTATCTGCGGATATTCACATTTGAAAAGCATGAAATGGAGCAACAAGTGGTAACTGAGTGACACCAATAAAAGCTTCAGGTAACCTCCTCCAGAACATTTATGATTATGGGGCATTTCCTCAAAATTCCTCCTTAAGCACCAATAACATCATGCAAGTAATTTTCTTGCCCAAAACTTTCATAAATATATGTAGAGACATACATTCTAAAAATACCTGAGGGACATGGGAAGCCCATTCTGTACCACAGTAGCATTTAGACAAATGTCATCACTTTGTGGCCATTAAAGTTTTATTACTAAAATAAGTACAACTAACTGTCATGCAACATGCAATTTCACAGCAAATATGGCTAATAACTTACAAAACTGTGAGATGGGAGCATCCAACTGGGGCACATTTCCTCCTTTGGCATTAAGTTTTTGGACTTGAGTCGGAGGAATGGGTTTGTGAGATTGACCAGTCGCACGGTACATTGCCTGAACCCAAAGGATACGATCCTGTTCATCATCGCTGGCAAAGATCACAGTGTCTCCTTCTTTAACTGCATTAAAGAATGCCCTGCCTCCCTCCAAACCTGGATGGTAGATTATTTAACAACTATGAGAAGAATACACAATGGCATTTCTACACTGACACAATACAACAGATGTACAATTGAAAAGGTGCAGGAACTGGGTTTACATGGCTGTTACCATTTGAGACTCCTGCCCCAAACTGACATTTGGCCATACACAAAAGTTAAATATTTATGACAACACTCCTTTTCAAAACTTTGAGATACTATTTAAAATCTAGAAATGGCAACATCACAGAATCCAATGTGTAAAATGCACTGAAATATATAAACAATTCTCCATGTTGCAGATTATAAAAATTTGTGTGACACATGCAATAGATATTATTGCATTTTTAACAGAAGTTAAGCTTGAAACACCTTGTTTAACATATAAAATACCAAGAAGTCTATGCTATCGTTGCAATCATTTAATTTTTATACTAATATCTGATTTCTAACCACAATAGATATTTCTTTCTTCCTCAGATTCTGAATAACATGTTTGAAAGTAAATCTCTGACCTTTAAAATTAGCATGGGCTGAACAGTTTGGCATCAATGGATGTTTAAAAGGGAACTCCATCTAGTTTTATCATTGGGACTTGCAAAATCTTGCTCTCAGAATCATTTGTCAAGTGGTTTCTACCACATGAAATGTGACACAGTACCCAGCAGGCCACTCCATTCCATTCTTATCCAGGAGTCTGCATAAGGATGCTATTGTACCAGTGATTGTATACATTTTAATAATTTGCTATTTAATATTACGTAAGATTGCAGATCTTCGAAATGAGACAACAAATCAATAAGAATGTGATGGAGAAGTCAGAGGCCAGGAAACAGGGAGAATTTGGGATAGGATGACGGAAAAGAAAACTCAGCAGAGTTGTTTTGAGGGCAGGTGCAGGTGCAAATATACAGGGGCAATACGGCTGAAAGGGAAATGGCAAATAGCACAGAGCCTGTACTGGCATATTAAATAGCAACTTTCTACCTACTTTGGGCAGGAGTGCAATCCACCCATCTACAGGGCTGCCTAAAAGCATATTTAGGGAAAAAAAATAGGTGGCACCATTTTCATTAGATTTTCATTAACGAGTTTTACGAAAGGTCAAAAAATCACTTCTTTGCCCATTACCCATTTACTTGTCAATTTACAATTACTGTATTTCTAGGATTTAAAAATAAATCTTAAATTTTGCCCAAGTCAGTCAACCATGGCTCAGTTGGTAGCATCCTCACCTCTGAATCAGAAGATTGTGGGTCTGTCCCACAATCTAAATTAACACAGCAATGCAGTATGGAAGCAGTGCTGCACTGTCAAAAGTGCTATCTTTAAACTGATGCCTATTTGCCTTCTCAGGTGGGCATAAAAGATCTCATGGCATATTTTTAACAAAAGAAGAGGAATTAGCCCTGGTACTAAGTCAATGTTTATCCCTCAATCAATATTATTGAACCAGATTATCGGGTCATTACTACAATGCTGTTAGTGAGAACTTTTTGCGCACAAATTGGTAGCATGTTTCCGACATCACAATCGCATCAACACTTCCAAAAAACACTGACCAAGCCAGTGAAATTCACATCCCATAAATGAGTACAAAAAAAGAGTTTTAGCGGCTGTAAGGTACTTTAAGATATCTGATGGTCATAAAGAATTCTGAAAAGATTTACAAGGATATTGCCAGGGTTGAAGGGTTTGAGCTGTGGGGAGAAGCTGAACAGCCTCGACTATTTTCCCTGCAGTGTCGGAGGCTGAGGTGTGACATCGTAGAGGTTTATAAAATCCATGAGGGGCGTGGACAGTGTGAATAGCCAAGGTCTTTTCCCCAGGGTGGTGGTGTCCAAAACTAGAGGGCCATAGGTTTAAGGTGAGAGGGGAAAGATTTAAAAGGGACCCAAGGGACTTTTTCATACAGAGGGTGGTGCACGTATGGAAATGAACTGCCAGTGGAAGTGGTGGAGGCTGGTACAATTACAACTTTCAAAAGACATCTGCCCTGCTTCAAGAGGGTTTAGAGGGACATGGTCCAAATGCTGGCAAATGGGACTAGATTAATTTAGAATATCTAGTTGGCAAGGACAAGTTGGACTGAAAGGTCTGTTTCAGTGCTGTACATCTCTATGGCTCTATAAGTCTTTCTTGCCCAAAACAAAACTACAGGCGACCTGCAGTTAGTTCATTTTGATGCAATTGCGCAACATACAATGTTAGAACTGAAATTAACCACGTATGAGTAGCAGTGAGCTAAACCAATCAGCATTGAAAGATACATGTGAGTGAACTAATTAGTTAATTTATAGATGATAAAGAATGAAACCAGAGCTCAGTATGTTCTACAAGTGTAGCTTTTGTTATCCAGTTTCAATTGGTAGGGTTTCCTCTCATTTTGATTTGCTACCTTCTTGTTACCATGATTTTCTGCTTTTTGCTATGTCCTGCATCAGACCCTTCGGATGAACACATGAAGTGTCATAACATTCAAAGCCATGGGTGCAGTGTGGGAATGTGGGACTAGTTTCGGTAGTAGGGTATACAGAATCAGTGGGCTGAAGGGCCTCTTCTGTACTGCATGATTTTATGATTCTAAGATACCGCATGCACATGCACACATTCTTACTTCCCATTTCTCTTGCCATCATATCAATTCCAATGTCAACTTACTCATACCATGGTACCACGAATGCTTCTGAGCTATTAGCACGCCGAAGTAGAGACTCCCTGACTAGCTTTTATTCCTCCTACTTATAGTTTGGTTTCTGACATATATTTTCACCTTTTGTTAGTAACATGGCTTAGACTGCAAATTAAAGCAGCTGATCCTGCCCCGAGCACTACTGGTCTAAGGTGCTGCAATGCAAATACACACACAGCTGCAACTGAATTAGAATAATCTTCCAAGGTCAGTAGGTGGCTCAACAGCTTTGTACCTTCTCACAGGTCAATCACTGACCTTTTTCCAGTACCACTCATTACCTTGATTCCAGAAAGACATCAATTTAATTCTTGAAACAATAATATAATTGAAAAATAAAGATTTTCTGAGAAATTTTTGCATGGTGAGTAAAAAGGTGACAGCTGAAGTGCAATGGCTAAAGCATGACAAAAAGTAACATTGGTATTACCAAGTGTGATATGCATAGGACCTTTATGACGCTGTCAGTTTATTTCCTATAGTGTTGTATACAGTGAGTGAAGATTGAATATAATTTTGAAAGAATCTTTAAAGGGCATAAGATAATGTCAACAGGATGTGCAGATATCATTCAATCCATAATTTAAAGACATATACTTGCTTCTTAATAGTACAACATGCTTTGGTTTCACATAATTTATTGTTAAATGTTGGAACTGCTCATGATTTAAAAAGCAGAGTGCTGAAATTTACTACAGGCTGAGGCGCAAAATTGAAGGACTAAAGGACAACAACTGGAGGGAGGGATGATGTAATTACACAGTTCACTATTTATCACAATTTTCATTATAAATGTGGGCATGGACATTTGTAATAGGAAACGTTGACATCGAATTATGATAAATATATGGTGGCAAGAGAAACAGGAGACAAGAAAGTGTGCGCACATGTAAGAATTGCATATATTACCAACGAAGGAATTATGAGGTGAGAAATGTAATCCTACAAGAATTTACGACCTTTTGTTAGCAATGTTTTAAATGCTGATGGGATCAATGCACCTGGTTTAAAATGTCAATTTTTTACGATTGATGAATTGAATTAGATTTACATTATACTGTGACAATTACAGCTTGCAAGCAGCAGTGATTACATTCAAAAATGTTCTGAGTTATGACTGAACTCCAATCAATAGTTGATTACAGCTTCTTGCAAAAAATCAGATGTAGTCAAGAGATTGGTTGCAAGGAGGATTTGATATCTAATAATCAAGATAGTAAGACTGAGAGGTAGTTAGAAAAGAAAAGAATTCTGAAGAGATGGATGACGAAGTCTGATATCTCTGCCACTTAATTTGGAGAGGAAGGGGAAGGCAAAGACACAGAGCTCAAAGTGAAGAATATGAAATAACGTACATTGCTGGAGAAAGTACAAATGCAAAGTGGGACTACATTGTTAACTGTAAATTTTTAATTCAACTTGTTGAGTGATGGAAACACAGAGGGAGGGATGTTTCCAAAAGCAGGCATGATAGTGTGGAGAGGTAATAGGTCTGTGGACTTCTATTAAGTGAGTTCTACAAAGAGCTATAGTCCATCTTGGCACGTTATCGCCAGGGCAGAGAAAACAAAAATCACAGTGAGTGGCTGCTGGATGATTGCTTTTACAATTATTGATAAGCCTTTCTTAAATTATGGTTGTGACATGACAAAATAATCAGGCCAAGCCAAAGAAAAGGCACCTGCCATCCAATTATTTCATGTTTTATGTTACTGTGCTTTTTCTAGATGTCAGTATTGAATTGAAGCCTTTCACCTGGCTGTGGGTCAGTGTAATCCACTGTGTATCCGTCCAGTTGCAGCAGTTCCTGAGGCTCAGCTTTTTTCTCCCGGTAACTGCACATTGCAAATGTATACTGGCTGACCTGAATAAAGAGAAACAGTTGAATGTAATTCTGGATTGACTTTAAACTTGTGAAACTTCATAACAAAATCTAAACATTAGCTGAAAGCTTTGTTGTACAAGCCATTGGTCTACTGCCAGCACGCGTTGGGAAATACAAAGTGAACTGGTTGTGATCTTCAAAACAACGGAGATTGGGGAAATGTGCCATCAATGGTGCTGTCATGGAGGGGAGGTCGACTCCCCCTCTCTGATAACTGAAACACCCAGAGAAGCTCACCTCATAATCTGTTAAAGGAAGCATGGAAAGTAGTATAATCTACCTCTCGCTCCCCTTTCCAGTCTGTTATACAGGACAGGTTAAATGAAATGAACTCCTGACAGTCACTGTGCAATCAACACGTAACAATTTATTTATCGAACTCTAACTATGAACAAATTAACAGAACTACTAACAAACCGAACAATTCCCCTCCTTAACTACTAACTATTCCTGAATAAAACAAAATTTGAATGGTATGCTGTTTCAATAGATACAAGCACCACTTAAATAAACCAAATTAATGATAAAAAAAAATCAAATCTTAATCTCTTGAAGTTACAGCCAGGATTCATCTTCCAGAATGCTCTGTACCCTCTCTGGTGATCCTCTGCCAGGAATACCTTTCTCCGTCAAATTCTAGTGTCCAAAATGCCTCTATCCATTGAATTCTGATGTCAGGAATATTAGCTAAGAATGCCGCTGTACCTATAATTAGATGATGGTTTTTTTTTCTGAGAGCTGATAGAATGCTGTAAAAGCCAGTGTTTCTCTTTAGAGATGATAGGTTTTTTACCTCTCTTAGGTGGCAGTTGCTCACATACCAATTTTCAAATGCCCTCTTCTTTTATACCCTTGATGATCTATTAATTTCTTACAATAGGATTGGCCCTAGGTTGTCAAAATCATCATATCCAAATTCAATTGGTTTTTGGTATCTAAGGCCTGGTTTAAAGTGGCTAAACTCAAAACCTATTATCTTGGTAAAAATCGCTGCTTTGTCTGCTATCAGTATACCCCTTCGATACAAATGTTTTAATTCAAGAACTCTTGTGCAGCTGCAGCTGCCTGCGGACTTTTAAAAAAGTCTTCAAGCCTAAAAAACACACCTTTTAAAGGGACCATGCACTCTTCCCCCTCTATCATTTTACAAACAAATTCTAATGTCCAGTCTTCCAATCACAAGTATAATACCAACTTCACAGCAGCGTGTACTTGAAAACTTATCACTAATTAATCAGTTACTTCCTTAAAGTTGGTGAAAGGATATATCTTAATTGAAAACAGTAATGCAGATAGGGCTTATCAGAGATGAACATGATATCCCAGGTATGGATGCAGAGGTTGTGGGCAAGTTTCTCAGTGAGAATTTTGTCTCTGTTTTCACAGAGAGTGACGATGCAGACATCCTTGTTAAAGAGGAGTGTGAAACATTAGATAAAATCAGTATAATGGGAGAGATGTACTAAGGCACGGACCTCCTTAAAGGAGGACAAATCACCCAGCCAAGGTGAATTGTGAGAGGAAGCCTGGTAGGGAAATACTGAATGCTCGGAGGGTCAATTTCCAAACCTTGCTAGATTTAGGCATGGGACAAAAGAATTCGATGTCCACAAACATTTTTTAAAGTTCACTTGAGAAACGTGGGCATTGCAGTCTGGGCCAGCATGTATTGCCCGTCCTTTGTTGCCTTTGAGAAGGTGGTAGTAAGCAGCCTTCTTAAACTGCTGCATGTGAAGTAGACAGACCCACAATGTCCTTAGGGAGGGAATTCCAGGATTTTGACTCAGTGACAATGAAGGAATGGTGATATGTTTCCAAGTCAGGATGGTGAGTGGTTTGGAGGGGAACTTGCATGTGGATGCCCAATATCTGCTACCCTTGACCTGTGAGATGGAAGAGGCCATGGGTTTGCAAGGTGCTGTTTAAGGATCTTTGTGAATTCCTGCAGTGCATCTTGTACATAGTACACACTGCTGCTACTGAGCGTCGGTGGTGGAGGGAGTAGATGTTAGTCGATGTGGTGCCAATCAAACAAGCTGCTTTGTCGTGGATGGTATCAAGCTTCTTGAGTGTTGTTGGAGCTGAACCCATTCAGGCAAGTAGGGAGTATTCATTGCACTCATGACTTGTGCCTTTTGATGGTGGACAGGCTTTGGCGTATCAGGAAGCAAGTTCCTAGCCACAGTATTCCCAGCCTCTGACCTGCTCTTGTAGCCACCGTATGTATATGGTGAGTAGTAACGCCCAGGATGTTGATAGTGGAGGATTTGGTGATAGTAACACCATTGCATTTCAAAGGGTGGTGGTTAGATATTCTCCTGTTGGAGACAGTCATTGCCTGGCATTTGTGTAGCATTAATGTCGCTTGCCACTTGTCAGCCCAAGCCCGGATATTGTCCAGATCTTGTCGCGTTTGAACTTGGACTGCATCAGTATCTGAGAAGTTGCAAATTGTGTTGAACATTGTGTAATCATCGGTGAACACCCCAACTTCTGACCTTATGACGGAGGGAAGGTCATTGATGAAGCAGCTGAAGGTGGTTAGACAGAGGGTACTATCCTAAGGAACTCATGCAAACATTTCACCTCCTGACACCCCAAAGTCTACCTACCATCAAAAGGCACAACTCAGGAGTGTGATGAATATTCCCTACTTGCCTGGATAGGTTCAGTTCCAACAACACTCAAGAAGCTTAATACCATCCACGACAAAGCAGTTTGTTTGATTGGCACCACATCCACTAACATACAGGATGTCTGTAAACCTCAGGATGGTATCAATAGTACAGCTGAGTGGGCAGAACAGTGGCAAATGGAATTCAATCTAGAGAAGTGAAAGGTTCTGCATTTGAGGAAAGCAAACAAAGCAAGGGAATACACAATAAATAGCAGGACATTGAGATGGATAGATGAAGTGAAAGACCTCTGGCGTTTATGTCCACTGAACTCTGAAGATGGCAAGAGACATAGATAAAGTGGTAAAGAAGGGATATGGGTTGCTTTACTTCATTTGGTAGTAAATATAAAAGCAGGAATGTAATGTTGGTAATATATGGGATACTGGTTAGGCCACAGCTGGAGTTCTTTGTATAGTTCACTTTACAGGAAAGACATAACTGGTCTAAGGAGAATACAAAGGAGGTTTGTAAGAATTATGCCAGTGATTGAACATTGCTTCTATGAAGCAAAATGAAGGGCTTGTCCTAAGTCTCTAGGAAGGGAGATCACAGATTTAAAGTGAATGGTAGAAGGATCAGAGGTGACATGAAGAAAAATGTACTCATCTAGACGATAGTGAGTGTCTGCAATTTGCTGCCCAGGTTGATGGCTGAGGCAGTAACCTCAACTTATTTCAAAGGAACCTGGATCGGCACCTGAAGTACTGGAACCTGCAAGGCTGTGGACCAAGCACTGCTGAGTAGGATTAGAATGGGCAGCTAGTTTATTCAGACACAATGTGCTGAATGACTTCCTCCTGGGCTGTAACCTTTCTCTGGTTCTAAACTAATCCACAACAAAGAAAATTCCTTTGAAAATCAAGTTTTGAAAGGGAGGGATCATTACAATATTTCATAACAATGATAATGCTGTATTGCTATTTCAAAAGATTTACGTCTTGCTGGTTGTGGCTCTGCTAGATCAGACATATGATAGTTGTTACCAATTTTACCTGCTTTGTTTGGGAGCATGACCTGAGCTTGTTGAAGAACTTATTTAATTTGTGAAACCTTTTCAAAAATAAACCTCATGTTTAAGAAAAATGAAGATATAACAGGCAAAAGGAGGAGGTGGGAGAAATAACTTGTGAAAGGCATGAATATAAGAAAACAAATGGTCTCAATCAGAAAGTTAGTTAATATTATTCCTAGAGAATAAGAATTGAAAAAAAAATCCTAACAGCCATGATATAAATTCACCTAAATACTAACCACTATCAGGGACTGTATAAATGTAATTCACACAAAATAAATAGGGTGGGGTGCTGCACATCAAAATAAAAACAACATTGAATAAATGCTACATTTCCTGTCTTATTCTGAAATACTGTATAGATTTGTCAATGTTTTGGAAACAATGCAGAGCTGCTCACCTTGTGAATTCATTTCAGGAGCAAACTTCTTAGGACCCTGAACCAACCTATGCTATTGTACTAGCCCATAGTTGTACTAATGTTTATGCACCCTATCACTCAAATCAGAAGATGTTAGGACTGACATCCTGTCATAAGCAATGTGAGTTGACTGTCTTGGCGCCAGTCATGTTTAACAATTCTTAAATCTCAGTCATCAGAGCAATTGTTGTCAGAACTGCTGTAAATGGCAGCTCTCACTCCTCTTAGTTTGCTTCTGGATAACACGCTGAATTCAATGTCATGTTCTTGATGCAACTCACTGAGCCGCAGGGTCTCTTTCAGGCTCTGTGAACCTCAATACGCCTTCGGGACACCATCAGATTGCATCAGACCCCAGACAGCACTTGGCAATGAAGTTTTGAATTGTTTGAAAGGAAAAGCTGTTATAAAGCAAAGGATTCTCCAGGCTTCAGGCTAGGTGCTTACACAGTGTCGACTAGTTGAAGCTTTCAAAGATATGGACACTCATTCTGTATGAGTGCCATGTTAAGCTCTGCAGCCTTGATGACTACAACTAACTCAGTTAATAATGTTTCAGTACTCGAACTGCTTCCCAAACTACATCACTGCTTCTGAATAATCTGTGAATAGCTGAAGCTCTTACTTAGGCATTTTAGCAAAAAGGTATGAACAATTTCTAACGATAGCCCTATATCAGAATTTTGGGGACTTTTTCCTCAAGTTTTAAAAGGACATCTATACGAGGTCTGCTCATGCTAGCAGCAATTGTGCTGCACATTTCACATGTCTAACAAATGACCATTGCAATTGTGAATTCTACGAAATTGGCTGAGCATCTGTACTGATTTACTGGGCTGGAAAAATAGATGGTAATACATCTCATTGGTATTTTCCCATTTTCAGGACAACCCTTTCTTGCAGATGGCTGGGTTTAAGCAAGATGACATGTCGGTTGCAAGTTAGCAGATAGTTTATGATCCCTATCATAACCGTACAGGCTCTCCCACAAACAATGAGGACATCTGTTGTCAACTGATAGTGGTGGCAACGCTTTGCTGGCACATGCAGCTGCCCTCTGTCTTTCTCTCTCACTGCTTTCTCTCAGTGGTTTCTCCTGTTGGCTGGAGATTCTTGACATCATTTTTGATGACATTTCATCGTTTTGATCTTCATTGGGCATCTGTGTTGATGTTAACAGTTAAAGATTCGTGGAGAACTTCAGATTGTCTTTGAAACGTTCCCTTTGGTTCCTACATGCACGGGCCCCATGTCAGAGTTCTGATTGCAGCTTCTGTTCAGGTATTCTTGAGTCAGGCATTCCTTTCATACTTCTGTAACCACCTTAAAACATGTGCCCTCTAATGACTACTTGGATATATTTTCTCTGTTTACCTGATTGAAAACCCTTCACAACTCTGAACATCTCTTTTGCATCTCCTCTTAATTGTCATCAATCACAATGATCAGAAGGAATTTGGAGATTCCCAAGCTTTTCCATTGGAGCAATTCCTTCCATCAGTCACTTCTTTTTCATCTTTCAATAAGAGAACATTCCAAAAATGTGACTTTAATATATTTCTTATGTCAGAGTGATTGACAGGATAAGTGACTAACTCTGACATTGTATGAAATCTAGAAGAAAGAATGAACATGTAATTATCTATCCCCTTCATGATCTTAGTATTTCCCTGAAGTGGTTCCTCATCAATGAAATACTTTTAAAGCACAGCTATTCTTGTCATATGGGAAAACACTGCAGCTAGTTTTACACAGCAAGACTAAAATTGGAATGGGATATTCCACCAGCTAATTTAGTTTTAATGACGTAGATTGAAGGATAAATGTTAGCCAAAACACTAAGTGCATTATCTGACTTTTCTTCAAATAATATTACGGTATCTTCTACCCGATAGAGAAAATGAGCATCATTTATTATTATTAAAAAAGTGTCTGCCACCTCTGTCAGTGCAGCGCTCCATCAGTCCTGCACAGAACTGCCAGTCTAGGTTATGTGCTCAAATTTCTTAAGTAGTGACAGTATTAGCATTAAGTCAAGGCTGACACCAGGAACTAAATACCACATCAGTGTTTTTTGTTTTATGGATTGGCAACGTTTGAATTACAATTCTATGAGTATTAAAAAGATTGTGATTCTCTAAATGGTTTATTTAAAAAAAAACAGATTAGCATTATAAAGTGGTATCGATTAGGAATGCTCCATATTTAGTCTCTTGTATATGCTGAGTTACTTATCTCAGGGATGGTGGCAAGGAAGTCATCGGGATCATGGGAATTGGACAATGACACGAAAAGTATTTGATACTACTATGGAAAATAGGAGGTAATGAGGATAATACAAGAGTCTGCAGAAGGATGTAGACAAGTGGGCAAAACTTGGCAGATAGAACACAATGTGGGAAAATGTGAGGTTACGCACTTTGGCAGGAAGAATAGAGGAGCTGAACATTATTTGTCTAAGACACAGAAAAGTGATGTCCCTCTATGCTCCAACTTACCTTTGAATGGTTTTGCACAACATGAGCCGGCCAAATGATTGGGTGAATTGCTACAAACTAGTTTTGTGCAAGTTTTCCAAGCTTTGCATGGCAAAAGATTCTTTTTCATTTGTGAAGCCCATATAGGACCTGCACAGTGATAGCAATGCTGTTCTCTGTGCTCAGGTGACATTGCTAGTCTAGTCAACAACGTACCACTCAAAGAAGCCATAGACCTATGCACTGCAGCACTACATCATGGTAATCTAAACCATCATTTTGTCAGTCATTAATTGTGGAACTTACAAACTCAGCAGCTCTTGCAGTTATAGAGATAACAAGGTGTAGAGCT
>JAHRHZ010000069.1:24424522-24501142 GCA_024137785.1 Ginglymostoma cirratum | reverse complement strand
AGCTCTACACCTTGTTATCTCGGATTCTCCAGCATCTGCAGTTCCTACTAGCTCTTGCAGTTATATTCTTTTTCAACAATACCATGTCCACCCAGATAGATTGGATTGACATGGGATCACCACTAGGTCCAGCACTGGATTTCATGAGAAATGTGTCTTTAGTGGAATGACAATTAACTTCCTACCCCTTACATATTTTTTAATATGAAGATGATATATTTACAATATGTTTGCTACTTGCCTCAATGGGCCCCAGTGTGTCCATTCAACTCCATTTGAGTCAGTTTTACATTTGAAATGAAAAAAACAAATGAAGTCCCTTTCCTTGATGCCCTCATTGAGAAAATCAGCTGAAGGTTCTCTAAGCCTACCTTCACAGGTCAGAATACACACTGGCACTCCTACAGTTCCATGACTAAAAGATTGGCCTTATAGGCAATCTCGAGTCCCTGTAGGGCCCGAGACAATTGTTCACCACAAAAACTTAATGTTAAAATAATGTGCATCAAAGTCATCCTGTGGGATGGTGGTTACCCTAATCAGATCACTTTTCACAGTTCAAATGAGTAGTGCGTTGTATGAATTTTACTGTGTGTGTGATGCCAGGTAAGTAAGCTGTATGTCCCAAAGACTGGCAGGTTGTATCAAGGAATATGTTTGCAACAAGTACTGACTGTACCTATCCAACCCATGTTTGTGAAATTTGCAACACAGCATTAGGTATGATTCTGCAATTGGACATTTGCTGGATAATCTAAAACATGATAGGAATTACACTGACACTGCATGTACTAAAAGCTCTATATAATAATGTACAGAATTCTGTTTTTTTGCAGACAGAAAGACCATATAGGCACACTGCACCTGTATCAACTCAAAAATATAGGTGACAACCATTCAGTGGACAATTTCTTAGGGCAATGCCCTGACCAACCAGAGTCAACGTACCTGGTTTAACATTTAAACAATATTTAATCAACCTGTTATTTCACACCTCTGGGGTAAATCAGAATTGAACCCTCACTTTCTGGGCCAGGTGTAGGGCCATTAACAGTGTGTCACTAGACCCTCTAAGTCCTTATTATCTGACTAGGAAGCTAACCTGGGCCATTCCATTGGAGGCGCCAAATCCTAATCACAAGATCACCAGTGAACCTAAATTTCACCATCTGCCATTGTGGGATCTGAAGCCATATGCCCACGGCACTATATGTGGATTACTAACCTAATGACAATCCCACTACTTTACACATGAACCAATCACACCAGACAGTACTATTGGATGGTATGAGTGATGCTGACATGCTGAATGGTTGTGATTGAAGGTGACTGAAGGCATTGTGTAATTGCTGGGCTCCTGATTAATGCAGCAGCCCAATACAGGGCATCATATTCCAACCATTAACTCCAGCCCCCTTTAAAAAAAGTTACTTACCCCTCCCACTTCGGGTGCTGCTTTGCTGATATTAAACATTAATGTGTACTTGATTTTTGAATCAATATGAAAGCTTTAAAATTTGAGGTTACCACAGTGATTTGCCGGCTCCCTCTGTGACCCTAAATATTATCCCCATTCTTCACCCATTCTGTATTGTGATCCCTGTTTTCCCAAGGACGCTTCACCCTCTCCTGGTTTATATATATTACCATCAATGTTCCCATTTTACCCCAGAGCCCTGACTATCAAGGTCACAATGCCCTTGCTAGTCCCACCAGCCTCCCCATTTCAAATAATCATGACTTTACTTGAACCGCTCCCCACACCCTCTCCACTTTGAGAACACCCTATTTCCTTCCCTTTCCTACCAGATCCCACTCCACTATATTCACTTGACCCCTATATCTGTAAACATTCCCTCAGCCAGCTAGTACACCTTTGATGATGGCATGGACAGATCCTAGAAACACTGCTGTGTATATATCGTCTGAATTGTATGTAGGAAATGTATTTCAATACATCAGGTATAGCAACATAATTTACTGAAAATAACTGCAACAGAATAATTAGTTTTCAGCAAAGGAATAAAAACACCAGTATCCTGATTGATTTTCTCAGTAACTGTTTCATAAGACACATGAAGGAAATAACAAAAATCCCAAATCAGTGGAAAATCTCTTAAACAGATCAACTGATATAAAATGTTTTCCTTCTGTGTACCAATGAAGGTGATTGTGCAAGGTAAAATGTTGCAACTGCTACACTACAATTGAATCAAGTATTTTACAAAGTATGCCAGGTTATGGAGGACAAGCTTACACACTTTCCAACAAAGGACTCAAAGTGCGTTTCTTGGCATAGATTTATTTTTCAAGTGGGACATGTATTATTTTGCATAGCTAAAGCTAACTATATTTGGACCAATGACACACACTAAACATGCTTGCTTATGCTAGTAACCACACAAAATAATTTATAAATAGTGGAAATTAAGTTGTTGTGCAAAGGAATCTGAACAAGAAGGTTAACTGTTTATTTTATTAGATTACTGGTTAGACAAACACCTTTAATGTTTGCATCTTTTATGGGTATGCAAAGTATAATGTGCTCCATGTAGACTATAAAGAGAGGTTGCCAGTATGTTTTGACCATATTAATTCAGTGCTACCACCTACTGTTCATTATATACTGTTACAAGTAACAGCTTACTCATTGGGTACTTACTTTGCTTTTAGTCTTCTGACGTTTGCACAACTGAAGCATTTGTCTCAAGAGGGTTGGAATATAAAAGCAGCGATGTGCTTCTGAGACTTTATAAAGCTCTAGTTAGGCCCCATTTAGAATACTGTGTCCAATTTTGGGCCCCACACCTCAGGAAGGACATACTGGCACTGGAGCGTGTCCAGCGGAGATTCACACGGATGATCCCTGGAATGGTAGGCCTAACATACGATGAACGGCTGAGGATCCTGGGATTGTATTCATTAGAGTTCAGAAGGTTGAGGGGAGATCTAATAGAAACTTACAAGATAATGCATGGCTTAGAAAGGGTGGACGCTGGGAAGTTGTTTCCGTTAAGTGGGGATACTAGGACCCGTGGGCACAGCCTTAGAATTAGAGGGGGTCAATTTAGAACGGAAATGAGGAGACATTTCTTCAGCCAGAGAGTGGTGGGCCTGTGGAATTCATTGCCAAGGAGCGCAGTGGAGGCCGGGACGTTGAATGCCTTCAAGGCAGAGATTGATAAATTCTTGATCTCACAAGGAATCAAGGGCTATGGGGAGAGTGCGGGTAAGTGGAGTTGAAATGCCCATCAGCCATGACTAAATGGCGGAGTGGACTTGATGGGCCGAATGGCCTTACTTCCACTCCTATGTCTTATGGTCTTATGGTTTGAACCCAGAAAGTTTACAGTGGTTGTACCAGAATGGTAGGAAGGGAGGAGGAGGAGGACCATTGACTTGTTTGTCTTGTTACACAGTGAAAGTTAATTGGAAATGGAATAATCAGATTCCAAGGCAATAATAATAACAATTGGTATTTATATTGCAGTTCGAACAGAGAAAATCACTCTAAGGTGCTGTACGGAGATGTAAGCAAGATGGACGTTGTACTAAAAATGGATTAATTATATGGAGTGACAAAAAAGGCTGATCAAAGAGATGGGTTCTAAGAAGTTGTTTATAAATACAGAAAATGGCAGAGAGATAGAAGAGATTACAAAGTGATATCCAGGCTGAAGGGGCAGATGCCAACAGTGAAGCAAAAGGCGCTGGGATTCAGAAGAAGCCTAGAATACAAGAACGAAGAGGTGGTGGGGTGGGATTGAGAGTAGGGTTGTTGAAGATAGACAGGGATAGGCATCACTTAAGGAAGGATTTAAATAGAGGGTTGAGAATTTCATTTTTTTGGCTGGCAATCAGGGATCAATGTCTGTCAATAAGTATGAGTGTGATGTGTGAAAGGGACTTGACTTGAAAGGGAACTTTGGATCTGTTGAAATTTTCAGAGGCCGAGAGGCCGGTCAGGAAGGTGTTCAGGTAATTCAGTCTGGTGTCAATAAAATTAAGAAGAGTTTAAGAAGCAAATGGCCTGAGGTAGGGAAAAGAGATGGGTGCTGCTTTAGCACCTGATGTTTTAACATCATTGGATTGTTATCCACTTCTGAACTTTAGATTACTGTAGTTTACATGCTGTGTGCGCCAGGAGTAAATATGAAGTGGTTGCATTGTTTTGTAGAAATATTCATGACTCTTAAGACAGCGCAGTTGTAAATGTTTTCTCCAACTTAAGAAAGATCATTAAAAATGTCTGGCATTTTATGCTATCCCCTTAGCTGCGGTGGGACAGTCTGAAATGTGGACATCTGAGTTGCTGAACCTACCAGAGAAATTATAATCACCCTTAAATGGAGAAAAAGGTTGATCTTTTCAACTCCTGAATGCAAGCTCTGAGAAATGGAATAGCTCATGTGGTCTATTATTTTTAAAACTACATTTTATTCACAGTCATTCTGAAATTAAACATTGTAACAAAATTGTAAATAAGCATTGCAGTAACTCAGATGGTGATGAATGTGTCATTTTTGAGATCAGTTTGTTCAGGAACCTAGGTTTCACAGGAAATAATTCTCTGAAAAAAAAACCTATCATTTTAAGTATACTGTATAATGTAATAATTTCCTTTTCACAGCTTTCTGGGAATTACAGATTAACTTGGTGGTTTGGAGACAGGTTTTTTCTGTATATTTATCTTTTTTTATTTCCTGAAATTTTATTGTGCTTTTATTAGCTTTTCCCTCAAACTATCTGTTCTGAGGAAGGGTCACCGGACCTGAAATGTTAACTTTGATTTTTCTTCACAAATGCTACCGGATCTGCTGAGCTTTTCCAGCAACTTCTGTTTTTGTTCCTGATTTACAACATCCACAGTTCTTTCGGCTTTTACCTCAAACTATCTGGCCTGACAAGAGTGTTTGAGATTCAGAATCAAGGTGTAGGTCATAAAAGGAATATTCAGAGTAATTCTGTTATTATTTGCGCTATTATTTATGATTCAGCATAGCAGATATTAATTCCAGCATATTGCATATATTAAAGAAACTAGAGTTTACCTCTGGAAATTGGCAAACACAGAAAACAAAGTTAGTCCGCTAGCAGTGATTAATACTGTTAATTAATATCAATCAATTCATAGTAATTAATTAATGGAAAACACTGCGTAGAAGTGTAGTGGTGGGAGGTTCAATGAATGCATTCAAAAAAGAATTGGATTGTTGTAGGAAAATAGCATACGAACATATTAAGAGCAGCATTATCTTGCTCCGCATTCAATGTGATCTTGCTTGATATGATTACTCCACATTCCTGCCTAACATTATTAATCTTTCATCCCCTCACTTATCAAAAAATTATATATCCTCAACTTAAAACTTTTCAAAAATTCAGCTTCCACCATTTGAGGAAGAGAGTTCCAAACACTCATGACACTTGAGAAAATTTTTTTCCCAATCTCTGTTTTAAATGGGTGATCCCCTAATTTTAAACAGTGGCCTTCTGGATTCTCCCATATCCTATTTTTTCACTCCTTATTAATCATTTTAGTACTTTGCTTTTTAAAACAAAATTCTGTCTAATTAAGAAAGGCTTGATCTATTCCCAAGGCCACCAACTTTGAAAAATTGCATACTTTTCTTCAAGTTTGGTATTATCTTCTAACTTTTTTAGTTAACTACGGATGGCGGTACTCCCCTTGGAAATTTTCTTTTTTGTTGGAATGTATAAATTCTGAAATATGCACTTAAATGTCAGCCACTGCATATTTCTGTTATGTAAGTAAAATTCATTTATGTACATGGTGAGCAACAGTGATCACAAAATGGATTGCTGCAGGATACCTCTTCACACATTCTATCAGTCTGACAAATTTATCTTAACTACTACCTTCTACATTCCATTCTTGTCATTCAATCCAATCTGCGACTTGACCCCTCACATCATACTCCTGAACATCCATCATCAATATCTTGCATAATACATTTTGAAAGTTCGTGTTCTCTGCATTAATTGACCTTAATTAGATAGCTGTTACCACTCATAAAAGGAATAAAAATGTAAACAGGTAGATTTAAAGGGAGGTGCAAAAGAAGCAAGGGTGAAGTGAGGACAAACTCTTAGGAAGTAGTTAGGAAATGGAGTACACTGCCTGGAAATATGGTGGAGGCTTGTTAAATTGAGGCATTCATGAGGGCACTGGATAATTTTCCCAGCAAAGCTGGAATCAATAGGTATCGGGGACAAACTTTGTGCTTAGGAAATCACATCTCACTAAATTGATTGAATGTTTTGAAGAAGTAATGAAGTGGACTGATGAGGGCAGAGTGGTGGACGTGGTCGACATGGACTTCAGTAAAGCGTTCAACAAGGTTCCTCATGGTAGACTGGTTAGCAAGGTTAGATGACATGGAATACTGGGAGAACTAGCCATTTGAGTACAGAGTTGGCTTGAAAGTAGAAGACAGAGGGTGGTGGTGGAAGGTTGCTTTTCAATCTGGATGTCTATGACCTGGAGCGTGCCGTAACAATCAGTGCTGGGTCCATTGCTTTTTGTCATTTATATAAATGACTTGAATGTGAACATAGCACGTATGGTTAGCAAGTTTGCAGATGACACAAAAATCGGAGGTGTAGTGGACAGCAAAGAAGGTTACCTCAGAGTATTATGGGATCTTGATCAGATGGGCCACTGGGCTGAGGAGTAGCAGATAGAGCAAATTAAGATAAATGTGAGATGCTGCATTTTGGAAAGGCACATCAGGGCAGGACTTGTACACTTAATGGTAAAGTCCTGGGGTGTGTTGCTGAACAAAGAGACCTTCAAGTTCATAGTTCCTTGAAAGTGACATCCCAGGTCGGCAGGACAATGAAGGCGGCGTTTGGTATGCTTGCCTTTATTGGTCAGTGCATTGAGTACTTGAGTTGGGAGATCATATTGTGGCTCTACAGGATGTTGGTTAGACCACTTTTAGCTCTGGTCTCCCTGCTATAGGAAGGATGTTGTGAAACTTGAAAGGATGATTTACAAGAATGTTGCCAGGGTGGGACAGTTTGAGCTATAGGGAGAGGTTGAATAGGCTGGGGCTATTTTCCTTGGAGTGTCAGAGGCTAAGGAGTGACCTTATAGAAGTTTATACAATCATGAGGGCATAAATTGGCTATTCACCCTAAGTCTTATCCCCCAGGGCGGGGGAGGCCAAACTAGAGGGGATAGGTTTAAGATGAGAGGGGTAAGATTTAAAAGGAACATAAGGGGCAACTTTTTAACACAGAGGGTGGTGCATGCATAGAATGAGGCATCAGAGGGTAGAGGCTGGTACAATTACAACATTACAAAGGCATCTGGATGGGTAAATGAATAGAAAGGATTTAGAGGGATATGGGCCAAATGCTGGCAAATTGGGCTAGATTAATTTGGGATATCTGATTGGCATGGACAAGTTGGACCAAAGGGTCTGTTTCCTTGCTGTAGAGTTCTATGACTCTATGATTCCATACCTGGCACGTAGGAAGATGGTCGTGGTTGTTGGAGGTCAGTCATCTCAGCTCCAGAACACCTCTGCAGGAGTTCCTCAAGATAGTATCCCGGGCCCTACCACTTTCAGTTGCTTTATCAATGACCTTCCCTCTATCATAAGGTCAGAAGTGGGATGTTCACTGATGATTGCACAATGTTCAGTACCATTTGCGACTCCTCAGATACTAAAGCAGCCCATGTTCAAATGCAACAAGATCTAGTTAATATCCAAACTTGGGTTGACAAGGGGCAAGTAACATTTGCACCACACAAACGCCAGGCTACTTACCATCTCCAGTAGGAGACGGTCTCAACACAGACTGTTGAAATTCAATGGTGTTACCATCACTGAATCCCCCACTATCAACATCCTGGAGCTACCATTGACCAAAAACTCAACTAGACTCACAACATAAACACAGTTATGATTCTGTGATACGTCTATTCTTCCTGTTAGATATTCAGAGAGTTCAACATGGTTGGTTAAACAAGCCTATCCTTTTAAAAATCATTACTGACAATTTTTCTTATACAGTCTGTCTTGAGATGTTTTGTTATGTGACCTCACTGATGTTAAGCTAACTAATTTACGGCTCCCTGCATTAGCTATACCTTCTTTTTTGACAATAGAAATTCCAATTTCCTTACTGACTGAATTTGATAGATGAATACTCATGCTGCAGCTATCCTTTCTCCAGCTTCTTCGATCATCTATTGATGCAATCCATTTGGATCTGGTGTTTTGAGTCCAATGAAGTTTAGATAGTTTGTCTGGTATCTCTTTTATTTCTATTTTAACTATTCTAAGATCCCTATTAATATCTTCTGCTATTCTCATTGCCTCTTTGTTAGCCTCTGGTGAAAACTGAGGCAAAGCCTCTATTCAGTATTGCAGTGATTTTAGTATCACCTGCCACCAATTTTTTTTTTAATTCACTCATGGGATATGGACTTTACTGGTTGGTCAGTTTTTCTTGCCCATCACTAGTTGCCTTTGAGAAGGTGGTGGCAAGCTGCCTTCTTGAACATGCTGTGGGTTGACCCACAATGTTCTTAGGGAGGGAATTTCAGGATTTTAATCCAGCGAATAGACTGAAGTAAATATGGAAAAACGTGATGTCAATCACTTTCTGCATAAGGATAGAAAACAGAATTTTTTTAAAAGGTGTGAAACTGAGAAATGTTGAAACTCAAAAGGACTTGGGTGTACTTGTACCAGGAAAACTGAAAGTTTGTCTGCAGGTGCAATTAGGAAGAACTCAAATGACTTGTCAGCTTTCATTACAATGAGGCCAGAGCACAAGACTAAGGAAGTCTTATGACAATTGTAAGGGCTTGGTGAGACTATGCCTGGAATACTTGTGCAGTTTTGGTTTTCATACTTAGAGCCAGATATACTTGCATTGGGGGTTGGTGTAGCAATAACTCACAACATTAGTCCCTGCTGTGAGAGTATTGTCTGGTGATAAAAGGCTGAGTAGACTGGGCTGATACTCTCTGAATGTTAGAAGAATGAGTGGTAATCTCTTTGAAAAATACCAGATTATGAAGAGTTTGACGGGATATGTACTGAAAGTTTGCTTCACCTAAATGGAGAGTGCAGAACATGGAGCATTTAGGATAAAGGGCTAATCATTCAGAACTGACAGAAGGAGAAATTTCTTCCTGCAAGTGGTTGTGGATGTTTGGAATTCTCTAACCCACGGAATTTTGGATGTTTGTTGAATGTATTCATGACTGAGATAGATACGCATTTGGCCTCTCGGGGGTCAAGAGATATGTGGAATGGGTGGGAAAGTGGAGTTGAAACTGATGATCACCTATGATTGTACTGAATGGCAAAGCAGGATCAAGGGGGTATTTGGTCTATTTCTTATGTTCTCAGTGTATTTTGTTCAACTGTTAATGGGTCTGTAACTATTTTAATTCTTCTTTTGTTACATATACAGAACACTTACTATTCAGCATAATATTCATTTGATGTTTCAGTTTCCTATTTCCTCTTTGGCTTCTAAATTGTCCTTTTAAAGAATTTTTGTAAATCATCTTTTTCTTTTTATTGTTTATGTATTTTATATTTGTTCTTTCTACTGATTTAATAATACTTATTTTGGCTGGTTTATTCATATTTTAATACAACATATTTCTCATCAACTCTATGGATTTCTCTTTTCAATATTGCCCATTGTTCTTCTATCCTTTTATCAGTATTTCTTCCAGTTTACCTTTTTTGTCTACATCTGCAGAGTTAATTTTTATCCATTCGATTACTTTGTCACTCTCAATGGTTATCTTAAACCTTATTATGTTCTGATTACTCCTGCACAGCTGCTCACAGTTACTCTGGTCTATTATCCACTATTTGGTATAACCGTGCTTACAATCTTCTTGGGCAACTTACAGATTGGCTCAAAAAGATTTTTCTTGCATAGTGGAATAAGTTCCATCCTGTTCTCACCGTTCAACCCCTTTCACTGCAAGTTTAGATTAGAGTAGTTGAAATCCTCCATAATCATGATTACATCTATTTCTTTCTAATTATTTCACACAGTTATATACATATTTCTCTATCTCCTTGATGTTCTTGCTGGTGTGTTACATATCATCAATAGTGTGACTAATATCTTAGTCCAAACGAATTCTAATTACATCTCTGTTAGTTATACGCTTTATGTTGCTGCAACTGTATTGTTTTGGATTAACACAACCGCTCTACTACTCCATCATTTTTAAGTACATTATAGTCTGCATTATTCTACTGCTAACTCTGTCTTGTTTACAACTATTTTTTCAAGTTTCCAATTTGACTCAAGTTCTCACTATCCTACCTTAACAATAGAAAAGGTACTGACAAGCCCTTACAATGTTTCTGACAGCCCACCTTGTTGTCAATTCTTGAAGTTCATTCAAACACAGCTAAGTTCCCATTTATTTGCTAAGTACTATTATAGTGGCTAGTCAGATGACACTTATGGCATGAGAATGTGAAAGGAGATATTTAACAATTAGATTATGGATTAATTAAAAAATACATTTTTGGCAGTTTTTATTTGCAAATTTAGTTTATAATTTATAATTCTGGAGGACAAGAAAGTCTAAGACAGTTGGGATATTCACTTTCATTTACCTGCACGAGAACAAAGAATCTTTTTTTCCATCTTTTCCAAACATTTTTACCAATGGTCCATAAATACCTGGAAAAAAAGTCACAGAAAGAACATTCAGAAACAGGTTTTTGAAAAAAAAAGCAAAGTTATGAAAAGATCAGAACATTTAATTTTTAATGCTGAGTATGTATTTAATAATTTGTAGGCAAAGCTCTTTGTTTTGAGTATTCTTTTGCCATGGATCCTAACTGAAATGGAGAAAAGTAACTGACACTCCCAGATACTAAAGTAACAGATTGACACTAAGATTGAACAGCAAAACTTTTGATTGAAACTGCATAAAAGGAGACAGAACCATCACAGCCCAGTGGATGATGAGTCCAGTAGTGCAAAACAAGCAGACTTAAGAAGATAGGTATTGGATCTGGAAGCTAAGAATAAATAAAAGTATAGCTGCTGGAGTTGTTTCTGCTAATTGAATGTCATATTGGTAGATTCATGCTGTCCTGACCATCATAAGCAGAAATGGAGAGATTCTGTAAACATAGGCCATTTTTGATATAGACCTGCACTCATATGGGTCGTGTGCTGCACTTGCATGAGGATCAAATTGATTCCCAGCAGGGGAGGAGCATAATTTCTTTGTGAGAGAGTTAGAGGTCTGAAAGATGGTGTGTTTGAAACTGATGGTATATATTTTGAGTGCGCTGCTGAGTCAATTCTTCAGATCTGTCTCTAAGTAACTCAGCCATCTATCTAATTCAGCCTTGAATATTTTCATTGACCTAACCTCCACCGCTCAGTGTGGAAAAGGATTCCAAACAATAACAACACACAGAGAAGAAATTCCTCCCCAATGAAATTATGAATCTAACTTCACCAATTGGACTGTAGCATTTGAAGAAGGCAGTTCACCATCCCCGTCTCAAGGGTATCTACAAATGGACACGAAATGCTGGCCCAGCCAGCAACATCCACATCCCATGAATGAATAAATAAAGGAAGAGTGAACAATGCCCAAGTGAATAACAAGCTTGGGATGCAGGATTGCTGGCAAGCATGATTGGCAAGAAGTAAGTCGATAGCATTTTCTTTCTCATAATCTTAAAATTATTTTATTTTGAAAGTTGTTGAATTTAACAATTTAGAAATTTAGCAATGTAAAGTATTTCAACCAATAACCTATCTTGAGTTTCTCTATTAGTTTTAACAGGGACATCTGATTTGTTTAAAGTTCTTTCACTTAAAGTTTTCAGGAGCAGAACCACAATTTTAAATGAGGAATTCCTGTTACTGCAAATCTGAATATTTCTGTGGTGAGGACACACTGAATGTCAAATGCTAAGTTTATGGCCTGCTCGCTCTCTGTGATTCAGACTCAGCAGGAAGTGACTGCAGGATTTGGCATAAGAAAGACTTGAAGATTGGTAGGAATTCACTATTCGTAGGAATTGACTGTACAAGTTCTCCATGTGTACAAGTGATCGTCATTTGCAGTGTTATTACATGTTAATTTACCAAAGCTTAATGCTAGGCATTTTAAAAAAGCACCAAATTAATGAACCTGGATGCAGGTTGTGCTCTTTTAAGCTCACACCTCGGTACCAGCGTATAAGCATGTGTCAGTAATGACTCTGTGGCTCAAAATAACTTTCAACAGGAACGTCATCTTGAAATCAAAGTTATGTACTTCACATCACTCCAATATGAGACAGTGCAGGGCAGTGCCAGATATCAAATATTTATTGTTGGCATGGTGGGCCATTGGCACAGGAAGCTCTGCATCATGATTTGGATTTTCAATCTCAACCATTTCCTTCGATTCAGTGCCTCAAACTCCCGATATTTAAGGAATCTAACAGTCAACATCCAGTGTTGGCTTTCTGTGATGAGGTTTCCCACTCCTTCTATTCAGTTCCCTTTACATACTTCTGGTTAATTGTATAAAGGAAATGAGTTACAAGTGGAGCAGATTTGACAGATTTCAAAACACTAAACTATACTGCAGGAGAAGCTGAGGCTGAGTTGAGTGTCATTGATTCACTTCTTGGTAGTTGTTTCACCTCTTCTACTCATTCTGTTACATCACTAAAATAGATTGCAGTTTCACTGCAACTGAGTGAGATGAACCCTCCCTGCTACCCTCATCTATGAGACGACTGTCCCTTGATATCGACTAAGGCTGAATCTCATCCAACAGGAAATTCTCTGTGGAAATGCGAGCATGGAGAAGCACAGATAAACATTGGTGATTGAATCGAGGAAAGTTACAGCTGTGGCGTACCGTGATCAGCTATTCTGCGCACTTCTTACGGATAGCATTCAGACTTAACCTCGTATTTCAATTTACAATCCATATACATATGGGTGGCACAGTGGCTCAGTGGTTAGCACTGTTGCCTCACAGTGGTAGGAACCCAGGTTCAATTCCACCCTCGGACGACTGTCTGTGTGGAGTTTACACATTCTCCCCGTATCTGTGTGGGGACGGTGTGGACTTGTTGGACCAAAGGGCCTGTTTCCACCCTGTAGGGATTCTATTCTATGATGATTAACAAGATATATTTTTAACGCACAAACCTGCCAGTATTTGGACAGCAGATACTATTCATTATAAAGCTTGGTGAAAGCATTGCAAATTGAATATTAATATTTTTAGATTATATATAAGAAAGGTGGTTATTGACTTCACTGAAGTTCCTCAGGGTAGTGTCCTAGGCCCAACCATCTTCAGCTGCTTCATCAATGACCTCCCCTCCGTCATAAGGTCTGAAGTGGGGATGTTCACCGATGATTGCACAGTGTTCAGCGCCACTTGTGACTCCTCAGATACTGAAGCAGTCAGTGTTCAAATGCAACAAGATCCAGACAACATCCAGACTTGGGCTGACAAGTGGCAAGTAACATTCACACCACACAAATGCCAGGCTATGACCATCACCAATAAGAGACAATCTAACCACCACCCTTTGACATTCAATGGTGTTACCATCACTGAATCCCCCACTATCAACATCCTGGGGGCTACCATTGACCAGAAACTCAACTGGGCTCACCACATTAACACAGTGGCTATAACAGCAGGCCAGAAGCTGGGAATACGGTGGCGAGTAACTCACCTCCTGACTCCTCAAAGCCTGTCCATCACCTACAAGGCACAAGTCAGGAGTGTGATGGAATACTCCCCACTTGCCTGGATGAGGGCAGCCCCAACAACACTCAAGAAGCTTGACACCATCCAGGACAAGGCAGCCCGCTTGATTGGCACAACATCCACAAGCATTCACTCCCTCCACCACTGACGCTCAGTAGCAGCAGTGTGTACTATCTACCAGATGCACTGCAGAAATTCACCAGAGATCCTCAGACAGCACCTTCCAAACCCATGACCACTTCCATCTAGAAGGACAAGGGCATCAGATATATGGGAACACCACCACCTCCAAGATCCCCCCCAAGTCACTCACCATCCTGACTTGGAAATATATCACCGTCCCTTCACTGTCGCTGGGTCAAAATCCTAGAATTCCCTCCCTAATAGCATTGTGGGTCAACCCACAGCTGGAGGATTGCAGCGGTTCAAGAAGGCAGCTCACCACCACCTTCTCAAGGGCAACTAGGGATGCGCAAGAAATGCTGGCCAGCCAGCGATGCCCATGTCTCACAAATGAATAGAAAAAAAAGGATTGTCAGCTACACTGCAACTGAGTGAGATGAACAATAAAGATCATTTACACACAGAAACCGAAATTGCTGAAGAAAGTAGGCCTGGCAGCATCTGTGGAGAGATAAACAGGACTAACGTTCCAACTCCAGTGATCCTTCATCAGAACTGATACAGCCAGGAAAAACAGATATTTCATACATCCAACTTCAACCAGGATGTCTGTTTGTCTGAAATAAAACCTATTAATGTTTCCCTTAAGCAAAAAGAATTTCCTGACCCTTCTAGCTGAACGCAGGCTGATGCTCTTCAATGTTTATTCTGTCCATTCATAAAATACGCAGTGCACCTCAATAGTGCGAACGAATCTTCTCTAAGTGAAGAATACAATGATTCAAGTCATTGCTTTTAGCTCCCACTTCAAACTCCATTGCTTATCTTATGATTCCATCCCTATTCCTGTCAAAAGTCTGAAGTTAAACCCATTGGTGGATAGTCTTGAATCTGAGATGAGTCTTCAACCTCAGATTCATGCTATCACGAAGACCACCTATTTCCACGTCCATAACATCACATGACTTTCCTTGTGCTGCTTGTCTGCTGGTGAAGACCTCATTCTTATTTTCATTCCCTCTAGAATGACCATTCCACTTCACTCCTG
Source organism: Ginglymostoma cirratum (assembly GCA_024137785.1). Lineage (NCBI taxonomy): Eukaryota > Metazoa > Chordata > Chondrichthyes > Orectolobiformes > Ginglymostomatidae > Ginglymostoma > Ginglymostoma cirratum. Next base: position 24,486,200 of record JAHRHZ010000069.1, on the reverse strand, counting down.
GCTGGACTGTCATAATCCCTGCAAATTTCATGTCAGCCAAAACTCTACTGTGCGTTTCAACATCTAGGAGGACACAGGCAGCAAATACATTGGAGGACCGCAACTGCAGACTCTCCTCCAAGTCACACACCATCCTCACTTGTAATTAAATTGCTGTTCCTTCACTGTCATTGAATTAAAATTCTGGTCCAGCCACCATACCAGCAATAGTGAGTGGCTTTGTACCACAAAAACTGCAGCATTTCAGGAAAGTAGCTCACCATCTCCTTCACAGGAGCAATAAGGAATGGGTAAGAAATGCTGGCCTAGCCAGCTTGAAACATCTCATGAATGTATTAAAATAACTCACAAACCTGCTTCCATGTCACCCCCTGCGCTCGCCGGTCTATATTGCATTCCTGGTCAAGTAACCTCTGGTTTATGACCTGTATCCTTGTTTCCAAATCTCACCATGGCCTCATCCCTCCCAATGTCTACAGTCTAGCCGAGCCCACAAACCTCCAAGATATTCATGCACCTCTAATTCTGATCTCCCCAATTATAATTCTCCACCATTAATGTCCGTGCCTTCCAGTGGACTACGGCAACATGGTTTATGGGGATTGAAGTGCAACAACTTTGGAGTGAGGAGTTGTTAAATAAACAAAGAAAGACTTACATTTACATGACCCTTTTCTTGATTTCAGGTAATTGCAAAGCGTAGTCAGTACAATTGTGCAGAAAACCAATTTGCGCACAGCAAGCTCCCACACAGAGCGATGTGATAATGACCAGATATTATTTTTGAGATGTTGATTCACAAATAAATGTGATGTGTAAACCAGGAATAGCTCTACTGCTCTTCTTCAATGTAGTGCTTTGGGATGTTTACATTCATCTGAGAGGGAAGCTAGGGACTTAACGCAAAAAACAACACTTCTGATAGAGCAATGCTTCACTAACACTGCACTGGAGCACCAGCCTAGCTTTCTGCGCTCAAGTGTGGGATTTAAATCCACAACTTTCTGATTCAGAGACAGGGTGCCACCAACTCAGCCACAGGCAGATTGAACAACACTTATTGAAACTGAAATGGTTGAATATCTGATCAAATGGGTACTAAACATATGTCAGGTTCTCACCAAGTCACATGGACATCTAAATCATATGGATTTAAAGATGAGGATAGACACCAGGATGGTTGTGAGCTTTTAGCCATCCATTTTTCTCCTACATTTTCTGATTGCAGATGTTTAAAAGACAAGATCAAAATCAACAGTCTGAAGTTCTGTTGAAACTTCTGGCGCTATATACCTAAACAATTGCACCTTGGAATTCAGACTTGTGTTCTACAACTAATTCTGTGACATTTCAGTCATCTCAAGGAAGATCAGTTGTGTCATGTAGTACAATTATAACAACAACTGAACCAATAAAACTCGTTACAGTGAGGCTGGGAACTATGGGCACACTATAGCCATGGAATGGAATCTGAACATTCTGAATCATCATGATAAATAAAGCTCAGAAGAATTAATAACACGCATCAATGATTACTGGATTAAAAAATGACAGAAAATTGTTGATCTGTTTAGCAAAACTAATCATACTGACATTTCACACATCATTCTTCACACATGATGCACTGAGGAAGCAAAAAAAAAAAGACTTTGATATGAGGTAGAAAATGTCTGTTTGAAAAGCTAAAAAGATTCAGTGAATTTGATTTAAAGGATGGATTTGTAGCAGGTCTTGTTCAATTGCTGAGTGAATCAAGACTGCCCTCTGCTGGATTGAAAAATGGGGGGAAAGAAAAACAACAGATCCGGAATGACAGAGCGTTATATCAGCTGATTTACAGAGATGCAATAAGTGGATGTAACTGTTCAAAAACAACAAAAGAATTGCATCTTATTTAGTGAACAATTCTACACTTCCTAGTATATTTTTAGCTTGAGCACATGATTCTATGATTTGTTGCCTGTCAGCAAACAAAATTGAAGACCACAATCCTGATTACACATATCACAGTTCTTTCTCGAGAATATATTTTCTTGCATACACAGTGCCTTTATTACATTTATCCAAGTGACTTCTGGGTTTCTTCTTCCACCATACATTTTTGAGATTCCCCCATTAATCCACTTATATCACAAAACTCAGGGCAAAATGGCTCCACCTCACTGCAAGATCCTAACTTCTCAGTGACAGGGACACTTTTAACTTCGTTCAGAGCATATGAGAAAGGGGCAACATTTCTCCAAGAGGCTTAAAATGACGAGATGGCAGATAATGAACTTTGCAGGAACTATCTGGGCTCTGTTCTTGTGCCTCCTCCAAGCAAAAGATCATAAATCGGCTTGAATAGGCAAGTAAAACATGAAAACAGAAAGGTACAGAAATCTGATGAAGAATAAACAGAAAACTAACCCACAGGGGCTCACAGATCCCCGTTTTGAAAATCTTTGGAGTAGTTGATAATGAAAAGTGTTCCAGAGCAGACAAATTGATTATATCACATCGTGCTTATCATCCGAAGCATAATCTTGTCCCGACATCAGGTAGATTCAGACTTCATTCTAACAGAAGCGGTAACTGGGCTCTCAATTTTCAGGTGGATAAAATATTTAGCAGTGGAATCACACACTCTAACATGTGGGTAGGCTCCAGCTGTGAAGATTTGGAGCGGGACTGCCTGATCCTTTTTGCATGAGGGGCACATTTCGACCTATATCACATTCAAATGTCAGTGGAAAATAATTTGGAAGGATATGATTTGGCACAACATTAAATATGAATTTCAAAAAAATGAAGCTAAGGTCTTAAGAAACCATTAACAACTTGGTGAGTAGAAGAAAAATGAACAAAACAGTGTACCTTTTTTAATGACTAATTAATAAAGAAGACTGCTTCAAAGAGCTAATGACCAGAAGTCCATTGCCTTTTTGCATATGAAGCACTGCGAGAGACAGACATGACCAAAATACTGGTTACCAGGGATGGGGAAGGGACTAGGGCCAAGATAAAAAGCTGGCTTTAACTAACACCAACGTTGCAACAACTTTGGTTGAGCACAAATCTGAGCAGGCCTTGGTGGAATCCATATGAAAATGAGGTTGAAAATGTCAGCCTGGGTTTCCTCCCCTTCAGCTGCATGGTTAGGCTTTTCAGAAAAGAGGAAGAGGAGGTGGGGTCTGTGTGCATGCATGTGCCTGGCTCACACCCACACTCACTCACTCATGCATCCACACACACACACACACACACACACACACACACACACACACACACACTCTCTCTCTAACAGTCACCCACACACATGCACACAAACTCTCACACATCCACTCTCACAGTCTCACACATACACTCACATTCACTGTTGCTCACATACATCCTAACACTCATTCACATACCCTCACACACGCAACTTTCTCTCATGCACTCACACATACTTTTGTGCGTGCACACTCTTTCTCGCACACACGCCCTCTCACGCACACAATTCATACTTTCTCTCCTACGCACTCAAATGTACTCAACTCAAATTCACTCTTTCACGTACTCACATGCGCTCAGCCACACGCTCACACTCAATTGCTCACTCATGCAGTCATATACACAACTCCTACTCATTCACTCACTGATGACCCCGGGGATCTGGGCATCTGAATCCATCGTCTAGACTCCTGTACTCCTTGAAGGAGCTGGTGTTTCTGCAGGAGAGTGAGAACCTTTTCTTCCCCTGAACCCCGTGCCAGGCCGTGGCAGTGTACTGCTCCGAAGTCCCTGTCTAGGCAACCTCTCACCGGCCACCATCTCTGCCAGTCAGACTCTGGCTTTCAGTCGCTTCCAATGTGATGCACGCTAAACTTGATTTAGAGGAAAATGTTCTCACCTTTTCTCGTGTATGGATCATGCAGAAAGGCAAAGGCAATTATTTTGCAAGAACTTTTATGTGTAACCTGTTCTTGCCAATTTTGTCCCTTTAAAAAGCAGAAAGTGCAACATTTTCCCAACTGCTCACAGGGGTATGGGGGGTTGGTGTCACTGTTGCTGGGAAAACAGAAAATACTGATGAGCCACATAGGGACTCTCCACCTTCGTTGAATAGAGGAGCTACAGTCACTGTTTTCCAATCAGATACCAATCCTTTTCATAATCTAGGGAATTTTAGACAATCAAAATCTCTTATCTCAGCAGCCATTTCCTTAAACAATCGTGGATAAAGTCCATCAAGGTCAGTGAATGTGTCAGATTTTAGTTCCATTAACTATTATTGCATCCTTTTCCTGGTGATTATTATTGTTTCCTGATTTTGAAGAAGGGTCGCTGGAGCCAAAGCCGTGCCTCTGCTTTCTCTGCACAGATACTGACTGTTGAGATTCTCCAGCTACTTCTGTTTTTGTTTCAGATTTCCAGCATCTGCAGTTGTTTGTTTATTATTTCATGTTTCTTGCTCTGTTCCACATTCTGATTCAGAACTATTTCTGGGATGCTACTTGTATCCTTTACAGTGAAGACAGATATGAAATATTTGGTTAATTCAACTGCCATTTCCCATTTTTCAATTATTAATTCCCCAGATTCATCTTTGGAAGAGCATTGTTCACTTCACTTACTCTCTTCCTTTTTAAGTACCTCTGGGAACTCTGTTTGATTTCCTTAATTTGCTAAAACATCTTTAATAATGGCTTAGAAATTCTGATCTGGGTCGAAAACCCTATTTCTGACTTTGCTTAGGTGAAAGAGTACCCAGGGAACCATTGAAGTCTTCTGCACAGGAGATTCCTGGATAGCTGCCTCCTGTTATAAAACTGTCCAGGGATCCTCTCGTCTAGTGGAAGTTTAGGGTACCAGGTGGCTAAGGGGCACAGGGTACCATGTGGGTAGAATGTCAGGTGTGTTGGCGAGTGCTTACAACATATTGGTGAGGGGTTACCTTGTTGAGTCAGGTGGGTTACGGTGGGTTGAGGGTAACAACAGTGGCAGAGAGGAGGGGGAAGAGTTGGAGAGAGGGGGAAGAATGACAGGTCCGACAAGGGGTGAACTGGTTGGGTCGGTGTTATCAACAAGGTATGGGGTGTGCAACTAGGAAGTGTAGTGAATCACAAGTTAGTGAGGGTATTGTGTCCAGTGGGGTGCCAGGTCAAGTGACGGTGGGGTTAACTGAGGGGAGGGGTGTTGTCAAGCCAGGTGGGTGTTGGCTCTGCAGGGGAGGATGGGGGTAGAGAGTTGAAATGAGCATACTGAAGTTGGGACGGGCCAAGGGCAGGACAGTAGAGGGGGCAGTAGGAGGGTCAAACAACAGGGTCAAGGTGTTAGGTCTGAAGGGGCAGCAGGATAGTTTCACTCCAGGTGGCGCAGTTTTTTTTTCAGGACACAACTTATTGGTCGGTTAGTGGTCAATCAGGAACTCAATTTAATAGTTAGTGAGAATTTGGATAGCTTTTAACCCTTTAATATTTCTTGGGTAACTACTAAGTTTAAGTGACACAAAACCCAACGAACTCCCCTATTTTAGGGAGTTATCTTGAAGAGCTTCTGAAGCAGAGGAATTTCCCACAGAAGTTTCAATTTCCTGAGCAAATTTACTTGGACTTAGCTAGATGTGCTTACCCTTTGATGCTGATGTGTAGCTCCTGTCTACACTGACCCAGACTCTGTGGCCACCAGAATACCTGGGTGTTCAGCTTCCACCATTTTCTCAATGACTCTCATTGAGTTAACTTACCTGGCATTTCCTGCTTTTTGCCTTCCTTTTTGAATAAAGGAGTTACATTTGTTATTTTTCCCATCATATTGAACCTTCTCTGAATACAGAGAAAATTCAAACCAATGCATCAATCATCACTTCTTTTAAAAGCATAGCAGAGTGCTTCCCATACTTTTCCCACCTGAGCGTTCACTTTGAGGCTTGAAAATTGTTGCAATCCTTCGGTGAGATTAGAAGGTACAGGAGAGGACCAATGAGATCAGGGAACAGACGACACAAAAGTAGGTGGGAAGGCAAGTAATGAAGACGGCACAGTGAGTCCGGAGAAGGATACAGACGAGCAAACCGGCAAAATTTGACAAAGCATGAAAGATAATGTGGAAAATCTGAGGGTATGCACTTTGGCAGGAAGAACAGACGAGCTGAATATTATTTAAATGGTGAAATATCGCAGAAATCTATGGAAACAAAGGATTTGGCAGTCCTCATCCATGAATCACGAAAAGCTAGCATCCAAGTTCAGCGGTAATGGGGAAGGCAAATAGATTGTTGGCCTTTATTTCAAAGAGAAGAGAGTGTAAAAGTAGGGAGATTTCACTAAAACTATAGAAGGTACTAGTCAGACCACAGCTGGAATACTGTGAACAGTTTTGGTCCCTTAACAATGGAAAGATATAGTGGCATTGGAGGCAGCCAGAGAAGGCTCGCTAATTTGATCCTGGGTATAGACAGATTATCTTATGAGGATTGGTCAAGTAGATTCACCCTGCACTCATTAGAATATAGAAGAATGAGAGGAGACCTTATTGAAACATACAGGATTCTTGGATGGCTTGGCAGGGTAGATGCAGAAAGGTTATTTTCCCTTGGGGGAGATTCCAGGACCTGAGGGGTTGCACATTTAAAACAGAGATGAGGAGGAACTTTTCTCAGTGGGTAGTGAATCTATGGGATTCTTTACTGCAGAAGGCTGTTTAGGCTGGGTCATTAAATACATTCAAGGCGGAGATAGATAGATTGTTTTTAATCACAAGGGAATAAAAGGATATGTGGAAAAAGCAGGGAAGTGGAGTCGAGGATGATACAACCAGCCATGATTCCTCTGAGTGGCAGAGCAGACTCATTGGGCTGAATGACCTACTTCTGTTTTATGGTCTAAAGGAGCAGAGAATAAGCCATTGCTACCTTGGAGCTCGCAATTCCAAAATTTCAGTTCATAACTCCAGTTGGGGTCCTTTTACTTGGCATTACTTCCGTCGTGAAATTTTCTTGTGCTCCTCCCTCCCTTTCATTCCCTGTTTTATAGATATTTCTGGGCTATTACTTCTATCCTCCAGAGTGAAGATACTGTTTCAATTCATCTACCATTTTCTTATTTTCCATTATTAATTCCACAGCTCCACCCTCCAGAGAGATACTTTACTTACTATTTTCATTTTTACAAACATTTATAATCCATTGTTATACCTTGAGTTATTTTTCCTCTCACACTCTAATTTCTCCCTCCCTCGGTACAAGTGTAATATTATTTTAATAAAAATATATTGCTCAGACGTTCAGTGAAGCTGTAAGAGATAAAGTGAAAGAGGTGAATAATCTTTCCCATTTGTGCCCTAAACAAAACCAGAAGAATGTAAACTGAAATATCTTTAAAGGTTGAATGTAAGCCTCTTTAAGTTCATTTTGCATTGACTTTATATTAATTTCTGGAGTTAAGAATGGAATGCCAATCCAGGAAACTTGCAGGCAACTCCCTCCTGAAGGCAATATTGGGCGTCAGTTTCGTTTTAATGGTGCAACAGTGTAACTAATTTCAAGGAAATTACAAACCCTAAATTTCAGGGATGCATGAAGAGGAGGGGGGATGGGGTATGTTAAACTCGAAACTGTAGGGTTTCAGAGTACTTTAGAAATGGATTAAAAATTGTTTCAAGGTTTGAAACAAGGTTAGATGAGTATTTAGAGGAAGGTTAAGAACAAAGGTGTCTTAGGAATCAGTGTTGAGATCAACACTGTCTCCAATTTACAATAAATTGCCTGGATACAGAAATCAAATATAATTTTGGGCAAAAACGGTTGAATTTTCAGTGAATTTCAAAACAGGGAAGATTTTTCAGAAATTACAGAATCAGTAGCACAATTTAAGGTGGATTGAACAATGGCAATGGAATGCAATCAAGTGCATTGTAAATGAAGGGCAAAAAGGCAACAATGGTGTTGATATCACACTCCCATCAAGCAGGCTCCTTGAGCAAATCTTGATTTTCATTAACTGGCCTCTGTAATATTCGTAACGTCAACATTTTAAAAATGGGCGACTCCAAGGAGATCTATTGTCAGGTGTCATCAAGTAGTGATGGATCTGGTGGATCTTCATAGACAGCTGGATGAGACAATCTACACATTACTGAACATCCCTTCTAACTATACAATGCCAAAATCCATGGTATAAGCAAGTCACACCAAATATCTCATCCTCCCAAATAGGAGCAATTGTATTTACTTCAGGCTGCTTTTTGCAAGCCAATATCTAGGTGCAAGTGCATTACAAAAGAATGTCCAGTTTTCACGGTAGAAGACACAAACAGCATTCCAAAAGTACTAAATAACCAAGGATTAAAAGGAGGAAGAGGAAGTAAATCCAATTACTACCACCAGAGAAAATGCTCTGCAAAAAATAATGGGGCTAAAGGCTAATAATTTCCCTGGACCTGATGTGTGGCATCGTAGGATTTTAAAGGAAATAGTTGGCGGTACAGTATATTAACATGGGTATAGGATTGCGTGAGTAGTAGAGGCAGAGATTTGAGACAAGGGGCATTTTCAGGATGGCAAGTAGTGCAGAGGTTAGCGCTAGGGCCTCAATTATTTACAATATATATGATTGCCTTGGGCGAGAGAAGGGAATGTACTGTAACCAAGTTTGTGGATGACACAAAAATAGATGGCATGGCAGGTAGTGAGGAGACAGAGCAATATAGACAGGACAAGTGAGTGGGCAAAACTTGGTGGATGAAATTTAATGTGGGAAAACGTGAGGTAATGCAATTTGGCAGAAAGAACAGAGGAACTGAATACTAAAAAAATGGAGAATAAAAATAGGGAAATCTTGCTAAAATTATACATTGGTCAGACCACACCTAGAATACTATGAACTGTTTGGGTTCTCTTATCTAACAGAAGATATACTGGCATTGGAAACAATCCAGAGATAGTTCACTAGGTTGGTCCAGGGTATGGAGATACTTTCTCTGAGATGAGGTTGAATAGGTTGGGTGTATATTCATTCGAGTAGAGGAGAATGGGAGGTGAACTTATTGAAACATAAATGATTCTTCGGGAGCCTCACAGGGTAGATGCTGAGAGGTTCTGTCCTCTTTTGGAGTCTAAAACAAGAGGCATCAGCTCATTGTAAGGAGTCACTCATTTAAGACAAAGGTGACATGGAATTTCCTCTCTCACAGGGGACTAAGTTGGTGTTATTCTTTCCTGCTGAGGACTGTTGGTGCTGGGTCAATAAGTATATTCAAGGCTGAGATAGGCAGATTTTTAATCAGAAATAGAATCAAGGTTTAAAAGGAAAGTACAGTTGCAAATTAGCAGACCAGTAATGACCTCATCGATTAGTGGTGCAGATTCGATGGGCAGAGCAACCTACTTTTGCTCCTATGTCTTATGATTTTATGGATCAATTTCAATTTGAAACTGGCATGGGAAAGGAACATTTGATCTCCTGCTTAGTTAAGTCACCCTGCCAACACATTTCTCACTCTGGAGGCTCCATAAAATCTCCCCACACAGTAACCACGTGCACACACAACAGCAGAAGGTTAATGATTTTAGCCTTCATTACCTTTAAGACTAGACCCATGCTGATCACAAGGTTAGTGAGTTAACTGAAAGAGGGAAACTGTCTCACTTTTAATTTTAAGGGACATACAAATGAGCCAAAAAAATGCTTGCAATACACCTGAACAATTTGATCGCTGAGCTAATTAGTCCAGTCCTGACAGAACTCTCCTCAAGAGGTATGAATTCGTCTGGGAAATTTCCCAGTCAAACAGAATTCTAATATCCCTGCAAATATAAGGCAGAATCTTGTGCACTCTACTGCTGCAGCTTTGATGGTAGGAGGGTACAATTTAAGCATGTGGGAGTGTGGCAGATGGAAACATGTCACCATTCTGTCAATAACTTCACGAACTCAGTGATGGGTGTGTCCAGCCTTTCTAGCCCATTGCCAATTGAGGCCCTTATGTGAGCAATTAATGCCCATAGGGGAACTAAGTTAATGGATGTGAGTGTAAAGATGCAGTGGCAGACATTCCAGGAGACATTTCGTAAGATTCAACTGACTTATTCCAGAGAGGAGGAAAGGCTCAAAGGAAAGATGCAACATCTGTGGCTAACTCTGGAAAATAAGCAAAGTTATAAAGTGAAAGATAAGACATGCAATTTCATCAAGATTAATGGCAGGTCAGAAGATTGGACTAAATTAGAAATAAAGCAAAAAAAAACAAAAAAAAGGAGAAATTTGAATATGAGGGAAAGCTAGCTCGAAATATGAATGCAAGAATTAAGGGGAAGATGGTAGTATTGCCAGACCTTATCAATCCAGAAGCTCAGCTAATGTTCTGAGGAGCCAGGTTTGAATCCCACCATGGCACATGATGAAATTTGAATTCAAATAAAAGTATCTGGAATTAACAATCAACTGATGACCACGAAACCTTTGTCAATTGTTGGAAAAACCAATCTGGCTCAGGGAAGGAAATCTGCCATCCTCACCTGGTCTGGCCTACATGTGACTCCAGACCCACAGTAACATGGTTGCCAATCAACTGCTCTCTGAAATGTACCAAATCAGTTGTGTCAATTGCTACAAAGTCTCAAAGAAATGAAACTGATCGGATCACCTGGCATTGACCTGGGCATCAGAAAATGGCAGAAGCAGTCCTGTTGACCCTACAAAATCCTCCTCACTAACATCTGGGGGCTAGTGCCAAAATTGTGAGAGCTATCTCACAGACTGGTCAAGCAACAGCCTGACATAGTCATACCTATGGAATCATATCTGACAGAATGTCCCAAACAATGTCACCTTTGGATGTGTCCTTTCCCACTGGCAGGACAGACCCACCAGAGGTGGCAGCACAGTGGGATATAGTCACGAGGGAGTTTCCCTGGGATTCTTCAACATTGACTCCAGACCCGATGAAGTCTCTTGGCTTCACATTAAACACGGGCTAGAAACTTCCTACTGATTCACACTGTCTTCCCTCAGCTGATGAATCAGCATTCCTCCATGTTGAACAACACTTGACAGAAACATTGAGGATGGCTAGTGCTCAAAATGTATCCTTGGTAGGGGGGCACATTTCACTGTCCACCACCAGAAGTGGTTAAGAAGCAGTGAGCTTGGTACCATCACTGTCCCCCACTGTCAACATCCTTGGGGTTACCACTGACCAGAAATTCAACTGGACTTGCCATATAAGCACAGTGATTACAAGAATAGGTCAGAGACTAAGAATTCTGAGGCAAGTAACTCACCTGACTCCCAAACCTGTCCATCATCTACAAGGCATGAATCAAGAGTATGATGGAATACCCCCCACTTGCCTACATAGGGGCAGCTCTAACAACACTGAAGAAGCTTGACACAGTGGCTCAGTGGTTAGCACTGCTGCCTCACAGTGCCAGGGACCTGGATTTGATTCCAGCTTGGCTGACTGTGCAAACTCTGCAGACATTTCCGTGTGTCTGCATGGGTTTCCTCTGGGTGCTCCAGTTTCCTCCCACAGTCCAAAGATGTACAGGTTAGCTGGATTGGCTGGGTCAGCCATGGTTAACGTGGGGTTATGGAGATGGTAGGGGCGGGGCGTGGGGGGGACTGTGTGGGTCTCAGTGTGATGCTTTTAGGAGAGTCGGTGCAGACTCAGTGGGCTGAATGGCCACTTTCCGCACGACAGGGATTCTGCAATTCTATTTTATGATTCTAACCTCCAGGAAAAAACAGCGCACTTTATTGGAACCACATCCACAAGCATCCACTCCCTCCACCACTGGCACTCAGTAGCAGTAGTGTGTACTATCTACAAGATGCACTGCAGAAATTCACCAAAGATAATTAGACAGCACCTTCCAAACCCACAACCACTTCCATCTAGAAGGATAATGGCTGCAGACACAAGGAGACATCGCCACGTGCAAGTTCCCTCCAAGTCCTTCGCCACACTGACTTGGAAATACATCACCATTCCTTCACTGTGACTGGGTCAAAATTCTGCACTTTCCTCCTAAAGGTATTTTGGGTCAACCCACAGCAGGTGGACTGCAGTGGTTCAAGAAGGCAGCTTGCTACCACCTTCTCAAGGACAATTAGTGATGGGCAATAAATGCTGGCCAGACAGCAATGTCCACATCCCACAAGTGAATGAAAAAAGATTAACGGTTTCTAAAGGTAATAAAAAGTGAAAAGTATAAGTAAAGTAGGCACTGGTTTTCTGAGGAGCAAGTACAGGGAAATAATGTCTGTCTTTACTTCTTGGGATACAATTAACTTCCCAGGAATACATGTATATAAAGTGTAGATAGGGAAGGAGAACTTAAACAACCATAATCTTTAGCAAAATGTACTAGAGAAATTATTCGAACTAAAAGCATACAAGTCCCCTGGTCTTGATGGACCCCATCCATGGGACCTAAAATAAGTGGCTACTGAGATGGTAGATGTAATTTTGCCAGAATTCCCTAGATGCTGCAAAGGTCTCATCAGTTTGGAAAATATGAATGACACTGCTCAATTGAGTAATTTATTGGTGTTCTTTGAGGAAGAACAAGCAACAGAGATAAAGGAGAATCTGTAGATGTGGGGCATTTGGATTTCTAGATAGTATTTGACAAGGTGCCACATCAAAGGTTAGTTAACAAAGCAAGAGCTATAGGATGTAAAATATGAGCACGGATAGAGGATTGGTTAATTAAAGGAGGAAGAGTGTCAGCATTAATGAGTGATTTTAAGATTGCCAAATGTGATGAGTGAAGCACCACAGGATCACAATTCATGAAGGGACCAAATGTATGGTTGCTGAATTGCAGATGACACAAAGATAGGTCTGAAGGTTAGTTGTATAAATTACCTAAGAAGTCTTCAAAGAGATAGTGATAGGTTAAGTCAGTGAGCAAGAAGTTGGCAGATGGAGTATCATGTGGGAAATGTGAATGTCCACTTTGGTAGGAAAAATGGACAGAATTCTGAGTGCAGAGGGTCTGTGTGTTCTGGTACATGAATTACAAAATGTTAGGATGCAAGTACAGCAAGTAATAGGGAAGACAGATTGAATATTGTTGTTTATTGCAACAGGCTTGGAATATTCAAATCGGCATATTTTGCTACAGTTGCAATTATTGTTGTTGAGACTCTGACTAAAGTATGGTGGTAGCAAGAACTGCAGATGCTGGAGTCAGAGTCAATACAGTGTGTCGCTGGAGGAACACAGCAGGTCAAGCAGCAACAGAGGAGCAGGATAGTCTGATGAAAGGTCCCGATCCGAAACATCGACATTCCTGCTCCTCTAATGTTGCCTGACCTGCTGTGTTCCTCCAGCGACACACTGTATTGACTAAAGTATGGTGTATTGTTTTGGTCTCTTTATTTAAGAAAAGATAAAATTGCACCAGAAACTGTTCAGAGAATGGTCACTCAACTGATTACTTGAAGGAAAATTAGATAGGTTGAACCTGTTTCCATTGAAGTTTAGATGAATGAGTTATTTAAACATGTAAGATCTTAGTGGACTTAATAGAGTAGATGCTGAAAGGATGCAACCCCACATGAGGAAGACTAGAACTGGGAATCACAGTTTATGAATAAGAAGTTTCCCATTTAAGATGGCGATGAGAATAATTCTTTTCCTCTCAAAAAGTCATGCATCTATTGAATTCTTTTCTCCAGTCAGTAATGGAGGCAGGGCCATTGCATATTTTTAAAGTATAGGTTATAGATTCAAGACTGACATGGAACTCAAAGGGTATCAGTGGCAGGCAGTGAATTCATGTTGAAATCACAATCAGATCAGCCATAACCTTATGAACAGTCGAGCATGGCTGATGGCCGACTTCACGTGTTCAGACAAAACTGTGCTGTAAATTTTGACATTTGGGCTCCCATGAAAATCAATTCCATCTATTCCCACAGAATATTACAATGTTATAGCCTATGAATAGCAAACCTATTTCAAAATGTTTAATTCAATTAAAACGCAAACAAAAACTGGCCTTATTGATCGCATCCTTGCAAAATACATGATCCACCACTCTCTCGTTACTGCAGCCTGTTATTTCTTAGATGCATTCAAAGTCCTGGTTTCAAACCACCTTCCTGAAAACGCACACTAGATGTTGATGGCTTCTTATGTTAACACTTGATCACCAGGAAAAATAATTACCTTGCTATTTCATTATAAAGGGAGAACCTCAATGGGGTTTGAACATAATCCTTACTGCTTCACTAGGATCATGACACCATTTATGCCATATTAGATTAAAGCCTCAATGAAGGAAGCTCTCCACAGCATCCATCAAACACATATTGTACTGGTTTACAGCATCAAATTTTCACATTCGATGTTGTGATTGGAAAAGTAGGGCATAGTAGTAAATAACATTTCCACAAGAGGGCAATTTTAGCAGATTTAGATTGATTTATTTGTCACGTACGAAGTATAGGAATACATGAGTACAATGAAAAGTGCACAGAGTGACCAATCAACAGCACCCACTTGGTGACAAAAACTAGTATTAAAAGATTTTAGTAGGGCTAAAAGGTAAGCAAGACAAAAAGAAAAGTCCAGATCCCAGAGTCCCAGGTCCCATCTCCACAATGGTGCAGGCGGCGCTCCAATTGCCACGATATCCAGGAAGCTGCCTCACCGGCAGTGAGAGTGGGAGAGATTCTTGGTCAACCATGAGGTGGGAAGAAAGTGGAGCCTTTACCATCACCACCTGTACATCCATGCTACATGTATGTTTTCTACCTCCTCTCTTGTTGCTAGTCCCCCAGTCCTGGACCTCAATACATCCACTTGCTGCTGGACCCTGATCCTGGATGTTGCTGCTTCCTCACTCGCTGCTGTATTTAAGGTGAAGACTAAATTCTGTTATGTGCTAACACACTCTAAGTACTTTTGAACTGTTAAAATGGGACTAATTAATTGTACTACATAAACATGAACAGACTGATGATGCAAATCATTGATAATTTAACATATCTTTTGGTTATAAATTGTTTCCTAATACAGCGAATCAGACTTGCTTTTTCAACTTCTCACACATTAAAGTGACATATTCCATGCCTTTAATTGACACTCATTCTTGCATTCATAACATTTTGTTCAAAGAATCATTGTTGATTTCTATTTCATGATTAACAGCACAAATCTCCAAAGATAATAATCTGCATTTTCAAAACAAAATACTGGTCCTAATCTCTGTGCGTTTTCTCGTGGTGATGATCAAACTTTACTAATTGCCAACTATTTGAAATCATGTCTGCACACAGCCAGTAAGTCTCCCTTCCAAGGATATTAATCTCTTCTTTTTAGGTCACTTTGCTGATAATAGATATGAAACAAATCTTGGAAATGAATAGCAAATGCAAGGCAAATAAATCACCAGCTCCTGTCTAGACGCTAGGTCTCCTCCACATCACATCTCGTTGTGTACAGAATTAGTGGACACTGTGGTAAACTGTGCTTCCAGTGGCGCCATTAAAAAATGACCTTGTTAGTACATAGCCAGTGATAAATAGAATACATGCATTTATTCTGTTACATGTCAAGTAGCCCACGAGAAATGTTAAAGGGTACTGTATTTTGTGGATAATCATTCACCATGTTTGGGAAGATTTGACTGCTTGGCCCACTGAAATGACCTTGCTTGTGCCTATAGTATAACATTGCTGGCACCAGTTGAATTAGAATCTGAATTTGAATTAGGAGTAACATGCATTTGTGACAATTTGCATTTGTAATTTTAGGAGCCATTAATCTTTGCCAACAGAAATGTAAGTGCTACAGTCAGACATTTAGCAAAACAGTGGACAACATCATTTGGTTCCTACACATTAACTCTTAACCTGCCAGAACAAGTAAAGTTTCAATATTACAAATTTATATATTTTATCTTCTGAATGGTTTCCTACTCACTTTGTCTCACTTTTCCCTGCAGTCTGTTTATCACTCATGATTTTATTTTATTGGATGATGTGGATTGTTGACCTCTTTATAACTCTAACCAGTCAACCAACCAGAAATTAGTCATTAGTAGTCCCAATTAACAACTATTCACCCTTGCAGCCTGATCATTATCAACTCTGTATGCCCAAGTGTTCTTCTCTCTCTTTTGGCTCTATCCTATCATTTACTCCTTACCCCACCCCCCACCCTTTTTTCTGCATATAAACCGATGTTTTTTCCCAGCCACCATCAGTTCTGAGGAGGGGTCATGAGACCAGAATTGTTAACTCTGTTTTTTCCTTCACAGATGTTGCCAGACCTGCTAAGCTTTTCCAGCAACTTTGTTTTTGTTCCTGATTCACAGTATCTACAGTTCTTTTGGTTTTTATGTAGTATTTAACTCACTGCCACATCTCTTCTAGGCATGCCCACCTTGAAGAAGTTCTGTTCCTCTCTCTGATGGGATTTCCGTCCCAATCTTTCTTCTTGCCCACTGACATTAATTTCACTGTCACTCATGGTGTTTGACCAGGTATTTGCTAAAACTCATTTCTACAGCCATATCACATTCCTTAGTGACTGCCTCTGGCTCAGAATCACCCCACATGGATTCTAACTGAAGTTTCATCCCTCATGTTTCAAATCTTTCCAGGATCACAGATATCTCTGTGATGTTCAATGTTCCACAGACAGCTGCTCTTGCCTCATCCTGAGATCCACACTTGGTGCCATGTGGTGTCACATGCACACTCAACCTCTCTCTCCAATGGCATCGCAACATACTGGCTCTGGGTTACACCACTCTGCAGCTCCACTTCATCCTCTGGCTCATTCGTTGTGCTAACAAGAAACTTTTGTTTCCTTTCAGGCATCAAGGCCCACAAGATACAACAACTCAGATACGCATGGCCCTCTGAAACCTTCCTCCCCTTTCTGCTGACTCCATCCCCTCCCCCAACCCCATCTCCTGTCGGGTATTCACCATCCCTCCTAATCTTCTGCTCTCTGATGCTGAATGTTCTGGACTCAGCAAAGGCCTCAGCTTTATTCCTCTGTGTCCCCACCTTAACAAATTTCAAAGACACAATGTTGAACTCTGCTTCTGCCGTCTTTGCCTCTGTGCTCATTTCGTTGGACAGGAGTCCTCTCCCTGGCCCAAAACCCCTTTTCCCAGTTCCAACACGCTCCCCTCCACCTGGACCCCTCCCTCTGGCCTTTTACCTGCACTCAATCTGTTCATTGAGAACTGTCGACGTGATATTGGTTGCCTCAATTTCTCTAGCCCCCCTCTCAAAATCCAACCTATCTCCCTCTGAACTGGCCACACTCCATGCATGCAGATTTAACCCTGACTTTGTTATTAAGCCTGCCAATAAGGACGGTTGTAGTCTGGCGTACTGACCTCTACATTGTAAAGCTGAGTGTCAGCTCTCAGATACCTCCTCTTATCTTCCCCTGGACCATGACCCCACCATGACACATCAGGCCATTGTATCTACCACAGTAACTGATCTCACTTCATCTGGTGATCTCCCCTCTTCTGCTTCCAAGCTGATAGTCCCCCAGCCCTACACAGCTCGCTTCTACCTCCTCCCAAAAAGCCACAAACAGGACTGTCCTGGCAGACCCAATTTTTTTCAGCCTGCTCCTGCCCCACAGAACTCATCTCTTCCAACCTTGACAGTCTTCTCCCTCCTGGTCCAATCCCTGTCCATGTACACCCATGATTCCTCTGACATCTGACGCCAGTTTCAAAACTTCCAGTTTGCCAGTTCCAGCCACCTCCTCTTTACCATGGATGTGCAATCCCTTTACACCTCCATTCCACATCAGGAGGGTCTTAGAGCTCTCCACCTGTTCCTGAACCATCCCCACTCACCACCACCCTCCTCTGCTTGGCCGAGCTCGTTCTTCCCCCTCAACAACTTCTCTTTTAAGTCCTCGCATTCTCTTTGGGTAAGAGGGGTGGCCACAGGTACCTGCATGGGCGCGAGTTACGCCTGTCTCTTCATGGGGTACATGGAACATTCTTTGTTCCAGTCCTATTCTGGCTCCACAACTCTTTCTCTGATACATCGATGAATTGTTGGTGCTGCTTCCCTCTCTTGTCTAGAATTGGAAAACTTCATCAATTTTGCCTCCAATTTCCACCCTACCCTCACCTTCACCTGGTCTGTCTCTGACTCCTCCTTTCCCTTCCTTGACATTTCTGGGGATAGACTGGCCACTGTATCCACTATTAAACCCACTGACTCCCATAGCTACCTGGACTAGACATCCTCACACACCACTTCCGGAAAAGACTCCATCCCATTCTCTCAGTTCCACCGTCTGCATCGTATATGTTCATGAGGCCAACTTCGACAAGGGAGCCTCCAAAATGTCCACCTTCTTCCTCAACCGAGGACTCCCCAGTTCCGTTGTCAACAGGGCCCTCAACCAGGTTCGACCCATCTCCTGTACTTTTGCCCTCACCCCTTCTTTTCCCTCCCACAAGAGCGATAGGGTTCCCCTTATCCTCACCTACCATCCCACCAGCGTCCACATCCAGAAGATCATCAGACACCATTTCCGCCACCTCCAGCAAGATGCCAACATCAGACACATATTCCCCTCCCCTCCCTTGTCCGCCTTCCGCAGGGACCGTTCCCTCTGGGACACGCTGGTCCACATTTTCTTCATCTCCAACACAACCCCAAGGCACCATCCCCTGTAACCGGCAAAGGTGCAACACCTGCCCACCTACCTCCTCCCTCCCCAGTATCCACGGGCCCAAACATTCCAGGTGAAGCAACGCCTCACCTGCACTTCCCAGAATCTAATGTACTGTATTCGCTGCTCACAATGTGGTCTCCTCTACACTGGGGAAACAAAGTGTAGACGAGGTGATCACTTTGCAGAACATCTACGTTCTGCTTGCAAAAAAGACCCTGAACTACCTGTTGCCTGCCATTTCATCGTACCACCTTGTTCCCTGGCCAACATCTCGGTCTGTGGCTTGCTGCAGTGTTCCAGCTCAATGCAAGCTGGAAGAACACCTCAATTTCCGCTTGGGGACCCTGCAGCCCTCCAGACTCAATATAAAGTTCAATAATTTTAGGGCCTAAACTCTCCCATGTCCCAGTCCCCTACCCTACACCAGGCCTTGTTACCACATAGCCTGCCATTACACACCTCCTGTTGTTAATCACTAACAGTCCCCATTAACAACTATTCACCCTCCTAGATAAGAGATAAAAGGTACTGCAGATGCTGGAGAATCTGAGATAACAAGCATGGGGCTGGATGAACACAGCAGGTCAAGCAGCATCATAGGAGCAGGAAAACTTGACATTTCGGGCCTAAACCCTTCATCAGAAATGGGGGAGGGGGAGAGGGTTCTGAAATAAATAGGGAGAGAGGGGGAGGCGGATAGAGGATGGATAGAGGAGAGGATAGGTGGAGAGGAGGCAGACAAGTCGAAGAGGCGGGGATGGAGCCAGTAAAGGTGAGTGTAGGTAGGGGGGTAGGGAGGAGATAGGTCAGTCCAGGGAGGACGGACAGGTCAAGGGGGCGGGATGATGTTAGTAGATAGGAGATGGGGGTGTGGCTTGGGGTGAGAGGAAAAACCGGTTAGGGAGGTGGAGATGAGCTGGGCTGGTTTTGGGATGCGGTTGGGGGAGGGGAGATTTTGAAGCTTGTGAAATCCACATTGATGCCATTGGGCTGCAGGGTTCCCAGGCTGAATATGATTTGCTGTTCCTGCAGCCTTCGGGTGGCATCACTGTGGCATTGTAGGAGGCCAAGGATGGACATGTCATCTGAGGAATGGGAGGGGGAGTTGAAATGGTTCGCGACTGGGAGGTGCAGTTGTTTGTTGCGAACTGAGCGCAGGTGTTCTGCAAAGCGGTCCCCAAGCCTCCGCTTGGTTTCCCCGATGTAGAGGAAGCCACAACGGGTACAGCGGATGCAGTATACCACATTGGCAGATGTGCAGGTGAACCTCTGCCTGATGTGGAATGTCTTCTTGGGGCCTGGGATTGGGGTGAGGGAGGAGGTGTGGGGGCAGGTGTAGCACTTCCTGCGGTTACAAGGAAAAGTGCCGGGTGTGGTGGGGCTGGAGGGGAGTGTGGAGCGGACAAGGGATTCGCGGAGGGAGTGGTCCCTCCGGAAGGCAGATAAGGGTGGGGAGGGAAAGATGTCTTTGGTGGTGGGGTCTGACTGCAGATGGCGGAAGTGTCGGAGGATGATGCGTTGGATCCGGAGGTTGGTGGGGTGGTATGTGAGGACGAGGGGGATTCTTTTTTGATTATTGTTGCGGGGACGGGGCGTGAGGGATGTGTTCCGGGAAATGCGGGAGACACGGTCGAGGGCGTTCTCGACCACTGTGGGGGGGAAGTTGCGGTCCTTGAAGAATGAGGACATTTGAGATGTGCGGGATTGGAATGTCTCATCCTGGGAGCAGATGCTGCGGAGGCGAAGGAATTGGGAATAGGGGATGGCATTTTTGCAGGAGGTTGGGTGGGAGGAGGTGTATTCCAGGTAGCTGTGGGAGTCAGTGGGCTTGAAATGGACATCTGTCTCTAGGTGGTTGCCCGAGATGGAGACAACCGCATCCCAAAACCAGCCCAGCTCATCTCCACCTCCCTAACCGGTTTTTCCTCTCACCCCAAGCCACACCCCCATCTCCTATCTACTAACATCATCCCGCCCCCTTGACCTGTCCGTCCTCCCTGGACTGACCTATCTCCTCCCTACCCCCCTACCTACACTCACCTTTACTGGCTCCATCCCCGCCTCTTCGACTTGTCTGCCTCCTCTCCACCTATCCTCTCCTCTATCCATCTTCTATCCGCCTCCCCCTCTCTCCCTATTTATTTCAGAACCCTCTCCCCCTCCCCCATTTCTGATGAAGGGTTTAGGCCCGAAACGTCGAGTTTTCCTGCTCCTATGATGCTGCTTGACCTGCTGTGTTCATCCAGCCCCATGCCTGTTATCTCATATTCACCCTCCTAGCCAGGTTATTATCAACTCTTTGTCTGTCCAACTGCTCTTCTCTCTCTTTGGGATCTATCCTATCGTTTACTCCCTACCCCATCCCCCTCCTTTTTTTTCTGCACATAACTGACTTTTTCCCAGCCATCATCAGTTCTGAGGAAGGGTCACCGAACCCAAAACATTAACTCTGTCTTTTCCTTCACAGATGCTGCCAGATCTGCTGAGCTTTTCCAGCAACTTTGATTTTGTTCCTGATTCACAGCATCTGCGGTTCTTCCGGTTTTACAATTTTTTTCTAATAAATAAAAGACTGTTTTGCTTCCGTCTGACGGTACTACTGGACAATCGATCCCAGAAGGAAAGCTGGCCTGAGACATCATAATTTTAATTATTTTTAGTTAATTAATGTGGTAGATTATCACAAACATTTTCACATGAGGCTCCAGATGTTCTTTAAAAACAAAACATATATTTATTATGCAAATAGAGAAAAAAAAAGCAATTGAGAAGACAGTTACAAAAGATCTTATGGCAAAGCCAGGCTTTAACTTATTTCCTAATTGTATTCTTTATAGACACTCAAGTTGAGAAATATCCTCCAGTCTCAAGATTTTCTTGTGTTGGAGATCATCATTGCCTGGCACTTGTGTGGCATGAACATTACTTGTCTCTTGTTAGCCCAAGGATGGATATTGTCTAGATGTTTCTACCCTTGGTCACGGACACTTTACCTAAGGAGTTGCAATGGTGCTGAACACTGTGCAATCATCAGTAAACCACCCCACTTCTGACCTTAAGATGGAGGGAAAATCATTGATGAATGATTTAGCTGCAGACGGCTGGGCCTAGGACACTACGTTGAGGAACTCCTGCAGAAATATCCTGCTGCTGAGATGACTTACTTCCAATAGCCACAGCCATCTTCCTTTGTGTCAGGTATAATTCTAGCCAGATGAGAGCTTTCCTCCTGATACCCACTGATGGTAGTTATTACCGGGGCTCCTTGATGCCATACTCGATCAAATGTGGCCATATTATAAAGGGCAGTAACTCGTACCTCACTTCTGGAATTCCATGCCTGGAAATGTGGTGGAGGCAGGTCCAATTGAAGCATTGGATTTTATTTTTGTACAGTAATGGTGTGCAAGGATCAGGGAAAAGGCAGAAGACTGGCATTTGATAATACAGCCAGACTACATAACAGAGTTGGTACAGTCACAATGGGTCAAATAACTTCCCTTTGCATTGTGATAATTTTGTGAATGCGCTGATTTTGGAATTCAGCTCTTTCGTTCATGTTTAGACTAAGGCTGCAATGTGTCCAGGAGCTGAGAGACCCCAGTGAAACACAAACTGGGTATCAGTGAGAAGGTTATTGCTAAGCAAGTGCTGTTTGCTAACACTGTTGATGACACCTTCCACCAATTTATTGATGATCGGGAGTAGGCTGATAGGATAGGTAATTGACTACATTGGATTTGTCCTGCTTTTCTGTGTATGAGACATGCCTGGACAATTTTCTACATTGTCAGATAGATGCCAGTGTTATACTTCCATTAGAACATCCTGGCTAGTGGTGTGGCTAGTTTTGAAGTGTATATGCCTTCAGTGTTATTTCTGGAATGGGGCAGTGCCCACATCCTCTGTAGTATCCAATGCCTTCAGCCATTTCTTGATGTCATGTAGCCTGAATTGAATTGACTGAAGGCTGACATCTATGATACTGAGAACTTCAGGAGGAGGCTTAGATAGATCATTCACTCAACCCTTTTGGCTGAAGATTTTTGCAAATACTTCAACCCTATCTTTTGTATTGATGTGCTAGGCTCCCCCATCAGTGAGGATGGGGCTATTTGTGGAGTCTCTTTCTCAAGTGTGATGTTTAATTGTTTACCACTGGATGTGGTAGGATGGTAGAGGTTATGTTTGATGCATTGGTTGTGGAGTCACTTAACCGTGTTCGTCTCTTGCTGCTTATGCTGTTTGACATGTAGATAGTCCTGTGTTGCAGTGTCACCAGGTTGACATCTCATTTTTAGGTCTGCCTGGTGCTGTTCCTGGTATGTCCTCCTACACTCTCCATTTAACCAG
The DNA here is from genome assembly GCA_024137785.1 of Ginglymostoma cirratum. Lineage (NCBI taxonomy): Eukaryota > Metazoa > Chordata > Chondrichthyes > Orectolobiformes > Ginglymostomatidae > Ginglymostoma > Ginglymostoma cirratum. Next base: position 24,463,202 of record JAHRHZ010000069.1, on the reverse strand, counting down.
AGTTGATCCCTGGCTTGATGGTAAGGGTAATGCGGTTGTAGATTGCGTTTGACAGGTTGTGTAATAATTTTGCTTCTGCTAACCGCTTATAGATCTCATGGATGCCCAGCCTTGAGTGGCTGGATCTGTTCAGTCTGTCCCATTTTCCATGGTGGTAATTCCACACAATACAATGAAGGGTATCCTTGGTATAAAGATGGGACTTCATCTCCATAGGACTGAGCAGTGGCCACTCTGATCAAACGGTCATGGACAGATGCACTGCAGTCAGCAGACTGGTAAGGATGAGATCAAGTACTTTTTTCCCCTCTTGCTTGTTCCCTCACCACCAGCTGCTGACTCTGTCCAGCAGCTATGCCCTTGAGGACTCAAACAGATTTGTCAGTAGTAGTGCTACTGAGACACTCTTCGTGATGGACAATGAAGCCCCCCACCCCCACCAAGAGTATATTCTACGCACCATCACTGCATCCATCCAGCTGTGTTCAACAGTCAAGAGTATTGATTTATCAGCATAGGTATACGGCAATGTGATAAATTGCAGGAGGATTCCTTGGTCATAACTGACCTGATGCAATGAGACTTCGCTGTGTCTAGAGTCAATATTGAGGATTCCCACACAGCTCCTTCCTGACTGTACACCACTGCGCCACCACTCTGCTCAGCCTGTTTGGCTGGTGGGACAGGGCGTATCCGGGAGAGCAACTGTGTTGTCTGTGACATTGTAAGCTATGGTTCTGTGAGTATGACTAGGTCAGGCTTTTGCCTGTTGGGTTGGCTTTCTCAATTTTGGCTTTAGCTCCCAGATGTTAGGAAGGAGGGCTTTGCAGAGTCAACAGGGCTGTGTTTACTATTGCTGTTTCTAGTGCCTAAATTGATGCCAGCTGTTCTGTCCAGTATTGTACCTTTGCTGAGATATTATAGCAGTTTGATACACCAGAATGGCTTGCTAGGTCATTTCAGAGGGCAGTTAAGAGACATTACTGCATGTCTGGAGTCACATGTAGACCAAACCAGGTAAAGATGGCAGTTAGCCCTCTCTGAAGAACATAGGTAAACCAGACAGATTTTTAACAACAATTGACAATGGTCATTATTGGACTTTCTTTTAATTTCATATTTTATTTAAATTCAAATTCTACCATCTGCCATATTCAGTTTTGAACCCAGTTTCCAGAACATTACCTGGGTCTACAGATTGGTAATCCCAGCAGCAATACCATTATGACATCGTCTCCCTTATCGAAATCTTGGTGGTTATTAATGACCAGAAACTGAACAGGTCTTGCCATACAGATACAGTGGCTATGAGAGCAGGTCAGAGGTGAGGAATCCTGTGGGGAGAAACTTACCTCCTGACTCCCCAAAGCCTATCCACCACGTACAAGGCACAAGTCAGGAGTGCAATGAAATATTCCTCACTGGCCTGGATGATGCAGCTCCAACAAAAGTCAAGTAACTGACACTATCTAGGACAAAGTAGCCTGATTTATTGGCACCAAGTCTTCAAACGTCCACTCCATTTATCACTAACGTGTAGTGGCAGCAATGTGTACTATCTACAAATGCATTGCAGAAATTCACCACGGTTACTTAGGCAGCACCTTCCAAATGCACGAACATTACAATCTAGAAGGACAAGGGCAGCTTAAATGTGGGAACTGTACTATCCGCAAGTTTGTCTCCAAGCAACTCTCATCCTGACTTGCAAATATATCGCTATTCCTTCACTATCATTAGATAATAATCCTGAATACCTTCCTAACAGCGTCATGGGCGTAGTTAAAGCAACTGAACTGCTGCAGCTGAAGAAGGTAACTCCCCGCTAACTTGTCAAGGGCAATTCAACATGGGCGATAATTGCTGGCCCAGCTGGTGACTCTCAATGAAAACCTTGAAGTTTCTACTTCTTCCAGTCTTTTTGCCCTGGTCTGTGCAGTCAATTTTATAGAACATAGAATATAGAACAGTACAGCACAATACAGGCCCTTTGGCCCACCATCTTGTGCCGAACTTTTACCCTAAACCTAAGGTCTACCTAACCTCCACCCCTATCTTACATTATCATCCATTTGCCTATCTAATAGCCGCTTAAATGCCTCTAATGAGGCCAACTCCACTACCCTCTCCGGCAATGCATTCCACACCCCTACCACTCTGAGTAAAGAACCTACCTCTGACGTCTCCCCTATATCTACCTCCACTCACTTTAAAACGATGCCCCCTCATACTAACTATCTCCACCCTAGGAAAATGTCTCTTGCTGTCCACTCTATCTATACCTCTGATCACTTTGTGCACCTCTATCAAGTCAAAATGTTTATGGTTCTGTTCTGAGTCTGCAGGCATAAATCTTCCACAATTCTGAAGTCCAGCATCTTCTCATTTAATATTCCAGCAACTTGAAGACTTCTATATTAGCTCTCCTGGCTTAGAAGCCCCATGGACTAGAAAACGCTTCTGAGGTGACTCGCTCCTTTGACTTGAATTCAAAAAGCATTGGTTCCTTGTTAGAAGAAACTTTTCTACCTCCTGAAATGAACCATGGATTCATCTGAACTGAACTGAAAAAGGTGACTCTTCTGCAAGAAAGTCAAAACAAACTAACTACCTTATCAAGAACCAAAAGAACTGCAAATGCTGTAAATCAGAAACAGAAACAGAAATTGCTGGAAAAGCTCAGCAGGTCTGGCAGCATCTGCGGAGAGAAATCAGTGTTAACGTTTTTGGTCAAGTGACTAAGGGACTGGGGACTGTGCAATTAATGGACAGCTCCCATGACCTTACCCCAATCTCAACACGTCAGGCCTTGTTATCCCATAGTCTGCGATCACACAACCCATTGTGAGCTTCTAACAATCCCCATTAATAGCTTTTCACGCTCGTAGTCAGATTGTTGTCCACTCCTTTGTCTGTCCAACTGTTCTTCTCTCTCTTTGGACTCTATTCCCACCTATCATTTACTCCTTACCCAGTTGCCCCACCCTACCTTCTGCATATAAACTGGTATTCTCCTAGCTACCATCAGTTCCAGGGATGGATCACTCAACCTGAAACACTAATTCTGATTTCTTTCCACAGATGCTGCAAGATCTGCTGAGCTTTTCCAGCAATTTCTGTATTTCTTACTAACTACCTTAATATGTTTGCCCTGCCTACCATGAACCCAGAAGTATAAACATGTTATCTGTTGGCATCACCGTGATCTGCTAGGTTCTTGACTGAAGTCATATGTCTTTTGTAGAACTGAAACATTTATGTCACTGTTTTAAATTGATTTTCTGATTTTTTTAAAAAGACTTCACAAAGATCCCATCTATCTTTATTTTAAAATCTGAATTCTGATGTATTATATATAGTACATTTTTCACTGCAAATTTACTGACTGTCCAGAAATCTGTTAGAGGCTCAAGTATCTTATTACTGAAACTATCAAAAGGCCATAAATAATGTCTTTGCCAGGGCAGTCAGTTTTTGATTTGTCTTCTACTCCCATCCCTTTGTTTATTAATCAATTTATGATGAACTGTCCAATGTATACTCGTGTGGTACTATTTTGTTAAACACTAAACACTTAGAGGGGAGGCGATGGCCTAGTGGTATTACGGTTGGACTGTTAATCCAGAGACTCAGGTAACGTTCTGGGGACCCAGGTTTGAATCCTGCCATGGCAGATGGTGGAATTTGAATTCAATAAAATGTCTGGAATTAAGAATCTAATGATGACCGTGAATCCGTTATCAATTGTTGGAAAAACCTATATGGTTCACCAATGTCCTTTAGGGAAGGAAACTGCCATCCTTACCTGGTCTGGCCTACATGCGATTCCTGACCCACTGCAATGTGGTTGACTCTGAACTGCCCTCTGGACAATTGGGGATGGGCAATTAATGCTGCCTAGCCAGCAACACCCTCATCCTGTTAATGAATTTAAAAAAAAACTAAAGGGACTAGTATTGCAATGGAAAGCCCATGTGCTAAAACTTTGGGCCAAATCTTGTAGGGCATGAGCAATGTGGGCTATGACAAGATGTATGGCAGAAATGAGTGAGTTATTCAGCGAGGTGCATCTTGACGAGAAGATTATCTCGCACCATCTTTTGTACTTTTCACAAATAGCACAGCGGGATTCTCACTGGGCACTGGCAAGTGGCTACTTCACGATGATTAACCCTTGTTAAAGTCCTTCCTGTACTCCAACTTCCCTCGTTAATATTTTGCTCGTGACATTACCAAACACAACCAACGAAGTAGGCATCAGGAAAACTTGGCTCACCGCTTGCTCTAAATGATTATCACATTAGATGCTGGGTGTCACCGTCTTACAGAATGTCCATGGGCAGAGGCATCCAACGCACAAGCTTCTATTAAATCTGATGGCCCATTTCTGATCCATTTATGGCAATCTTCTGCACTTCAGTGCTGCCCCAGCAATTATCATCGTAATGCTGCAGCAAGGACACTGTACGCTCACAGACACATGTCTAGCTGATGGATTGGACCAGGCTGTGTCTCTGGGCTCTTCACTCACTGTCACAGCATCCCTTGCACTGCCTGCTTTTTCTACTTTGCGTCATTAGCCAGAGATAACAGCTTATATTACTATTGCCTTGCTGTGCCATTAAGCGAAGACATAAAGCCAGGAAGCTTGTCACAGTTGTCAGCAGATTTCATTCAAGTCAAGGGGGATAGCATTCAAACAAGGGATCCTGGCACAGTAACTCAAGGGCAGCCTTCAATACAGGGCAGCATGTGCAGGATCCTCTCATCTTAAGGGGTGAGGAGCCAAATAAGGGGCACATACTGCATTGACTCTTTCTACTTTATTGCAGACTGCTTCACTCCTGGAAAGAGAGAGAGGCAGCTATTACTAAAAATGAACGCGAGTGGTACAGCTGCTACTGCAGGTAAAGGTGTCCTAAGTGACAGAGCAGGTAGCACAGATGGTACGCAAGGTTAGTGGTGTCTGGGATTGGAGAGGGTGACGGCAAGTAGGGAACATGTTGCAGGCAATAGTGAGAGTGGCAGCGTATGAGCCTGGGTGGGGGTTGGATAGAATAGCAGAGAGAGTGAATGTGAGGTTTGAGAGACAAGGTAGTGGCACTTATGCAGGCAGATTGGAGGACATCTTCCGGCAGTGCTGGGCATTCTTCCAGATGGCTGAGATTGCTTTAACTCAGTTGACAACTTTGGACCAGGTTGGCATGTTCAGATATCACGGACTCCACTGCCAGACCTGGGGTAAGAGTAAGTCCTGTCTGTGCATCATCCTGTCCTGCAGGAGCTGGTCCCTGCCCACAAAGCGTGGCATCTGCTATCCCCCTCATCGGTTATGCCTGGGGTAAATGTCAAGAACTGTGCAGGGTAGTTCCAGACTTGCAGTGCTTGTGCTGGTGCAAAATGGGCCAGTGCCAAGGATGCCAATCAATTCTCGCATTACCAGTGGGATTCTAGGTATGGTGCATGGTAAAGTGGGGTAGCAATCAGACATGGTACACATTATAGGGATGGGAATGGTAATTAATGCAGAGAGTTTGGTAAGATTTGGTGAGAAAACTGACTCAACCTGAAACTGAGAATAAGCTCAACATGACTTGTACTTGGCCAAAAACCGTTAAGATTCAGCCCATTGCGTCATTTACCATGGGCTTGCTCCATGATATATGTGTGCACAGACATGAAAATTGCACAACCTTGTAGTAATAAAGGTGCAAAACGCCTGAACAGAACCACAACAATTTGGAACAGGCACTTCAAGGGAAGCATCCAAAAGCCTTCTATTTATTGCTGCATGTCTCTGCCCCCGCAGATGGCCATCCTTTGTAGCAGTGACTCCTTGAACAAAATGTTGAATAACCAATCTGGCAATTTGGCATTCTGCCTCAAACTTTTTTTTTAACAAAGGAAAAAACACAATTTTACCAGAAACCAGCAATCCTGTAATAGCTGCTAGTGTTTGCTAAACCAACTGCCAACCTCAATGCTTCCCTAGTATGCCATACGCTAGACACTGAGAATGCCATCTCCACCAATTTACAGCTCTGCTGATGCAGCTAACACTTGCTGAGCAATGGTGCAAGCAACATTCTGCCAGAATCTTATTATCCTTACTTAAATACAAAATTTGTCACTCTAAGTGACATTTTGTGAATGGCAAAATGCAATGAGAAGTCTGTCAGAGCTCATTTGGCAAATACCAAGAGTTGTGTTACTATATTGCAGAAGTGATATAGACCAACATAAAGTGGGAGACAAACCAAGGATGAGATTTGTTGGCAAATTAGAAAGCAGTAATCATTCACTTATGTTCCTGGGCTCCTCAACTAACTTAAAATAGACTCAGACTAAATACCCATTTGTGGTCAAAGTGTGTGAAAGTTCCCCGCACACATGCTGGACTGTTCCCTTGTTCTTCTTTTAGAAGTATTTCTAGATGCATAATAAGCAAGTGACCCGAAGGTAGCAAATACTTGAGGAACAGAAAACATAATATAATGGGATTCATGTTGAAACAGAGAAGGGTAGCCGAAGGTAAAGGTGTTATAACGCCATGGGAAATAAGGAGGTGGGGCTGAAAAACCAAAGTACAAAGCTGAAAAAGTTTTGTAAATTTGCCTTGAATCTGAAATGTTAACTCTGCTCATCTCTCCACAGATATTGCCAGATGTAAGTCTTTCCAGCATTTTCTGCTTTATGTTATATTACATAGGATTTGACCAACCTGGAGATAAGTAAACACAATTTTAAATAGAGTGCAATTTGTCTGAATGTCTGCAAAACTTAATGTAGCACTGTTTTTCCTGTGAAAGCCTTTGTCTAATAGGTGTGTATGATACAAGTATACCAATGATACAGAAATATAATGGCATGGTTTTTTTTCACGTAACTAAACTGAAATATATGCATTTGATGGTGTCTTTTTGACAAAATTATGTATTTACTAAACTCAGTGAAATACTCAAGAGTGAGATATGTATAGTGGTGCAGTCTTCTAGACACAATTGCTTTTACCATTCCTTAGTAATTATAATTCCTGTTTTATATATTTGCTCAATTTCCCAAGGTGAACTCTTCTTGGTAAGCCCACTCATTTACACTCAGCCAAATCTCAGCACTCAATGGTCACTCTTTACATGGTCCCTAGCCATTTCTCAACTGGCTTCCCATTTGTACACATATCACAGTCTGTGAAATACGTCTGCCAGTTATTTATATACCCATTCATATTCTGCTCATGTTCTGTTCACGGTGTCTATCATTTAATTGAATAAATGCTTCTTTGCAAATTCTTTCCTCTTCTCATCATAGGAACTATATTGCTAATCATCTCGTTTCAGTTAAAATGCCCAGTATCATTGTACAAAAACCTTTAATCAGGTTCTTTGAAACAAATGGTGGATAAACATTGCCAGTATCCTTATTGGGTGCCATCAATCAGATCTCCCAGTATCAAGACCTAAACAGACCCAACAGCATTTCCAAAAGTCTCAAAATTCTGTCCTTAAAGGTTCAAGCAGATTTTACATTTTGGTAACTTTCACAGGGCTTCTTGTTATTAGTTGCTAAGTCTTGCAGTTGATAAAGTGCTTCCATCATTAGAACGCCGAAAGATCAGCTTCTTAAAGGGACCAAAATAATCTTAAGATTTACCAAGTTGGTGGTTTGTTTGTACTGGAAGAGATCAGCTTCAACAAAGTACATGAGTGCAAGTTAAATCACAGGGCACTCAGAGATATTAGCACCATTTGTGGAGGAGAACCCTGTCTTGCATGCTTTTACATTAACGTCACCCAAGATGAAACAGAGCATGCACGAGTGCTTTGCGCCACATTACAGACTGTTGACATTGCCATCTATCCACTGGAATTTTACTTTCAATCTAGATAAGTTGAATGCATTTAACATTACCTTTCTATAGTAACTTACACTGTGATTAGGTTAAATATCAAATATTGTGTTACAATGATTCCAAAAGCAAGTAATTGCTCTGGTTTATAATGACATATTGACAATTGCATTATCCATTGCTACATAGTTGCAGCGAAATGAAATATTTGCAGTAACAGGTCAAATTCTGCTTTCTGATCTGTCCTTAGTTTGGTTAGAATGAGCTCGTAGTTAATCGATAACAAGTTAACATAGCATGACTCCACAGCCACATGAAATGTTGGCCATAAAATCCTAGAATTTTAAATACTGAAACATCATTTCTACATGCTGATATATAGCACAATATCGAAAACTAATAATGTGATGCAGAGCAATACCAAAACTCTAATTATTTAAAATAAATGAATTGATTGCAATATTTGGAAAAGACTTAAGAGATCAGATATGATAGGCAACCAAATGTCATGTGCCCTATGTGGTAGTATTCCATTCAATTTATTTTAAATGATGTAATTTAAGGACAGCATACTCACCCACAGTGCTTCATATTCTGTGGTTTGTCCATTCGAACAGCCAATTTAATTTTCAGATCCTGATCAATGCTGTTTTTTGAAACAATCATTTTATGCAATTCAGCTGATTTTGGACTATTAGGTGTAGGATGTAAGACAACCTGGAAAAGAACACATAATCAATGGTATTTCACTGACTAGTGCAGCCTAAATATTGGAAAAGAAATTGGAGGTGTAAAATTAGTAATATTCAAAGTTGGCTAAATGTAATAAAGCAGAGTTTGACACCCCCCACCCTGCCCGCGAGAACTGAAACCGAAACACCCAAAGAGGAGCACCTTGCCCTATAATCTGTGAACGGAATGTGAAAAGTGGTGTGACTTGCTTTTCAGCAACTTCTAGTGCTCAAATAAGTCCCTGACACTCACTTTACAATCAACAGGTAACAATTTATTCATCTAACTCTAACAGCAAACAAATTAACTAAGCTATTAACAAACTGAATAAACCCCTTCTAACTGCTAACTATTCCCAAAGAAAACAAGATTCTAATGGTATGCTGTTTCAATAAATACATGTTCCACTTATACAAAATAAAACAAGATAGACTTTAGTCTCTCGAAATTACAACCCAGTTACGTGTCTTCCAAAATGTTCTGTGCCTTTTCCATCAACTGTTCTGTCAGGAACGCCCTCTCTGTCAAATGTTCTGTCAGGAATATTAACTAGCTGTGCCATAGGTACCTTTGATTTAGATGGTGCTTTCTCTAAAACTTAGAGACAATTTTGAGCTGAGAGCTGTTAACTCTAGCAGATGGCAGTTAACTCTCTTGATTTTTCCAACTCCCCTTTCCTTTTAAACCCTTGATGACACATCAATTTCTTACAAGAGGATTGGTCCGACGTTGTCAAAACATTCAGATTTAAAGTTAATTATTTCTTGGTACCTAAGAGCTTGATTCAAATTCATTGGCTAAATTCAAAACTTGTTGTCTTGATAACAAAACTGCTGCTTGGCCTGCTAACTGGACAGCTTTTTGATACAAATGTTTCAATTTGAGTGTTTTCTGTATACCTGCAAACCCACAAGCTGCTGCCCACAGACATTTTGTTTAAATCTTTAAGCATGGTAAAAGCACAACCTTTTAAAGTGACCACACAATGCCACCCCACCCCCAGCATTTTACAAACACCAATATTTTACAAACACAAAATTCTAACGTCCTGTGTTCCAATCCACAAGTACTCTACCCAATTTTGCAACACTAAAGGTGTCACACTGAGGAATAGTATGTCACTCTTCCTTGGTTTCTAAGAGCTGTACTGAAGCTGTGTGATGCGGTTAGTGTAGTTAAGAAATCAGGATAGTAGTCAAGCTGGGGCACTCATCAATAAAAATTAAGAGATGGAAGCATTTCAACAAAATGTAGTGACAATCAACCATGTAGAATGCATGTGAAAGGAATTGTGGCAGCCAAAGTAATTCTGTTCAATTTTATTTTCAAGATTTGGGCTCATTTGTGTTCAATTGTTCCTCCATCATGACTCTTTCAACTGTTTGTTCAAGTCTGTAAATTGGGTTTCCACCACATACTAATATCTCTCTATGTTGCTCTTGTGCTTCCGTTTATAAATAAAATATCAGTCAATTCTGTGGCCATTACCAGCAAACCAGTCATTAATAAACATGTAAACGCGGCTTTTTACTGGGCACCCGATGTTCTAGCTGAATTGTTGCAGCTGTTACAGATAACCTCATCTTACATGTGCAATTACCTTCACTAGCATACCTTATGTTGCAACCTCACTTGTACAATTATCTAGTACTGACATTCCTACCTGAGGGTGAGGCGTAGTGGTGATATCACTATACTTGCAACCATGTTTATTACTCCATGCAAATGCTCCACAAACAAACTTAAATTCAATTAATCCTTTTGGAGTTGAAGGTTAGTCTCAGTAATAGTGACCTGTAAATCATAGTCAATTGTCATTTAAACCCATCTGGTTCATTAATATCTTTCATAAAAGGAAATCTGCCATCTTATCTGGTACATACGACACTACAGTCACGTGTTTGACTCTCAACGGCCCTCTGGAGTGGTCAATAGTTACTCAAGTTCAAAGAGCATTGAGAAATGGACACCGAATGCTGGGCATATCCCATGAAAGAACAACGTTTTAAAAATGCGTCTAATTTCACATGCTTGCCTTTCACAGTTGTAACAGTTTGTGACACATGCAGTTGGTCATTTGTCTATTGCTGATGTGACCATCTGTGTGTTGCTGAAACCTCTGTCTCTCTGCTCATCATTGCTAGGTCCATTTGGCCCTTGATCAGAATATCGCTTTGCCTGTCACTGGTTTGTCTGTCTATCCATTATTAGAGTATTTGCCTGTTACAAATGTCCATTACAATTGATGTTGTCTGAATGTTATTGCTAATACTTTTGGAGCCAAAATTCCAGAGGTGAGGTGGAACAAATATCTATCCAGGGCATGCCCAGAGTTAAAAGCAGAACTGAATGAAATTTCTGTCTCAATGAAGGCTATTTCAAATCCTAGCAAGGGAAGGAGGAGGATGGATGGCAGAGAGGCGACAGTGAATCTCTGCCTGTTCTGTCCTGAACTCTGTTAGACATTTTGGGGTTGAGCTTCAATTTTTCCTTGGGCTATGCTGAGAAGTCTGTCCACTTTCTGTTTGTTTGGCCAGCAGGAGTTATGCTGCTGAGAATAGGTGTTCTTCTATACCAGACCCAGAAATATTTCACATGAGCAGAAAATCAACCAGATTTTCAAATTCAAAGAGAAGGTTCTGTTTTTACTTCAGGCAAACCTTCAAAATTTTCTGGGTATTTTTCTGGGTTTTTTTCTGCCTAAGAAGGGTGTCTGTTTCTCCCTTTCCCTTTTCTAATTGGATATCTTTAAATGGTAGCTGGTTCAGCTAATGGGCATTGCCAGCATGTACAACATTGTTTCAACATACTCCTGACCAACCTCCCATGCTCTACATTCTGTAAAGGTGTCATCATCCCAAACTCTGCTGACCATGTTCTGTTTGCATTGAGTCCCATTTCCCATTCACCCACCAACACAACAATTCACCCATGCTCTTTTAACAGCGCCTTCAAAACTCACGAATGCTACTAGCTTGATGGACAATGTAGATTTACGCAACACTAGCAACTGCAAGTCCCCTTCCAAGTTACATATCAAACTGACCCACCATTCCTTCACTATGATGGTACTCCCTTCCTAACAGCATCGTAATGTCCCTGAACCCCAAAGACAGCAGCTACTTAAGAAGGCAATTCACCTCCATCTTCTCCAGAGCAACTAGAGATGGGCAATAAAAGCTGGCCTAGCTAACGTTGTCCATATTCCAAAGACAATAGCAAAAGAAAAGTCATGTTTACAATTAGCTCGTAGTATAAGCAACACTTGATTGTAAGATCCACATGTAAGTTTTCGAATCTCTCTTTGACCTGTCTGACTATGTCTGCTACCCCAAAACTCTGAGATAACTACATTCTTCGGTTGTAACTTCTTGAGGGATCCCTAATTGTTGATGCACATTGAAGATCACAACTTCTGCTCCCAAGACTCTAAAATCTGGAATTCCAACCCTAAACTTCCTCACTTCTCTTCTTTCACATGCACTTTATTGCCTACTTCTTTGACCAAGCTTTCAATTAGCTGCCCTAGTATCACCTTGTGTGGCTTGGTGTCATATAATATTTGATAATGCTCCTGTTAAGTACTCTCGAAGTTTTATTACTTAAAAGCATTTTATAAATACAAGTCATCATTATATATTCTCCACACAGTGATCAAAACTAACCTATTTTCTTTCTCTTTTTTCTTGATTCCTTTATGGAATGTGGGCATCATAGCAAAGGCTAGCATTCATTGCCCATCTCTATATGCCCGTGAACTGAATGGTTCACTCCAGATATTTCGAAGGAAATTTAAGAGTCAATCCCGTTGCTGTGGGTCTGGAGACAAATGCAGGCCAGTCCAGGTAAGGATGGCTGGATTTTCTTCCCAACAGGACGTTAATGACAATCCTTAATAGTTCTATCATCACCATGACTAAGACAAACTATTATTTCCAGGTCTTAATATTGAATTTAAATTCCACCAGTTGCTATATTGAACTGATGTCACTAGAGCATTACCCTGATCCTCTGGATTGCTAGTCCAGCATCATTACCGCCATGCCACTGCCCATCCAGCACTTTTTATTAATGTTTTAGCTTTTCAAATCTAATGTAAATGACTGACTTAATTGTTCTGATATAGATGATAGTCTTGATATACAAAAAACCTTTACTTATAAAGATACTGTGTTGGTTGTCAATGGGATAAAGGCCATATTCTCCCAGGCACGTGTCCAAAAGGTGCACTCAATTGTGCTTCCAGAGGTAAACAGGATATCCTGGAATTCTGGATCCTGCATACTGGTGTCTATTATAGTTACATTTGTACATTTATCTTATTAGTGCCCCAGATTCTGAAACCACACTGTAAGTTAACTGTTATAAATAATTAACATGTTGTACAATTTTTTTTCCTGCTTGTTAGTGGTACTAAATAGATAATTCTTTAGATCTTTTCCAATTATTGGTATCTCTGTTGGATACGGGGATTTTTTCCCGACAGCTCTATTGGTATCCTACTTTACAACAGCAACTACACTTGAAAAATATATATTTAGCTATGAAGCACTTAGGGGTATTTTAACATCATGAAAAGTGCCCTATAAATTTAAGATTTGTTCTTTCTACATTTGTGGCTTAATGTGACCTAACTCGCACATTAAGGGATTCATCCATCAGCCCTGTTTTCACCGAGTTATGCTGTTCCTGGATGAACTACATGTGGATTGTACCATTTTCTTCCTCACTTTCAAATCCCTCTATGGCATTGCCTTTCTCTTTACTTTTAAGTTCCTCTAGCCCTGTATAAATCCAAAATATCTGTGCTCCTCTATCCCAAACTCTTCAGCATTAATCACTCCACCATTGGTGGCTTTGTCTTCAGCTGTCTAGGCCTTGACCACTGCAATTTCCTCCTACACTTCTGTACTTCTAACTCATTTTTCACTTTTAATACACACTTTAAAATCTACCTCTGACTTAATATCTCATGTGCTTAGTAATAGATTTTATTCCAGAAACCCTTTGAAGCACCTTGTAGTATTCTATTATGTAGGAACAGGGGGACATTTGGCCCATTGAACCTACTTTGTTATTTGATCAGATCATGTCTGTTCCAGTTGTGGCAAAACCCTTTGAATGCCTTGTCATTCAAGAATCCATCTGACTGAATCTAATTCGGCCTCTGACTTATTTTTCTGCTGCAATTATGGTTGTGCCTATGTTTGATACTGGCTTCTCTCTTACAACTGTACTGTTGTCTTTGTTAAAAGCATCTTTGCATTTTATCAATACATCACTTAAATCAGCATTAATGAATTATTTGTTTGACATCTGTATTCTAGATCTACCAGGGTCTCTGCCTGTTGCGACGGTCTCTGTCATTTGTATATTGTTTGCTCTATCAGTGACTGGTGACTATTACTGTATCTCTGCAGCTTTCACAGTAATTGGGAGCTTATGCCTAAGGTTAAAGGCTCCTCATGTTACTGGGTGGCTCTTCTACTGACTGGGTGGCTGAGTCTATTATCTTTCCATCTGGCTTGAGGCTAATTAGTTACTCATTCTGAAACAACAAAACATCTGCAGTCAGACAATTCATCAGTGATTATAGAATCACCATAATACAACTCCTAGATAACAAGGCGTGGGGCTGGATGAACACAGCAGGCCAAGCAGCATCATAGGAGCAGGAAAACTTGACGAATACAACTCCTTTCTGATTGCAAATCATTATTATGTATGCAAGACTGGTCTTTTTAACTGGCGTTTTAAATATGCGCACAAGAAAGATACATCGTCGAAACATTACTCATTGGGAGAGTTAAAACTGAAAGGGTTAGAAGTGTTTATAGTAAAATAATGCAAGTAGATGGTAAAGAGTCAGTGCAGAGAAGAATTGACAGGGAGATGGAGACAGCTATTGTGCACATTTAGCAAAAGTAAGGAAGGTCTTAGGTGGATACAAACAATGCCTGATGTTTGTACCATGGGGAATGAGTATGAGTAAACTAACACTCGACATCTGGTCAACATACAGTTGTAAATTACCCAGATTAAGAATTTGGCAGGTGTCCTGAAATATATAAAAGCTGAAAAATTGTGGATTTTTGCAGAACTTATTCTTAACTGATTAGGCTGACCCTTCTTGTGTTCACTTGAATAAACAATCTAACCTATGGCAGAGTCTCCTGGTAGTTTATCAAGTTGAACATCAACATTCTCATCGGATGGAGCAATTGTTAATCTTTAAATGATATCTGTACTTGTTACACACCTACAGTTTCAAATGCAAGTCACTGGTTAGATTTAAAGCGTGTATTTGTGCCCATTTCTGGGCAGCACACATGAGAAGGGCTTGAATAAGTGCAGTGCAGCTTCATAAGGATAAGACCAGAGAAGCTGAGATTGGTTTGCAGAAAACAGAGAAAATTTAAAAGAGGTGCTCAATGGTTTGAGGGCTTTTGATAGAATAGTCAGAAAGATTCTGTTTCCACCAGCAGAAGGGCCTGTAATTAAAAGACACACTTCAATAACTGGCAAAAAAGCTAGAGGTGATGAGTAGAATTTATTTTACTTGGTGTGCTGTTATGATCTGGAATTTGTTGCTTGAAAGCAAGATAAAATTTGACTCAATAAGCAATTTTCAAAAGGGTGTCTACTTATAAAGAGAGAGATAAAAGATGCACGGCTATGAAAAAAGAGCAGGAGAGTGAGCCTATTTGGACAGCTCTGTCAGAGTGTTAGGTCAATAACAACAGGTTGAAAGGTCATAGAGTTACACAGCACAGAAACAGACCCTTTGGTCCAACTCGTCCGTGCCGACCAGATATCCTAAATCGATCTAGTCCCATTTGCCAGCATTTGGCCCATATCCCTCTAAACTCTACCTATTCATGCACCCATCCAGATGCCTTTTAAATGGTGTAACTGTATCAGCCTCCACCACCTCCTCCGGCAGCTTGTTTGATAGATCCACCACCTTCTGCGTGAAAAAGTTGCCCCTTAGGTCCCTTTAATATCTTTCCCCTTTCATCTTAAATCTACATCCTCTAGTTTTGGACTGGCCTACCCTATTTTGTTTCACCCTATCTATGCCTCTTGTGATTTTATAAGCTCTAAAATGTCACCCCTCAGCCTCCTACACTCCAGGGAAAATAGCTCCAGCCTATTCAGCCTCTTCCTATAGCTCAAACACTCCAACCCTGGCAACATCCTTGTATATCTTTTCTGAACCCTTTCAAGTTTCACAACATCGTTCCTGTGGTAGGGAGACCAGAATTGAATGCAGTATTCTAAAAGTGGCCTAACCAATGTCCTGTGCAGCTGCTACATGACTTCCCAACCCCTATACTTCAATGAACTAACCGATGAAGGCAAGCATGCTAAATGCCTTCTTCACCATCCTGTTTACATGCAACTCCATGTTCAAGGGACTATGCACCTGCACCACTCGATCCCTTTGTGGGCAACACTCCCCAGGGCCCTACCATTAAGTCCTGCCCTGATTTGCTTTCCCAAAATGCAACACCTCACATTTACTTAAATTAAAATCCATCTGCCACTCCCTAGCCCATTGGCCCATCTGATTAAGGTCCCATTTTACTCTTTTGGTGTCATCTGCGAACTTACTAACCATACCTCCTGTATTTATATCCAAATCATTTATATAAATGACAAAAAGCAGTGGACCCAGCACTGATCCTTGTGGCACACCACAGGCCTCCAGTACAAAAAGCAACTTTCCTTCACCACCTTCAAGCCTGGTTCCCCCCTAGATTCCATGTAATCTAAACTTGCTAACTAGATTATCATGTGGAACCTTGTCAAACACCTTGCTGAAGTCCATATAGGCAACAACTATTGCTCTGCATTCATCAATCTTCTTTGTTACTTCTTCAGGAAACTCAATCAAGTTAATGAGATATGATTTGCCACACACAAAGCCGTGTTGACTCTCCCCAATTAGTCCTTGCCTTCCCAAATGCATGTAAATCCTATCCTTCAGAATCCTGTCCAACAACTGACCCGCCACTGATGTCAGGCCCAATGGTCTATAGGTCCCTGAATTTTCCTTACCACCTTTCTTAAATAATGGCACCACATTAGTCAACCTCCAGTCTTCTAGCATCTCACCTGTGGCTATTGATACAAAGATCTCAGCAAGATCTCTTCCCCAGCTTCTCAAACTTGGGGAAATCAACAGTGATATCTTGAAAAACATCCATATTCAGAGGTGGTGTTGATGGACATCTCAAAGTGGTTAAAGGTGTATAAGTTCCCAGGACTGGGTCAGATTTATCCCAGAACTTTGCAAGAAGTCTCCTTCTGAGTTGCAGAATTCTGCGATGCTGATTTAAATACTGTCCTGTTTCAGATTTCCATTGTTTGATGTAAATAACTGATTAACTTGATGTGCATGAGCATTTCTTTCTAAACAATACTTACTGATTTTCCAGATTATTGTTTGCAGCTCCTAATTCACAGAATCACAGCAGTACTACAGCGGTGAAAGAGGCCTACACCAGCTCATTAAATGAGTATCATTCACTACCGTGAACCTCCTATTTCCCCATACCAATGCACATTACTTAGATAAAAATAATCATCCAATGCCCTCTTGAATTCCCCATATAAACCCGTTTCCGCCACACTTCCAGGCAGTATGTTCCACACCCTAACTACTTGCTGAATTAAAAAGTTTTCCTCACTTCATGCTTGCTTTTTTTTTGGCAGATCACTTTAAATCCATGCCCTTGTGTTTCTTTCAAAAGTGGGACCAGCTTCTCATTATCTGGGTCTATCCAATCTGCACAAATTCCTCCTGATTTTTCTCTATTCTTCTGTTTCTCTTCTTTGTTTATTTTTCTATACTGCTATCATTCCTTTGTAGACCTCACACATGTCTTTTGTTTTTATCTGTAAAAGGTAGCATTTTCAGAGTACACTGGAAATCACAAGCACACATCCTAAATATTTATGATAGCATTCCACTATCATTTCCAGTTTCTTCCTGTTTTTAGTAATGTTATGAATTTTTAATATGTGATTGTAATATTCTAAATAATTGCTACTTGTCAACTAGAATAAGCAGAGCATATTAAGGTTAGGAAACATTTTTTACATCACCCCCACAGTTCCTAATGAATAAGTAAAGGAAATGGGGGCAAGATTTGTCGCTGGATCAGCCCACCTTCTAACCTGTGCACAGTGCATTCGCATGCAATTGCAATTTAACAGTTCTGCTTTTGGCAATGTTGTAAGCCCTCACATTCAGAGAAGAATCTCATTAATGCCTAATTCTGAGGTTATGTAGCATAAATAGGGACTCCCTTGATTTTCTCATACAGTTGTATGTTTGTTGGCTCTTAACTCATCAGTGAAAACTGGCACCAATCAGGGGATTGTCCAGATGGAGGCTAAGACGTTAATTTTGTTAAAAAAAACCATTCAATTTCTTTGAGAGCTTATCTAACCCCCAAAAAGATAACCTTGGGGCTTCACTGGCTTGGGTTTTCTTCTCTACTCCATGCCATCATCTCTGTAATTCCCCAAGTAATTGTAATACTATATCTGTTCCCGTGAATCCTCAGTGAAACCATCCAGTTACCCTCACTCGGACTCCTGCCCATCAACCAGAGAAAGATTATGTTTGAGAATGGGCAGAAGATTCAACATCGCTCCAGACAAGGTTTCTGGGTTTAAACTGATTCCAGCTTCATTTCAGTGCAGCTCTATTCTTGCCTCTGTGTTGAAATTAAGCTTTTAAGAATATAGTACAGTACAGCACAGTACAAGCCCTTCAGCCCACGACATTGTGCCGATCTATTAGCCTACTAAGATCAATCTACCCTGCATACCTTACATTATACTATCATCAATGTGCCTATCCAAGAGTGGTTTAAATGTCTCTAATGTATCTGATGCATCTAATGTTTCTTTTTGTGAGATATTTGCTTCACCAATCTTAGAAGTTCTAAATGCTGCTACTTGTGTTCTGCAATTATGTTATACGTAGTTCATAATACAGGTCAGGAATCCTTTATCTGAAAACCTTGGGACCAATTGCGTTTTTAGATAAAGGATATTTTCAGTTTTTGAAAGCACCTTATTCTCTAAGATCTTTATTAATTATTTCACAACCATAAGAAAAATATTCATTTAATTCTTGAATTCATTGTACCCTAGTCTGTTGGGGAATAGATTCATGTTATCTTTACGAAAAGTCAGATAATCTCCTATAAACCTTCCTTCTTTCCATTTGTTGCTGCACCTATTATTCATTTCCATTTGTTGCTACACTTCCCACTCACATCTGTTCAGCCCCTGTTTTAAAAAAAACTTTGCTTGGCCTGAACAGACAGTGTTTGGGCTGGGTTTGGGCATTTTGGGGAAAAAAAAATCTTCATTTTAGATCTGTTCAGGCAAAGTGTTCAGTTTCCAAAGGGCCCGAACTCAGCGTGCCTGCAAGCCCATTCTGGTTGGCTTTTGAAAAGACCTTTGATTTTTAGATCATTTCAGTTTTCAGGCATGCAGATAAAGGATACCTGACCTGTAGTTATTTGAGTAGCACAGTATACAATGTTCGAAAAGCAAGCCAACATTTTGAATCCTTGCATTATTTTTCAATGCACTTTCGCATTGCAGAGGTCAAATGACTGATTTTAACTCAGATCAGCAGTCCTGCAGATAGGGGCTGAGGCAAATCAAAAATAGTTCTACGTCAGTGGTGTAAAGCTTGGGGATTTGAAAGACAAATCTTCCAGTTACTCAAGTGATGAGTTAAAGGCCTTTATATAGAGTAAAATGTGCTTGCATTAGGGGATGAACAGACAAGCATTACAGTGGAAGATTTACTGGCTGCCAGATGCAATGTTCAGTATTATACTGTTCTCCTAACAAAAGATCTGACCCTTATACAAGGCACATCCATTGTTTTTCAATCAAGTTTTTTTTAATAGATTAGGAACTAAAGGTAGCTTTACCTACTTGTGATTTTCTAAGAGGGATTTGGAGTGATATATCATGAATGTGCTACAGGAATTGCAAAGCACTTCCTTGTCGGCAGACTCTAAATGCAATCAGTACTGACTTGGCACTGTTTCACTGGCATAAATCATTAATTGCAGGAAGTAAGAAGCACTTACCCGCCCAAGTTCTTTGTCCTCCAGAGCCAATACGCCAGTGCTCTCTGTGAAGAGTTTCACCTTTACTGCAGGAAGTGGGTGTGTGCTGGTGAAGTCACCTTGGGTACCCCAGCTGCAGAAAAGAAACCATTTAGAAATGGTCAATTTAGTCTCTTTTAAATTCCAAAATTTACGATTAAACATCTAATCAGCCACTGACATCGTGAAATTTAAATCTATCTGGTAAACACAGAACTTGGCTTTGAAATAATTTAAAATGCTAATTCAACTGCTAACAAATTTCATTTTCATTAGAAAAGACACCCTGACACAAACTACTTATCGAAAAATGTTTAGATTGTTCAGAACTGAAAGCTAGGGTTTAGTGCACAGTTGGAGAATGAAATGGAGTTAAATCAGGAAAGGTCATGTGGAATAAAGTGAAAAGAAAAAAGCACTAAGCACAGCAGGTAACTGTCACAACATTTAACCGTGAAACAAGACTGTGCAGAGTCACAGCAAAGTAGTGAGATGAACTACACAGCTCCCTTAAAACATGCTGGCTTTATTCCGACAGAACTAATTAGTACAATGTAATCTCTATGTTTGCTGGGTAAGATACATGAACAAGCTTGCAAAGGAATAATAGTGAGGGCATGGAGGTGGAGGGGGTAGTGGGGAGATAAGACAGTGTCAATCTAAGTAAATGTAACAGGAATCATGTATTCTGTACATAATATTGCCAAGAAATGTGCAACCACACTTTGTGACTTATTTGCTTTCGTGGCCATTTTTCCCCCACTCTTCTCTTTGCAAATTTCAGTTGCACTGTAATTATTTGTGAAATGCATGTTCACAAAATAGCAGATGTGAATCGACCAGATATAAATATCCTATTAAAACATACTCTACTCGAGCAGCTGGGAAGTACATGAGTCCAAAGCTGTTCCACTTCAGATTCCTAATGTGCGAGTTCAAAACTGTAAAAGGAACTTATTGTACAATTGCAACGACATGAGTGTAAGGGAGTGTTTTCAATCAACTGGTTAACTTTTAGGAAGGAAAAATAGGAAGCTCACTGAAGGTAAAGGTTTAGCTGGGGTAGAGGAACACCGTGTTCTCACAGTACAAATAAATCTATGACTGAAAGTTAATGTCACAGATTAACAAAGAGATAAAACCTAACCGAGTATTATGTTTATTTTGAGAGGAATAGAATTGAAAAGTAAGTCATTTACGTTAAAGCTGTATTGAACTTTCATTAGACTATAGTAAGACGCTATATGCAGTTCTATACTATAGAACGGATTTAGATCTTCTGGAGAGAAGATCCCAACAGAAATGCAGGTGTACACATATCAGGAAAGGATTGAAATGCTGGTCCTGCTGCCTCACAGACTTGGATGTTTATAGCAGTTTTAAAGGAGGCCACTTGGCCTATTGTATCTGTGCCAATCAATGAAGATCTGATGGCACTAATCCTATTTCCCAAGTCTTGGCCATAACCCTGGAGGCTATTGCAATGCAACTGAACATCTAAATGCTGCTTAAATGCTTCAAGTGTTTCTGACTCAACCATCCTTTTGGGCACAGAATTCACCACCTGGGTGAAAACACTTCTCAACTGTCCCCTTAGCCCTCTACCTTTTACTTTATGTCTACACCCTCTGGTTGTTGACCCCTCTACTAATGGAAAAAGTGCCTTTCTATTCACTCTGTTAATGTCCCCACGAATCCTGTACACCTCTATCAGGTCCCCTTCTCAACCTTCGCTGCACATAAGGAAAACAACCCCAGCCTATCCAATTGTGCTTCATCGGTCAGACCCTTCAAACCTGGCTGCATCCTGGTGAATCATTTCGGTACCATCTTTGGGAAATCACATCCTTCCTATAGTGTGGTGCACAACTGTCCTATAGTGAACTGCACACAGTATTCCAGCTGTGGCCTAACCAATGTTTGATACAGTTCCAGCATCATCTCCCTGCTCTTGTATTCTATGCCTCAGCTAATAAAGGCAAATATCCCATATGTCTTCTTAACCACCTTGTCTACCTGCTCTACTCCCTTCAGAGATCTGTAGATATGCACAACCAGGTCCCTGTGATCTTCAGTGCTTTTCAGTGTCCTACCAATCATTGTGTAATCCTGTGCCTTGTTAGCCCTCCTGAAGTGCACTATCTCACACTTTACTGAGTTGAATTTTATAAGCCACTTCTCTGCCTACCTGATCAGCAAGTTCCCTCTAATTTTTATTGTGCTTATGTGGACTTAGAACATAGAACATCGAACAGTACAGCACAATACAGGCCCTTCGGCCCACGATGTTGTGCCGAACTTTTACCCTAATCATAAGGTCTATCTAACCTTCACCCCTACCTTATACTATCATCCATATGCCTATCTAATAGCCGCTTAAATGCCCCTAATGAGGCCGACTCCACTGCCTGCTCCGGCAATGCATTCCAAGTACCAACCACTCTCTGAGTAGTGAACCTACCTCTGACGTCTCCCTATATCTACCTCCATTCACTTTAAAACTATGCCCCTCGTAATAGCTACATCCACCCGAGGAAAAAGTCTCTGGCTGTCTATTCTATCTATACCTCTGATCATTTTGTACACCTCTATCAAGTCACCTCTCATCCTTCGTTGTTCTAAAGAGAAAAGCCCTAGCTCTCTCAACCTTTCCTCGTAAGACCTTCCCTCCATTCCAGGCAACATCCTGGTAGATCTCCTCTGCACCCTTTCCAACGCTTCCACATCTTTCCTGTAATGAGGCGACCAGAACTGGACACAATACTCCAGATATGGCCGAACCAGGCTTCTGTATAGCTGGAGCATAACTTCATGGCTCCTGAACTTAATCCCTCTATTAATGAAAGCTAACACATCATACGCCTTCATAACAACACTATCCACCTGGGTGGCAGCTTTCAGGGAACTGCGAACATGAACCCCAAGATCCCGCTGCTCCTCCACACTGCCAAGAATCTTTCTGTTAACCCTGTGTTCTGCTTTCAAGTTTGTCCTTCCAAAATGAATCACCTCACACTTTTCAGGGTTAAATCCATCTGCCACTTCTCAGCCCAGCTCTGCACCCTACCAATGTCCCTTTGTAACCTAGAACAGCCCTCCGCACTGTCCACAACATGACCCACCTTTGTATCGTCTGCGAACTTGCGAATCCACCCCTCCACTCCTTCATCCAAATCATTTACAAAAATCACAAATAGAGGACCCAGGACAGATCCTTGTGGTGCACCACTCATAATTGAGCACCATGTTGGATATTTTCCATCCACTACCACCCTTTGTCTTCAGCCAATTCTGAATCCAATCTGCCACATTCCCCCTATCCCATGCCTCCTTACCTTCTGCATGAGCCTACCAGGGGCAACCTTCTCAAACACCTTACTTAAATCCATGTATACCACATGCACTGCTCTATCTTTATCCACATGTTTGGTCACCTCTTCATAGAATTCAATAAAGTTTGTGAGGTATGATCTACCCCTCACAAATCCATGCTGACTGACACGACTCAAACGTGCCTTTCCAAAAGAGTGATCATAAATCCTATCTCTCAGAGCCCTTTCCAATAATTTGCCCACCACTGACATAAGACTAACTGGCCTGTAATTTCCAGGCTTATCCCTATTCCCTTTTTTGAACAAGGGAATGACGTTTGCCTCTCTCCAATCTTCCGGCACTATACCCTCCACAGTGAGGACAAAAAGATCATCGCCAAAGGCCCTGCGATCTCTTCCCTCTTTTCCCATAGAATCCTTGGATAAATCCCATCAGGCCAAGGGGAATTATCTATCTTCAACTTCCTCAAAATTCCCAGCACATCTTCCTTACCAACATCGACCTCCTCTAGCCTACCAGCCTGTTTCACACTGTCCTCCTTTACAACTAGGTCCCTCTCAGTTGTGAATACCGAAGAAAAGTATTCTTTAAAGACCTCTCCTATCTCTTTAAGCTCCGTGCACAAATTCCCTTTCCAATCCTTGATCGGTCCTACCCTTTCTCTGGTCATTCTGAGTGGTTCAGGACATCCATTTAGTAGAAGTCATGTGGCAATCTTTACACAGTATCATTATTTTAATATAAGTGTTAAAATGTACAGACATATTAGCTTACAGTTATAGGTATTCTTCTCAAGCAGTATTTTCTGATGGCCTAACAGATAGGTCATATTGTGGTAACTATTTCTGTTGATTGGGTTCAATAGAAAATTGGGAACTATCAAAGAATTTCACTGTGAATACTCATTTGTTGCTTCTTCAAACCTCACTGCCATTTCTCCCAAGACCCATATGGCTCCACTGCCTCCTGCTTCCGGGACCCTTTTCTGCTTCCTGGATCTTTCCACAACCAGTGCTCCCTTTAACTTCCCAGTTGTTGCTCCTGAGTCCTACACAGTTCCACCGCCATTCTATCTGCTTCTGGGACCTCTCCACAATCGCTACTCTCTTTAACCCCACTGCCTCCACTCCCAAGTCCCACATAAAGTCTGCCACTGGTTTGATTTCTTCTGTCCAACCACTGTTGCTTTGCTTGATGGTGCAGACTGCATGTCTTCGTGCCCTTGTTTCCCTCTCCTCCTCTTGAAACAAATCTAAGGGGTGACCTGAGAGAGGCCTTTAAAACTCTAAAAGATTTTGATAAAGTGGATACACAGACAATGTTTACACTGCTGAGGAAGAGCATAACTGGAGGCTATCATTTTAAGGCAGTCGCCAAGAAATCCAAAAGGGAATTCAGAAGAACCTAAAAAGACTGGTGACAACATGGAACTTCATTGCACAGGGAACTGCTAATACAAACAGTTCAGATGCATTTCAGAGGATGCTAGGCAAGCATTTTAGAGAGAAGGGAAAGATAATTCTAACAGAAAATTGAGATGAGTAAAAATGTTAGGAGTCTCAAGTGGAACAGCACAGGCTGGGGTGAAAGAAAATGGTGTGTTTCTAATGAAGTTCATTCTCTGTAAGGAATCACACTTCGGACATTGATTACAAAAGGTGCCTTTATCTGTATCAGTCAGTCTGTATCCAAAAAGATAAACCAGGATCATCGTTAAAGAAGGTGAGATAATTCTGACAAAAATGTTGAAAACCAAAGGAAATCAGTTCAAACTCTTGAGCCAAGTGATTAAAAATCTGAAGGACCAATTTGGTCCATATAGTCAGCACACTTTAACAAGGACATGACGCCTTGAGAGAAAAAAGACGGATTTATTGGAGTGATTCCAAAGATAAGGAATACAGACAAAGTGTTACCTGCTGCTAATCAACACAAGTCTGAATGTTGTCCAGGTCTTGTTGTATTTTGTTTTAGTACCTCAGGAGCTGTAAGTGGTGCTGAACATTGTGCAAACATTAGCGACCATCCCCACGTCTGACCTTACGTTGGCGCGAAACTGATTGATAAAGCGGCTGAAGGTGGTTTGACGTAGGACACAACCTGAATATCTCCTGTGGAGATGTCCTGGAGCTGAGATGACTGACCTCCAACCAGCTCTACCATCATTCTTTGTGCTAGATATGACTTCAACCATTGGGGTATTTTCAATTGACTCCAGTTTCGCTGGGCTTCCTTGATACCATACTTAGTCAAATGCTGTCTTGATGCCATGGCGGTCACTCTCATGTCTCCTCTTCAATTCAACTCTTTTGGACTATGTTTGATGCAAGGCTGCCATGAGGTCGGGAACTGAGTGTGCCTGGCAGAACCCAAACTGAGTGTCAAGACCAGGTTATTCCCTTGTAAAGCCTGCTTGATAGCACTGTTAACAATATCATCCTTCACTTGGCTGATGGTCAAGAGGGGACTGATGGAGGCTAATTGGCTGGTTGGATTTGTCCTGCTTGTTGTGCATAGGACATATATGTGGGCAGTTCTCCACATTGCCAGGTAGATGCAAGTGTTATAACTGTATTGGAACAGCTTGGTCAGAGATGCAGCTAGTTTTTAAGGACAAGTCTTCACTAATTTTGCCAAAATGTTTCACAGCTAAAAACATTGGCAGTATCCAGTGCCCTCAGTCATTTCTTCATTTCATGTAGGGTGAATCAAATTGGGCAAAGCCAGCAATCTGTGATGGTGTGGAATTCCGCAGGATGCTAAGATAGATCAGCATCTTGGCACTTCTGGATGAAGATTGATGCATAAGGTTCACCTGTATCTTTTGAACTAATGTGTTAGGCTTCCCCATCATTGAGAATGGGAATATTTGTGGAGTCTCCATTGAGTTCTTTGATTCTCCATTACCACCCATTAGATCTGATCTTTGGTTATGGGATCACTTAGCCAGGTCTATTGGACATTATCTCCATTGCTTGACATGTACATGGTCCTGTTTCGCAGCTTCACCAGGTTGGCACCCATTTTAGGTCTTCCTGGTACTACTCTTCGGTTGCCTTTCTGAGCTCTTCTTTGTACCAGGGTTAGTCTCCTAGCTTGATGGTAATTGTGGAGCAGGGGATAAGCCAGGCCACAAGTTTGTAGATTGTGTTTCAGTACAATCTTGAACCATGCTCGGAATTGTATTACCAGCTATTTTTCATGATCTACTACTTTCAACCTTTTCTAAATCTCTTTGTGATACTGTATCTCTGACTGCGCGCTGGGTTTCCCACCATTTTTATGATGATTATCCATTTCATATATGGTTTCCCCACTCATGTGTTCAAGATGGCCTTTTCCCACTTCTTCACAATTAAAATAATTATTTTCCTGCCTTTCACAGTCAAAAACATCAGGCATTTCCTTCTGCATAATTTTTAAAGTAAGTATCTCTGGCTATGGACATTTTTCAATCTTCCTGCCAAAATCGTAGTTTAATTACCTAAGTCTTAGGTCTTCAAATCTTTGATTCTTCCAGACTTTTTGTGCAGGATACCTTCATTTAATTTATTTAAATGTTTCTGTTTCCAATGTAAATATATCCCCGGGCCTTTGTGATGTTGCAGTTTCTTTTCTGGCTCTTTTATTTTTCCTTGCAAATATTCCACATGAAACCTAATGCTGATGGTAGTTGTGACAGGGGAGAATTCTCTTTTACACTCCTTGATCTGTCTGTCACTTTTTGTAGAGTTATTTCATTTTCCCTTAGGGATCTCTAGAAATTTCCATCTGAAGCCTTGAGTTGCTCCTTCCAGAGTCTCCTTCTCTAAGGCCTCTGTATTTTCTAAGCGTGGTTGGCTTTGTACTCTTTTATTCAATCACACTTCTGCTCCAATAATTCTTACCAGCTTCTGCATTGTGTTTGCCTTTGAAGTGCTGAACTTGCCTTTTTGCTGCTGCCACAGCTGCTTCCCTCTCTCTGGGTTGGTAATCATGCTTCACCTGCTCCCTCATTCAGTCTTCTTCAAGTAATAATGTTCTTAAAATAGTGAACTCACTTGCTTGAATTTTTTTTCTTCTGGGTCTTTTGGATTCCTTCTCTTTGTATTGGGTGTCAGATCCACAGTACTGCAACCATGTGGCATCTTCCCAGAGGACCACTCCTGGTACCTTGTGATATGTGCCACCTCTACTAGTACATCATACTGGCAAGGGGTTGCTTTGGGTAGTTCAATGCCACCAATCCTTCTTTGTCTTGGGCCTATCTGATGGTGGGCGATATACCACTGTAGAGAATCTACAGAGCTGGCAATTTTCTTAGATAATAAACTGGTTTATTGCACGACAGCACCAAACCGTATTTGGTCAAGCATAAATACTAGGGTCTTAGGGAGTTGATTCAGATACCTAGACAATGTAAAGTAGATCTCCTTATCTCTTCCCACAGACTGTGAGAGATATCAGTAGAAGGCATGGGGGAAATGTAATGGACATTAACACCTTCAGAACGACTATCTTATGTAAAAATGGATTAAAATGTTGATTTTTAGAAGGGAGTTGGATAACTACTTAAAAGGGAGAAAATGTTGTACACCAACATTCATTAAGGCTCACCAGAGTTATAGAGCACGGAAACAGACCCTTCGGTCCAAACAGTCCATGTCGAATGTCATCCCAAACCAAACTAGTCCCACCTGCCTGCTCCTGGCCCATATCCCTCCAAACTTTTCCTATTCACATATCCAAACGTCTTTAAAAGTTGTAATTGTAACCACATCCAGCACTTCATTAGGAAGTTCATTCCATTCGCGAACCACCTTCTGTGTAAAAAGTTTGCCTCTTATATCTTTTTTAAATCTCTCTCCTCTCACCTTAAAAATGCATCCGCCTATTCTTGAAATTCCCCATTTCAGGGAAAAGATAACTACCATCAACTCCATCTATACCTCTCATAATTTTATAAACTTCTATCAGGTCACCTCTCAACCTCCTCTGCTGCAGTGAAAAAAGTCACAGCCTATCCAGCCTTTCTTTATAACTCAAACCTTCCATACCAAGCAACATTCTGGTCAATCTCTCCTAAACCCTCTCCAGCTTAATATTATCATTCCTATAACTGGGTGACAAGAACTCGACACAGTATTTCACCAATGTCCTGTACAACCTCAACATAACATCCCAACTCCTCTACTCAAAGAACCGAGCAAGGTAGGCAGGCGTGCCAAATGCCTTTTTAAACCATCCTGTCTATATGTGACGCAAATATGTGTCTATATGTGCACCACAGGTCCCTCTGTTCTACAACACTACCCAAGGCCTTAGCATTAACTGTATAGGCACTACCCCTGTTTGTTGCACCCACATACAATACCTTGCATTTATCCAGATTGAACTCCATCTGCCATTTTTCAACCCATTGACCCATTTGATCAAGATCCCTCTGTAATCATAGAAAACTTTCTTCAATGTCTACTTTGTCACCAATTTTAGTGTCATTCACAAACTTCCCATCCGTGCCTTGCATATTCTCATTCAAATCATTTATATAAATGACAAACAAAAGAGGACCCAGAACGGATCCCTGTGGAACACCGCTGGTCACAGGCCTCCAGTCCAAAAAGCAACCCACCAGCATTACTCTCTGTCTCTTGTCATTAAGCCAATTGTGTGTCCAGTTGGCAAGCTTACCCAAATGCCATATGACTTAACTTTACTAATTAGCCTACCACACAGAACCTTGTCAAAAGCTTTACTAAAATCCAAATAAGCAACATCTACAGCTCTGCCATCGTCAACCTTTTTGGTAACTTTCTCAAAAAACTCAATCAAGTTTTTGAGACACGATTTACCTCACACAAAACCATGCTGACTATTCCCTCATCAATTTTTGCCTCTCTAAACGTCCATGAATCCTATCTTTTACAATCACCTTCAACAATTTACCCTCAACCAAAGTCAGACTCACAGCTCTATCGTTCCCCAGTTTCTCCTTACAACCTTTCTTAAACAAAGGTACAACATTAGCCACTCTCCCGTCATCAGGCACCTCACCTGTAGTTGTAGATGATGCAAATATTTCTGCAAGGGGTCTTGTAATTTCCTACCTTACTCCCCACAACATTCTGGGATACATTAGATCATGTCTCAGAGATTTTTCCACCTTTATGTTCTCTAAGGCCTCCTAAACTTCCTCTTCTGTAATGTGAACCATTTTAAAAAACATCAAAGTTTATTTCTCTCCATTTTCTAGACTCCATTTCTTTCTCCACAGTAAAAACTGATGTGAAATATTCATTCAGTATATCTCCCACCTCCTGGGCTTCAACACAAAGATGACCTCCTTGATCTTTAAGAACCCTCTCTCTCATTACCCTTTTGCTCTTAATATATTTGTAGAATCTCTCTGCATTATCCTTAACCTTACCTGTCAATGCTATCTTATGTCCCTTCTTTGCCTCCTTGATTTCTCTACTAATAATGCCCCGACACACTTTTTCTAGATTAAGAGATTCAATTGAATCAAATTGTCTTTATCCAAAAAAATTCTCTTTTATTCTTGACTAGAACGTCAATACCTTTATTCATCCATTGTTCCTTAATTTCAGCAGCCTTGCCCTTCACTCTATCAAGAACAAAATGCCTCTGAATTTTCGTCAGCACACTCTTGAATGCCTCTCACTTGTCAGACGTCCTTTTATCAGCAAATAGTCCAATTGAATCAACTTTTAAAAGTTATTGTCTCATACCAGTAGAATTTGCCTTACTCCAATTAAAAATTTTGACTTTTATGGGAGGCTTCTCCTTTTCCATAATCATTCTGAAACTAATAGAATTATGATCGCTAGACCCAAAGTGTTCCCCTACTTTCACTTCAGTCACCTGCCCTGCCTTATTAGCAAAAGGTCTAGTTTTGCTCCTTTTCTAGTAGGAGCATCCACATATTGATAAAGAAAATTTTCTTGAGCACATTTGACAAATTCTTCACCATCCAAACCTTTAACACTATGGTAGATCCAGTCAACGTGAAATACTGTAAAACTGGTCAATGAGTACATTCTTGATCTTGTTCCACCTTCATTCAACATGAAACCAGATCTCTATCGCTTCAATAAAACTGTTTGTAACCATCACTTTGTTGGGACTTCTGCTTTACAGGCCAAGAGACTATTTTCCTTGCACTATGAGTGAAAACACCTCACATTTTACTGCAAATAAATAGCAGGATAATAATATCCCGATTCATTGAAGACTGTTCTAATATTTGTCTCTCTTAATTAAAGGTTTACTTAAGCTTCTCCATAGCAAACACCTGACCAAGCAGTTGAGCGTTTTCTCATTATTACAGCAGTGAGATTATTTGCTTGAATTAGGATGAACTGTTCATGGATCTTCTTTTCACTGTACAAATATTTGCCATGAAAAACTGCACTGGGCTGCACCTGGGCTTTTCTGAACACTACATGCAAATTCCTTGTGAACAGCCTTTGTACCCCACTTCCAATTACAGCCAATAAGTGGGCAAATAATGCTTACCTTAAGGGCCTCATTGTGTGTCCACTGTATGCACCCAGAGGTAGGTGGAGGACCCCCTGTCAGGGCAGCAAATGGGCTTTAGCGGTGCAGTGAGGGGTACCTTGTACAAAGGTGCAAGTGTCCAATGGAGGGACTTGCCGTCAGGAGGGGCTCTCTGAGAGACAACCCCTGCCCTGGCTACAGAAACCACTACTGAAGCTTAACGAGACTACACTGGGAGTATTGTACATGCACAGTTCTAACATCCATTACTAGACAGGGTGCAATAAAGATTTGCAAGCATGGTACCAGAACTGCATGCTTGTACCAATCAGAGCAGGCTTGCCCTTTAAAACACTGACCTAACAGAAGCCTTTAAAATGACTAGAGCTTTTAATTGAATCGACAGAGAAAGTGGGCTGGATGTTTTCCCCGATGGTTCGCAATCTTAATATCAGCCTCAATCTCAAGTCGGAAACCTGGCAGCAGCAATAGTGAAATAGCATGTTCAATCTTCAGTAAAGTTGCCTCACGCCTGCTGATGAGGTGAATGATGAAAGAGGTGATGAGTTGAATTCCTCAGTGGCCATTAATTGGCCAATTAAAGGCCTTAATTTCCGGTAAGATTGGAAAGTAATGTGTGAACCTTTTGGCCCAACATTTAATTGCTGAGGTGGCAGGAAAGAGGTGAGCTTCTCTCACTCAATTATTTCCCCTTCTGACCACCACTACGGAAGGGAAAAATCACACCTAATGTAAGTCTATGTAAAGACGAAATTGCACTGGGTTCCAAAACATCAGAAAATGATTCAAATGAAGTGTGAAAAAAAATCAATGTTTTCTGATGTCACAATTTAAGGTGCAGATAAATAAAAATCCTGCACCCCTCAGGGCTTAGATTCTCCTTCAGTAACTTGCAAGGCTAACATGGCTAAAACAAAATGTACATTTTAGTTTTAACTTATGCAATGTAAGTGATCATATGTTGTGTAGACCTGTAGTTTATTTCGAGAAGGCCTGTGTTTTCACTGTATTTTTCATCTAATTCAAGCAGGCATTTCATCGGTTATCAAGATTTATGTTCAAAACCATCAGCTTTTTTCAAGGTTGTGCTGGCCTTTTGGAAACTGGGGGTTAGCTCATATTCTAGGTTGGTATGGATACATATTTCCGTGCAGCTGTTTGATGCACATTTTGAAATCTATTGCTAGGAGAGATGAAGGATTCTTTCCACAGGAAATCATAAATCCTGCTTAAGCTGGGTCAAGGCCGCAGCTTTGCCTGGTTTTGTTTCTGAAATGGAGATTTGTGGGAGTGGCTTGCAGCTGCCAGTTATCCAGTTCTCAACAAGAAGACATATGGCCTGTAAAGGCATGACAAGGGAGCCAAGGGCGTTTTTTTGCAGATTGTGGGGGAGTGAGGGGGTGGGTCATTGTTAGGGACAGAGTTCTAGAAGGTTCCTCAACTCCGAAGGCCTGTCCACTGCTAGAGGTATTTTTCATATGCATCTAAAAGGCCAGGAGCAGGAGGCTGCATAAAAATGAAAACTGGTTTTCTATATCATTTGTAATCTTCTGATAAAATAGGTCAAGTTTACGCTGTATGCATTGAGCAGTCTATCCATTGGTATTAGAGTCTGCCTATTTCCTGATGCTCTTAAGAAAAGTTCGGGCCACCGTTTATCTATTGAAGTTATCTCTAACGACCACCACATTTCCATCCCCAGCCCCACGGTCCCCTGAAATAAATTCACAGAGGCTGGTATCCCATCACCAAGTCATCCTATAATTTACATTTCAACAGTCTTTGACTTTAATACTGCCTCTTCAAAGGTGGCTCCCAGGGTGCCAGTAACTCTGATACTTTCCCCTTTTTATCTCTCAGCCAGGGCTCCCTGATTAACCAGGTTAACAGCCCCAACCAGGAAACTCATATTCTATGAGGACCCCGGCTAACCTTGTTACAATCACTACATCTCTTCCCCTCTCAGTCTGATGACCTAGGCCAGTACTTTTTCTTGAAGAGGCTCCTGGGATATTTTAGCACTGGGTCAGGTCCCTCCAACTTGGCGTCTGATACGGGCAGTATATAACACACAGGAGCATGCCTCTTGCACCCAGGAGCACCTCAGTCAAGTTTACTCTCTTCT
Organism: Ginglymostoma cirratum; assembly: GCA_024137785.1. Taxonomy (NCBI): domain Eukaryota; kingdom Metazoa; phylum Chordata; class Chondrichthyes; order Orectolobiformes; family Ginglymostomatidae; genus Ginglymostoma; species Ginglymostoma cirratum. The sequence goes on along the minus strand of JAHRHZ010000069.1, from coordinate 24,430,501 downwards.
TCCAACGGCAAAGATGTCAAGGCGGCTATATCCGTCATGTCCATCTCTGATTCTGAGGACTCATCAACACTTGACGGAGAGGGTGAGCCCACGGGTTCTAGCAGACTTCCCTACTGCTCTGAGAGGCAGGACACATTTTGCTCCTGGACTGTTTGCGAATTTGCAGCTTTCATGTGGTTCACATGCTTGTTCAGCACCAGCGCACCTATCTGAGCTTTATACGTCCCTGGTCCTGACCTCATGTCGACCATGACTCTTACCCAGGCTAAGTCGTTTCAGCAATTCTTCCACCAAACCTCATCCCCTGTATCAAACTGTCTCTCTTGCTTGGTGGAGTCTTGGTGGTGTTCCTGATGCCATTTCACCTCGCCACCCCAGTCTGACAACTTAACCTGTGTGGAGTCTTCTATCCATAAGCAACTCTGCCAGTGTTACTCCTGTAGTTGCAGATGGGGTGGTCCTATAATCAAATAAGAGCCGTGACAGCTTAGCATCTAGCAAGGTTGTAGGCTGTTTCTTCAAACTAGCCTTCAAAGTTTGGTCTGCTCTTTCTGCCAGGCCATTGGATGATGGGTAGTATGGAGCTATCCTTATATGTCAAATCCCATTCACTTTAGGAAATACCCAAATTCCCTGCTGGTAAATGATAGCATCTCAGAATTAGAGGAGGCTTGGAGTCGCAATATTCCTTAACTGTGTCCATCCATTGATGAAAGGTTTTAGTATCTGGTGTCTCAAAGAAAGTTAGGCTCCTAATAACAGAAAAAAGCTGTGGTTCCACAGGCTATCAGGAGAATTACTCGCTGCTTTTCATCTGCCATAATGTTGTTTGCCTGGAAAAAAAAATGCATTCTTTCCACTACTGGGCCCAGTCCTCGAAGGCAGGGTCAAACAAGCCAAGCTTCCCAAACAAAGGCATGAGGTAAGAAATGCTTACCCCAACTCAAAGACGGCTTTTGTGAGTGAATTTCTCCAGGAGCATGCTTTACTCCCGTCACCACTGAAGTAACTCCACACAGATCCCAGTATCCCATCACCAAGTTACCCTTTATTTTAACATGAGCGGTCCTTGACTTTGGTAATGCCTTAGTCTGAGTCAGCTCCCAATGTGCCAGTGTAGCTGTCACTCCACTTTATTTCTGTCAGCTAGGGCTCTCTGTCTGGAACAGATTAACAATTCCAATCAGAGAACTCACATTCTATGAGGTCCAGCTGGCTGACCTGGTTACAATCACTCCCACTCCTCCAGCACCTCTCCTACAAGGACCGTTCTGCTTGGTGCCAAGTCAATATCTCCCCTTCCACAACAGCTAAGTGGTATACAGGGGGCTCAGCAGTAATGAGACTCAGGCCTCACGTCCTCACTTCAGTGACTTTATAGCTACTTTGGCATAAGCCGAAGGGTGAGCCGTTTAAGTACACAGAACTTTGTGCTGGCTTTAATTACTGTTGGATGTAAGTACAGGGTTGCATTTATGTAAAACGCCTACTAGTTCATTAAGCCCACGGGTATTCAGTGGGAATGTATGCAGGTGGCAGCTACTGCTGTTTGAGATTCACAAGGCTGTAAGTTTACCATTGTCCAAAAGCTTGGTTCTATTAACACCCACAGTGAAAACAAAATGACCTTTTCTCTGCATGCAAAAATTAGTCAGATACAGGATAATAACAAAGGGCAAAAGGTAAAATTATGAAGAAAATACAAAAACAGTATCTTTAGTAAATTCAGGCAGCATGAAGTGATGGCCTCCATGTAAGAATTTTAAAATAATCAATATTTGCAATAGAAAGTTCAAATTAACATCTAATTCATATTCTCACTGTTATTTATTGCTCATGGGGGAAATAAAGGCTGTTAATCTTGGGCTGTAAGTAACTTTTTGAGGCCTGGCATTTATTGGCTAAGCCTGGTCACCCTAAGGTGGTATAAGTAACTTGGGTCTAAAGACTTTTAGTTTTATCCACTGGCTACAGTCAGATCTGGTAAATGAAAGATGGTTTTGGTTGTTGAAGGTCAATCATCCCACCCCCCAGGGCATTGCAGGATTTCTCAGGGTAATGTCCAAGGCCTCACCATCTTCAGCTGCATGACTGACCTTCTCTCCATCATAAAGTCAGGGGTGAGACTGATGCTGATGGCTGCACAATGTTCGTAATGCATTTTGTCATTCAAAAACCAGGTAATGAGCATGAGTAACTACAGCGAATTTAACTATCTCTCCTCGACTAACAATGAATCAACCATTATAAACACCTTAATGGTTGCTAGAAACCAGCTATATAAATACTGTGGCTGTGATGCAGGTCAGAGGCTGGGAGTTCTTTGGCCAGTGGTTCACCTCCTGACATCCCAAAGCTGACCATGATTGACAAGCCACAAGTCAGGAGTGTGATGAAATACTTCCCACTTGCCTGGATGATTGCATTCCAACAAGTCTCAAGAAGCTCAACACTACCTGGGCAAGCAGCTTGCTTGACTGGCATCTCATCCATCACCATCGATGGTGAACACCAGCAGTGTGTGTACTATCTAAAAGATACACTGTAGCAACTCACCGTGTCTCTTCAACAGTATCTTGTGAACACACGTCTCTGCCAGCTAGAAAGACAAGGACAGCAGGTGCACAAGGACACCATCTGCAACTTCTCTCACAATCCCATATTATCCTGACTTTGAACTATATTGCCACTCCATCACTGTTGCTGCATATAAATCCTGGAATTCTCTTCCTAACAGCACAACGAGTGTACGCAGACTGCAAAGGTTTAATAAGGCACCGCCATCCTCTCAAGGGCAATTAGGGATGAGCGATAAATGCTGGCCCAGCCAGCGATGCCCACATGAAAAAAGCTCTCTCTGTCCACAAACTGGTTTCATGTCAATAAGTAAACTGGAAGTCTTCTATCTCGGCTGTGATAAAATTTCCTGTGTTTCTGATGAGAATAACCTTTTACATCTTTTGTTGGTCAGTTACATAGTCCTTAGTTGTTACGTAAATGCATGCTTTTATTTTGTTTCTAATTAATAAACATTCATTATTCTCAATCATAATCATTCATTAACTCAATGTCTTCCTGATGGTTAGATCTATCGAATTGAGGCATCTGAATTAAATGGTTTGAACAGGTTATTTCAGGACATTTTAATTAAGCATGCACTACCAAACTGAACTTATCTAACTACCCTTCTCAAACTAGTGGTGTGTATTTCTACATTTAAGAAAAAATGAATTCAATCCCTCAAACTGCAAAGTGGTAGCCCTGTGTTATCAGTCCAGGCTTCAGAGTGATTATTCCATTAATATAACCGCAACTTTGCTATAATCCTAATAGAGTTGATGGGTGAGTGCTCATTGCTACTAAGCCAGAAGGTTTTGAAATGAAAACCAAACAAAACAAAACATAGCACAGTATTTAGGTGCAAGAACCTCCATCATATCAAGCTCAATATTGGAAAAGGTTACTGAGTTTGGCAGAATTTGCTTTCTTGTGCACCGATATAATAACCTTTTGTATGTATAACAACATTTAGCTGCTATCTTGCCCATCCGCTTCTATTCTCATGGGTATTACAGCCACCCAAACATTTTACTCCATTCAACTTTTAACCACTATATGGAACAAACACAGTAAATAAGTGGGCACACTCGGTATGTAGTTTTATTGTTCCTTCTCCGGGTACAGGGCCCAGACAGAAGGCAAATAAGCTCCCCATTAGCTGAATTCAAGAGTGGATAAAAACAGATCCCACATGCATGAGGTATTCAAAATTTCGAAGTCAAACCTACCATTATTTTGTAAGTAGGAAAGCCATTATTACTGAGTAGGAAAGCCACGACAAATGAGCAGTACAAATATTACCACATGCGGGAAAGGTACTACCTACTCCACAGCCTCTGTATACAAATATTTTGATTCTATTGGGCATTAACTTGAAATTTGGTGTGAAATTCAAATCAAATTTGTGCATAAAAATATTTGATTGTGCTGCCTTTGAGGTTTTGAACCAAATGCAATTCAAAATTTTGGTTTAAACAAGTCCCTACTCTTGACCCTAAATACTTGCAAACACTGATGTCAGTAACTGCAAGGTAATAAGTTGAAGAACATATAGATGAAGCGTATGGTTAAAGCCTAAAGGTCAAGTGAATCTTGAGCTTAGTTGTTCAGATACAGAGATCAAACTCTCACTTATGGCCAGTGAAGCTCCACTCTCAGAAGTATCCCAGAAGTCCAGGCCCAAACTCAATCCCAAAATGGGGCCTGGTATACGACCTTCTATCAGGGTGTGACAGGGTGGGGATGGGGTAAGGGACTGTGGACATGGCAATCAGATCCGGTATGAAGGAGATGAAGATTTGAGTTTGGGTTCCCACGCTTAGTTTTCATATTTTATCACTTGCTGCAACGTGAATCTGTGTTCACATCACTTCATGATCAATTATCTCTGATTGGAGGAACATTGAAGGAAAGGTGTGAAATGGCAGCTTACACAGTTTGTGTTGAACTTCACCTGAAGCGGCGGCAGGAGATTTTGAAAGGAAACAGTGGAAATGATAGGTTAACAGTGACTCGAGTGATCGTGAGTGCCCATGGATCCAGACTGTAGTTCAGAAAATCGGAGCAAGGAATATCATAATGAAGAAGTGGTTTGCATGGCTAAAACACAAATGCTTGGTTCTTTTCGTGAAGTGGCAAGCCAGAGGTGCAAATCCAGATGCTAAAAGCTGATAATTTGGGCTTGATTCCTGGAGGGTCAAGGCTGTCATTCGGAAAAATGCGAGAAAGCTCTTGCTGGGTAACACTTTGATGCTGTTTTTAAAATCAGACTCTCCATAACAAAATGTATCATGTTATAATCCTTGCTCGTAAACAAGATTTCAGCATTTCAAGGCACAGCTGTCAGACTGTCATACTGAATACTGTCATCTTTCTAAAGGAATGGATGATGCATAAGCTTCACTTCTTGACTGAGAATGGGCTTCCTAAAGATTAATGAAATCTGTAGAAAGCACTAGGAGATATCTTAACAAGATACTGAAGAAAGGGAAATAAAAATATGACTAAAATAGGTTAACAACCGCCACAGGGAGATTTTCTTGGATGCAGGACAAAATCTTAAAGAGAGTTGTTCTCTTACAGAAAGGGAGTTGTTCTCAAAAAATGGATTACTTTAATCAAACTGTAAACAAAGGCTGTCATTAGCTAGCATTACTCACTCCTTATCAATTCAACTAGAACTCAAAGAATAGTGACTCCCCAAAGGAATTGATCTCATCCATAACTTGTCTTAGTTTGCTCCCATGATTTCACAACAATCTGGCACTTGATTTTAGTAATTGGTCTTTGCTAGAGGTTTAAAAACAGGCAATGATGAATTGGCAATTCAATTTACACCCCAACAGACATCATTAGAAAGAAGAATAGTAGGAATTCTGATGAAAGGTCATCGGTGTGAAACATTTAACTGTTTCTCTCTGCCTGACTTGTGCGATATTTCCAGCATTTTTTGTTTTACATTTCTGGTATTCTACAGGACTTTACTTTGGTATCGATGGAAAAATAACGGGCTAGAGTTTAATCCAGACTTCATGTGAGACTTTATCAGAAGCTTTTTGAAAACCCAAATACAATGTATACACTGGCTCTCCCTTGTCTATTCCACCATGTTGTGCTATGTCTGTTTGTGAAACATGGTTTCCTTTTTTTAATTCATGTTGACCTTGTGAAATCCCATTTTCTAAGTTATGTTATCGCATCCTTTGTAACAGATTTGGGCAATTTCCTATTACTGATGTTAGGCTAACCAGTCTGTACTCCCAGTTTTCTCCTCCTCTCCGTTCCTAAATAGTGGGGTTACACTAGCCACTTTCCAATCTGCTTGGACTTTCGCAGAATCTGCAGAATTTTGGAAGATAATATCCCGTATTTCTATAGCCACCTCCTTTAGTGTCCAGTGATGTAAATTATCAATCAAGC
>JAHRHZ010000069.1:24225672-24419522 GCA_024137785.1 Ginglymostoma cirratum | reverse complement strand
AACAAAAACAAAGTTGCTGGAAAAGCTCAGCAGGTACGGCAGCATCTGTGAAGGAAAAAACAGAGTTAACGTTTTGGGTCTGATGACCCTTCCTCAGAACTTCCCCAGTTCTGCGGAAGGGTCGCTGGACCCGAAACGTTAACTCTGTTTTTACCTTCACAGATGCTGCCAGGCCTGCTGAGCTTTTCCAGCAACTTTGTTTTTGTTCCTGATTTACAGCATCTGCAGTTCTTTTGGTTTTTATTTGGTTGAGGCTAAGTCACTGTCAATATTCAAGAAAGAAATAGATTCTAGAGACCAAAAGTGTCAAGGGGTTTGATAAGAGAGCATTGAGATAGGAGATGGCATTGAGATAGATTGGCAGCACAGTGGCACAGTGGTTAGCACTGCTGCCTCACAGAACCAGGGACCTGGATTCAATTCCACCCTCAGGCGACTGTCTGTGTGGAGTCTGCACATTCTCCACGCGTCTATGGGGGGTTCCTCCGGGAGCTCTGGTTTCCTCCCACAGTCCAAAGATGTGCACATTAGGTGAATTGGCCTTGCTAAATTGCCCATAGTGTTTAGGGATGTGCAGATTAGGTGGGTTACAGGGAGACAGGTCTGGGTGGGATGCTCTGAGGTTCAGTGTGGACATGTTGGGCCAAAGGGCCTGCTTCCACACTGTAGGGATTCTATAAAAAAAGATCAGCCATAATAATGTTGAATATTGGAGAAGACCCAATGGGATGAATGGCCCAGACCTAATTTGCATTCTATGTTCTGGTTGCACCCACTGAACTCTATATTTGTCCCCATTTATGAATAGAATTTTAATTCCAAGGAAAGGTAAGAGATTGACTGAAGTTGGATGGGGATGTGGCTTCTTGACATTTCACAAATAAGCTCAGATATTTCAATTTGTTAATGGGACTGAATGCTTCAAAATTGATCAGGTTCTTTATTATTTTTGCTGGCCGGCTTTCCAAGAACTTGAGAAAGACCGCAGCTACCAGACCAAATCCATCTCCAGCACTGCCACTGGGCCAGACAGAGCAGAAAAATATCCCCATCCCACCAGCTAACCTGCTGCTTTGATTATAGAGGCATAGAATCTCTACAGCATGGAGACAGGCCATTGTGTCTATCAGCTGAGACAAACCCCCAAAGCATCCTCCCATTGCTCCAAAATCAATGACGTAGCCACCTCCTCATTACCCCCACCTTCCCAAAGCCTTTTTGAACCCTCACTGGCCTTCACAATCACTCCCACCTTCACTCTTCTCTGTTTCTCAATTTTGGCCCAACAGCACATCCTTCCAGTTGTGAGGCTTTCAGACTGCCAATCTGGTTGGCTGCTGGTCAGAAAATAATGGCAACGATTTAGAGATATTTGTAATCAATCTATTTAGAGATGTTACCCCTCTGGAGTAGGTGGGATGTGAACACAGGCCTTCTAGGTCAGAGGTAGGAATACTACCACTGTACCGCAAGAAACCCTGATGGCAGTATTTCTGGGTCTTCAACCACAATGACTAATCCACCTGGTTCCATCCCTCCTGTCTCCTCACCTTCATTGGTAATGTGTGCCATGGATCTACAAAGCTAGTCTTTGGCTTTGAATTAGTTATACTGAAGCTGGAATACAACATTCACAGCGTGAAACCACCAAAAGACTTGACCATACCAATGCAAACAATTACATTAACGAGGAAATTAAATAACACACAACAATCTCTCCAAAGCACAAATGGCTCATTTAGTAAGCATGAGCTGAGACAATAAGGAAAAAAAAAGAACAGTTGCCAGGTTACTGTTAAACATGGTCACATCTGATGAGGATTATGGTTATGAATTAAAACAAAAATCAGCATTTTAAATACACTGCAATGCCATGCCCCAGGCTTCTGAACTTTCAGCACCACACCCTCAGAGCTGAATCATTATGTATACAGATAAAGTGACTCGTAAAACAGCACCATAACAATAATGGTGTAGATTTTATAGTCACCAAGGTCAGCGCATTGGAACAGAACAGGTGCTAGGGAGCTATATGTATTTAGTTAATAAAAATATTAGAGCTTTTATCTCTTTCTCCCAACATAAAAGTGTATGTGGAAACTGAAAAAAACATTCTCTGTTATTTCGTCAGAATGCCAACTGTCACTGAAGCATTTCTATTGCCAGCAGGACAAAATAATCAAAAACAAAAAGGTATTTAAAAGACGAGCTATTACAATACAAACTTTCAAGGTCAAGGCTTTTGACCTGCTCCTTTGCAATCAGCATTGCAGTCGCTGTGAACGATGGCACTTCGTTTTGAAGCATGGACACGGTCTGAATTGGAATGAGGTGAGATAACAGATGTCAGGCAAGTCAGAACATTCTGTGACCCACTGCTATAATGCAACTAACTGCATCTAATGCTGGTATACCTTCTGATAGTGACCATGGGGATCTGCCTTTACAACCTCTGGTACAAGTTGGACGTCATTTCTTTATGTTGGAAGAATGCCTGCAGTTGACCTGCATTATCGGTGGGAATTAAAGCAGCTTTCCCTGAATTCTTTGCCTTTGCCATTTCCCAGGCTGGATTGGCTTATACTACAGATGAGTGCTAATGTGTTGCCCAAGTGTGTATCCAACAGATGGCTTATGTGTCAGTTAATGTGGCCAAAACTTTTATTTTCTTCTCCATTCAATAGTATCAGAAGCATGACATAGCTACCGGAAATCAACAGGTTGTTGGATTTTCAAAGTAGAGGATGCTGAAGGTCGCCATGCGGCTGTTATACAGCCATTTTGTGTTGTTAGTGACCATGAGTTATACAGGTAGGTTTTGTTACAATCACGGTATTTACAGAACTTTTCATTGATGGAAACTGCAATCATGTTGCAAGAAGCTAGCTTCTGTCTTCCCTAACAGGTGAGGTCTGAGACAGAGGAGTTACTTATAGTTGCAGCTCACCCAGGACAGTTTTGCAAAGCTGAATGCTGAAATCACAGCACCAGACAGCACTCACATGGTCCTCTGCCCTATATTACAACAGTAAGTACACTTCAAAAGCACTTCAGTGCCCATAAGAATTTTGAGATGCCCTAATGTTGACACTGGAAATATGTAAATTCAAACTGTTCTGTCAAACATAAAAATACCTTAACAAATTACTTGGATACAGCTCACTGAGCCTATTCCTTACAGCAGGGCATGTGTGATTTGTCTTTTCATAGTCTGTCCCTAGGTAACTTAAATTTTAATATAGGTGAAAAGCCATCAACTTATATTCAGTATTATCATCATCATAGAATCATTAAATCCCTACAGTGTGGAAGCAGGCCATTCTGCCCATCAAGTCCACACTGACCCTCCGAGGAGCATCCCACCCAGACTCACCCCCTACACTGTCCATGTATTTCCCACCCTAGATACTACGGGCAATTTAGCATGGCCAATCTACCTACCCTGCACATTCTTGGACTGTGGGAGGAAACTGGAGAACCCAGAGAAAACCGAAGCAGACACGGGGAGAATGTGTAAACTCCACATGGACAGTCACCTGAGGCTGGAATTGAACTTAGATCCCTGGCACTGTGAGGCAGCAGTGCTAACCACTGAGCCACTGTGCATTCCTGTTTTGGAAGACAGACAGATCAAAAAATAAAGCCTGAATGTGTCAAAGAGGTTTCAAGGGATCACAGGATATATGCGTGAGACAGAAGAAAGTTGTTCAGTCTTTTAAAGGTGAACGGACGCCCTATCCTGATGTCTATGAAGATTGAGGTCAGCTCAAAACTGAATGAACAGCTTTGGGTTTGGATAGGTAAGCATTTGGAGCTTCAATTCACTCCTTTTTTTTTAAATGCAGGTTAGGGCAGTTTAGGGCTGAGTCAGTATTTACTGAACATTCTTAGCTGGCCTTGAGAAGGTAGCGGTGAGCTGGCTTCTTAAACTGCTGCAGCCCATGTGCTAACAGCATTGTGGGTCCACCTACAGTGCATGGACTGCAGTGGTTTAAGAAGCCAGCTCACAACCACCTTCTCAAGGAAAACAGGGTATGAGCAATAAATGCTGGCCCAGACAGCCACACCCAAATCCCATGAATTAATTAAATAAGGGAGAGAAATGAAATATGGAACCTTAACAACAAACAAAGCGATATTGGCATTTTTACTCAACTTGTTGCAGGTGTGTTATAACATGCCTCTGAAACAGATGAGATTAGCTTAGCTCAGAGGTAGGGCACTACCACTGTGCTACAAGACCCTATATGGTATACACTTTTTCTTAATTCTGAAGATAATGGAATGAATATTTCAAATTGTTCAATGTCATAGTCCTGGCTGGTTGCATTCAAAGTCTATTTCTGTGTTCCTAGTAACCCGGTAAACATTAATTATTTCATCATTTCTATTTGTATCTCCTCCTATAACCTCTGGTCTTGTATTAGCCAAATAATTTTTCTGCTCCTTTTTATCAGAGTCAGCCAATATAATATTAAATAGGTTTGGCTGTGGGGCTATCCCACATATCCTTGTGATATGAAAAAATAATATTCCAAAATGACATAATTCTTGTCAATTTTGTGATCTCATCCTCTAGTCTTGCGATCACACTTTACCTAAAGCACGTTTTTACATCGACATTAACTAATATTTGTCATGACTAGATACACAGCTCATGGCCATAATCTGTCAACAGCGTGCAAAGAAACAGGGTTTTCTTGCCTCTGGTTTTAAAAACAAATCATTTTCAAATTTTGGGGATAACTCACAAACTTTGACAACCAAATAACGATAAAGACAATGCTCTGATAGTCCATGATCAAATGAATTAATGAGTAAAGAACAAATCAGGTTAATCATGACTTTAAGTAACTAAGGATACTGGCATGTGATGTCACTGACTGCAGTCTGATCAGGTTTGCTCAGCTGCATTAATGACACCATCTGGCATTTTTTTTAGACCCGAGTATTGAGTGGGAATGCGTCCAATCTATGCCTTTAACTGTGTTTACATGGAGATGCTACTCATTAAAATAAAAACAAAATCAGTGTGGCAAATACCCTCCTTCATCTTAATTGCAAGAAAAGCCATGCATTGTGAAGTGCGCCAGGAAGTATTTGAATTGGTAAAAGAATCACACTCGAATCAGCTGAAATAATGAATTTATCTGCCCCAAGCACTATTTATCTGGCTGCTGTTCGTTTTGCATATAAAAGTGACACATCTTTTATTGGATGAAGCTCACCAGACCATATGCCATTACTACAAGTCCAGGAACGCATTAAAACCACTGTCATTTCATAGCACTTCATCTGAAAAAATTATTGAGTCTCAAGGTTATAAGGCTTTGAAAATTATGGTAAGAATTGCATTGCAACTTTATAAACATAGCAAAAGAACACATAAATTGATCCAAAAATAAAGAAAATCATGTTCAAAATTAAATTTCTGTTAGTGAAGCACTTAGATCTTTTTAGCACTGGATTTGAAGCTGAATGGAACGTGGAATGATGTCATTAGTTGCCATGGCAACAGTCAGCACAGGACCATAAATCTGTGGAAAAAAAATCTCATTTGTATTCATGAAGAATACACAGCATATGTGCACAGGATTTAAAATCCATGTAGTTCCTAAATTTAGCAAGAATCACATCTAGGTTATTGGTAGGAGCTGTGTAAGACATCTTCAAAAAAGGTACCTGCACAGCCAAAAGGAAACTACATGGTGAAGATCAAATAGAAATGCAATTTATTTATTTAGTTAACATAACTAATTGTCAATACCTACAATGCAAAATAAGGGATCGCCTTATTGATCGATTGTGCCTTACTACCTAATTTATAACTATTTTTGATCGCATAAATGCGCTAATAATTGAATGGGTTCAACTACTGTACCCTATCACTGTAGCAGCAACTGAACTTAACAGATTTAACATGCAACTAAATATACTGAGAACATCTCCACTCTGTGTCTTCTACCTATGACTTTTAAAGATTGCTGATCAGGTTAATGGCTACAAATAAAAGAAATAAAAAAAACATTTTTGAAGTTGTTCTAACTACTTGCACAACAAATTCAACAACGACAATGCGAGTAGAAACATTTATTGGAATAGATTTTGTGATGATATTAGTGTTCACATTAGTTAGAGTACCCCTCACACCCTCCATCTCAAATTTCTTCAGCTATAAGTTTGCTGAATGTATGAACTTATTATGGCTAGCAAAGGTAACAAAACATCTGGGACCTAAGTGAATGCAGGCAGTAATAGTGAATCTTTTTTCTTTATTCATTCACTGGATGAAGGTGTTGCTGGTTTTGCAGCATTTATTCTCCATCCCTAATTTCCCAGAGGACAGTTAAGAGTCAACCACATTGCTGCGCGTCTGGAGTCACATGTAGGCCAGACCAGGCAAGGATGGCAGTTTCCTTTCCCTAAAGAACATTAGTGGACCAGATGGGTTTTTCCAACAATTGACAAAGGATTCATGGTCATCATTAGATTCTTAATTCTAGATATTTATTGAATTCAAATTTCACCATCTGCCATGGCAGGATTTGAACCTGTGTCCCGGGAACGTTATCCAAGTCTCTGGATTAACAGTCCAGCGGTATTATCTTTCATTTTCCTAACCAATGTCATTTAAAATCAGGTGGAAAAGCAGCAGAAAGACTGACAAGGAAGAAGATACATTCAATGCCATATCAGGAATGTGAAGTGAAATAAATAGAGGAAACAAGATTGGATTAAGAGTGACAGTTTATAAAAAGCCAAAAAAATACAAAAACAACTTAAAACATGATGCTTAAAACCTCCCTGAAAAGTTCAAAACTTGGAGAAATGAGATGTAACACCTGTAATAATACACTTTTGTTCCCAAGAGTTTATTGGCAATATTTAGCAATCAGGTTTATAAAGGCAACTGTACACTAGTAATCACTAGCCATAATAATCTACTGCGCTAATACAGCAAGCCACAGCATTCCATGCAAATCAACAGTGAGACAGAAAGTTAAGCCTTTTTGTGAAGCTAAACATAGAGTTGTGCAAATCAGTCAGAAATTTTTGGAATGTTTCCATTCCAGTGGGTATTTGCCATTGCCTGAAGTTGTTAGAATGTTTATGCAGAAATAATAGTAAGCAGCATTAGCCTCATGTCATTTTGATAGCAAGATTTAATGCAACAGAAACAGAAAATGATATTAATATATGACAGGCCAGTCAACATCTGAGGAGTTATGTGTTGGATGAGACTGTTCATTACATAACAGAGTATTAATGGAAGCATTGATTTTTCTCTCTTTTAGGAACTTGTTCCACGCTTCCAGCATGTTTTATTTTATTTCTAGATCTTCAACTGTTTAAACTTTTCAGGTCAGAAATATAGCATGTAAGGCTTGGCTTGGTTGACTTTAACATCCTCAGCAAGGATGTTCATTGCACCAAAACAGCTCGAAAGTTGGTGGGATATGGCTGCCTACCCATTAAAATCAGGAGGAGAAGGAAATGATCTCCAGAACAAAGCAAATTTCACAGAAATTAGGAAATAAAAATTGGTCATTCAGTTCTACTGATCACTGTATCATTAGGTGAAGACTTAATGTGAATGCTTGTTCTGTCTCTATATCCTTTAGTCCTCCTTTTGCCTAACCATTTATCCAATTTCTTCTTACGTCTTGACAAGATCTCCATTCCAAACACTGATTCCAATCGTGTGTTTCACAGAATCACAACCCTGATCGAAGAAAGTTTATTTTACTCTGTTCCAAATCTCTCTCATTGCTGATGCAAACACAATGAGCAGAATGGCCTCACTCTATGGCTTATTTTATTTCAAAGACCCTCATTTTCTATACGTCAAACATTAGAAATAGTGTATTTCTACCTATCGTGTATGAACATTTTAGAATTTCAAATCCTATAGTCAAGTATTATTCTCGCCTGTTCTAACAAAACAACCCACGTTTGTAAAGTATTTCTTTGTATTTAAATTTCCACATACCAGCCTTGGAAATAGATGGTGGATACTTTTCATTACCAATACATTGTACATTGTGGATCCCAAAACTGCGTGGCTTACTCTGACCACAGTCTTAGTTACATTTTAGACAAATTTGCATATTTGGATAATTGAGATGTTTCCCTAGTTAGGAAATCTAGAATTAGGGTGTACAAATTAAAATTAAGAATTCTCCCATTTCAGATGGGAGGTAATGTTATGATCCCAGTTGATGCTAATGTCAGACATCCCAGACTGAAATCTGGCTTGATAAATTAATTTTTTTTTCAATTTATCAAGGGGGTCTTCCACTGAAACACAGGCATATAACATCGCAGCTTTGGTATTAAAAATAAACAGAAGTTTATTATGTAAAAGAAGCAAAAGATAAAATGGGGTAAACCAAACTATTTATATACAACATATCTGAGATATTTTGAAAAACACAGTAAAAATATAAACCCATCTATCACAACATCAAAACTTTACAAGATTCAAACGTCAGAAGGAGTTCACTTCTCCATTACATAGATAGATTTAACTTAACTGTTTCCATCAATTCCTGGTCTTGAGTGTTTGGTAGCCTCTTCCTTGACTGTCACACAACTAAGCTAGGCTTTCTGGTCTTCAAATAACTCCTTCTAGGTTCTAACCCAAACACTTCTACTCTGGAATTTTTGGACTAAAACCCTTGCATTCAATTCACCAATTTCCTAACAGTTCTAAACTAACTCCTTTCTCTCAGAGAAACTGCTCCATACACCTAACTTCAACCAGGTCATCTGTGAAAAACAAAAGCTTTCCAAGCAATAGGCTCTTCCCCAAAACAAAGCAAAAGAAAACCCCTGATCCTTCTAAACAGAAAGCAAACTAATGTTCCTCAATATTTACTTTATCTGCTTGTAAAACTCTCCCAATGCAAACAAAACCCCATTGTCACCTCCAGGAACTCCCTCTCTCATATTGGTTTAAAAATAACATTGCTCTGGAAAGACCGAAAAGTCAATCATTAAACCCCCTCATAAGTACCAGCCAAAACTGATATAGTCCAAAATCTAAACCTCTCTACAGAAATTCTCACCTTACATCACAATAAGGAGGAACTTCCTTTTTCACATGGTTGTCAGTCTTTGAGATTCTCTTCTAAAGACAGCAGCGGAGGCTGCACTATTGATTATATACAAGGCTTATTTTGACTGATTTTTGAGCAAGTGAGTTGAGTGTTCCGGGAGTGAGACAGAAAATTGGAGTTAAGGTCACAGTCAGAGAAACCAGGATCTTATATGTTGACGGAGCAGGCTTAATGGAACGAACAGCCTATTCATGCCAGTGATAGTAGGAACTGCAAATGTTATCTCAGCCTATTCATGCCCTTTTTTTTGCAATGTTATGATCTTATCATTATCACAACTTTATTTTAATATTTTATTCCTCTAACCATAAAATCCAGTACTTTACTAATTTTTAAATAACCTTGTTCATTTGAAGTATTGCTATTAAAGCCCTGTAAAACTCCAGCTCCTTCTGCTTTTTCACATCAGCCAATCTATTCCAACATACACAATTCTTTTGAAATAAAACACGCCACCTCAAATTTGCTGAAATCAATTTCAAGTTGCTACTTTTTCTATTCATTCCACCATCTTGTTAACGCTTCCTTGCAATGTCCTCTTATCCTCAAAACTATTTATTATACTTCCTATTTTACTATGATCTGAACCCTAGACACAGTTCTCTCCAGGTTATATCCAAGTGATATATACAATGAAAAGCACTGGATGTAGGTCAAAGCCCAGTGGCACATTGCTACCCATTTACAACACCTCTGAGGAACTGAACCTACTTTCTACTCTCTACGTCTTCCCTCCTGATAAGTTTTCAACCCAATTATCTGTGATCCCCTAATTTCACATTCCTTAATCATCTAGTCTTTGGTGTCATTTTTTTTTAAAAGTGATTTTCTTGGAATGTAGGGTTCACTGGTGAGATTATTATTTATTGCCAATCTCCAATTTGTCTTGGGGAGGGTAGTGGTGATGATCTGATTTCTTGAAGCATCTGAGTCAATGTGATGAAGACTTTTCTGCAATGCTAGAGTATGGAGTTCCAGGATTTTGAACCAGAAATAGCAATAAATCACAATGTAAGACTTGGATGGAAACTTGAAAGCGATACATTTTGATATATTTGTTGCCGTTGGCATTGTAGGTGGTGGCGCTACAGATCTGGAAGTTACATAGAATGGCCATGATATGTTGAAGAACGGGACGGATGCTTAGGTAACAGAGGAAGTGCGCATCTAGCTGGTTTGTATTGATTGTGTTCGGGGATATTCAACTGACATGGGTCTTTAAAAAAGGCCTTTTGAAAATCCATTTTCAAAAATCAACACAAACCTTTATTAACTCTCTCTCTGTTATTTCATGAAATAACTCAATCAAATTTGTCAAATGTAACTTGTCTTACATCAAGTCAGCATCCAACTGGGAATCTTTCACATTCAATTGATCAGATCAGTCACACAGAATGTCAGTTAGTATTTAGGCATTTGATCACATCTAAACATATTCAACATAATACTTATCGATTTGCTAAATGATTTCTTTTAATTTGTTCAAAACATGCTAAAATGCAACCTCCTCGTCAATAAATTTGGCATTTCCTTGTAGAAATGCTTGCCGCAATTCTTTGCAACCCTTCCCTGAAGTTTTATCCTTTACATCAGGTTGTTGTAAGGTTGCAATAATTCCAATGAATATTCCATTGCTGACTGGATTTAAATGCAGACAAATATACGATACAATTCCAATGCAGAAATGAAAATATATATACCAACCATTTATCTGTAATTTAGAAAGCATTTAAGAAAAACTCATTCTTCTTATCATATATTCATTAATATTATGAATATTAACTCAGATAGCAATGAAGAATTTCAGTCTGTACTGAATACTGGTTACTGACAAGTTATTTGGCGTGATAACAGATATTATAGGAATATAGGAATGGGATAAGGCCATTCATTCTATGAACTTGCATCACAATTAGATCATCGTTCTTCAGCATTTCTCCTTAATCACCCATTTTGATCCCTATTACTCAAAACTACCCTTACTGAACAAAACTCCTCATTGATCTCAGTCTTAAAAATTCCAACTAAGCCATAATCCCTTTGTTCTGGATGCCACTAATTTAAAATTCACTCTCTACACATCTCAATTACATTTTGCATAACAATAAGAAGGGACTTCTTCTCAATGTGGGTTCTTTTAATCTATCCCTTCAAGTTCTTTTATCATTTTAAACACTTTGTCAACATTCTAATAAGAAAAGAATAACGCCAAACATATACAACCTGCAGGGCCAAGGACAATCTCCAATATTAACCCTTTCAAAACAATGACCTTCTACAATTGGGAGTAGCATTTAAAATCTAAGATTGCTAAATTATGCAGCATCAGGTTGGAGGAGTGTTATGTAAGTTGGAGAGTATTTTGGCATGGTTAGTTCACCTCATATCTATACAAGGAGAACCAGCCTGGTAGTTGCTAGTCATCAAGTAGTTTCTGACACAGCTCTTGGTGAAATTCACTTTTCTGACATATTGCTCTGGCTGAAGTCTATTGCAGACCAGTTGTGTATTGACCAGTGAGTGTTGTTTTTATATTGAGACAGGGGTTTAAACCTGGAGCTGGGAACAACAACAATAAATCATATAAACTAATTAATTAATAGAACAAATATCAGGTGAATAAGAACTTAACCAATTAATTATACAATGGTAGATACGATAGGGTAGATGATGC
This sequence comes from Ginglymostoma cirratum, assembly GCA_024137785.1. Classification (NCBI taxonomy): domain Eukaryota; kingdom Metazoa; phylum Chordata; class Chondrichthyes; order Orectolobiformes; family Ginglymostomatidae; genus Ginglymostoma; species Ginglymostoma cirratum. The sequence goes on along the minus strand of JAHRHZ010000069.1, from coordinate 24,407,729 downwards.
ATCATAGCTGTGGAATTTGTGGAGACCAGTGAGATGCTAAGTGACCACATCTGCAGTAAGTTTCAGTACTCAAAGAACTTTGCCTAAGAGTTGTTGAATTGGGATCTAAGCTATAGGCACTTTGATACATCCGGGATCTGGGAAAAACCTATCAGGATGTTTTGATCCAGAGTTAGTAACCTCCCCTAAATTAGCTAGTACTTTAGATTTTTTTCATGACTCAGGACAGGAGGATGTGTGCAAGTCAGGAAGCTACTAGGATGCAGTCATGCAGTAGTCTCAACCTCTGACCTTGTCTAAAAGGTACACAATGCTTGTTACCTGTCCAGAAATATTGCAGGACGGATGGCAATTTGACCTTGGCATCACGATCAAGGAGAACATTCAAGTGTGGGGAGCAAAGGGAAAACAGAAGTTGAAGAAGCTAATAGAATCAGGGTTATAGGTACTATTTAGTCACAATTTCTAAATCAGAGGTGGTATTGCTCGCTCAGTGCCAGGGTTAATCATATCTCCTCAGCTGGAAAGGAGCATGGAGCATGAAGGAGATGGACCAGTTGTGCTGGTCCAAACAAGGACCACTGACATGGGCAAAACTAAAAGTGAGGTTCTGCTGAGAGAGCTTGAGGAGTTGGGTGAAAATTAATAAGCCAATTTGTAAAGGAACTAAGCTTTGTAAGACCACGGAGCCTTGCAAAATTTTACATGGAATCAGAGCAGAGAGTTGAATATATGGTTCAAAGGAAGGTGTGAAAAACAGGGACTTTTTTTTGAGACACCGGTCAGATGGGGAAGGAATTCAGATGAAGGAAAATCATGACTCTAAAGAGAGAAGCAAAGGTCTTGCAGCAAGCCAGTAATATAGATAAACTTAAGGAGAGTATGACAGGAAGAAATCGAGAGTTCAACATTAAAGTACATCAATAAATAAAGTCAGATTGGGGGAAAGCAGTAAAAACTCAAAATTGGTGGTGCTAATTTAAAATATGCTTGACAAATTGATTCCAGAAACAGAGATAAATGGGTTTACTCTATTAACCATTACAGAGATCTGGCTGCATGGTAATCAAGGCTTGGGAACAGACTATTCCAGATTGATGTTTTGAAAGTAGTAACAACACAGAAAAGGAAAGTCAGTATCTCTGAAGATATATAAGGAAAGCTGTGAGGAATGATTTTGGCTCAGCGGATTGGGAAGTAGAATCAGCATGAACAATTAGCCAGTAAGGTCCAGAAATCATTGATGTAAGTAGTTTATAGGCTGCCTAATAGTAGGTATACTTTTGTACAGAATATTAATCACACAATTAGCAGAGCTTGTAACAAAGTTAATGCAATAATTGTGAGAACTTTAATCTGCATATGGACTAGAATAATAAAACCTGTAAAAAATATTTTGGAAGATAAGTTCATGGAATGCATTCAAGACGGTTTGAGAACAGTACATGATCAAATCAATAGGGGAAGAGGCTATTTTACATCTTGCCTCTTGTAATGAGACAAGGTTAATTAGTAATCTCATAAGGGATCTCTGGAGAAAACTGATCACAATATGATTAATCTCACATTGTGTTCGACTACTTACATCTAAGACTAGGGTCTTAAACTTGAATTAATTCAATTACATAGAGATGAAGGGTGAGTTGGTTGAGGCAGTTTGAAAAATTAGATGAAAGGGCTGTGATGAAAAGTTAAGAAATGTAAAATATTTCGATAAAAAATATTTCATCATTCTCAACGAAGAGAAATAAAAACTCCACCCAAAGTGATCCTGTCACGAAAAAACAGATCAAGAGATTAAAAGAGGAAGTTTCTAATTTTGTCAAGAAGTGTGGGAAACCTGAGGATTGGGAGAGTTTTAAAAACCAGAAGGGATGAGAAAAAAAAATGATAGGAAACAAAATGAAAAATGACAGTAAGCCAGCAAAAAATATAAAACAAAGGGCTGTAAATGTTTCCATAAAAATGTAAAACAAAAACATCAAAGTAAACAGGAGTCCCTCAGAGGGAGAGACAGGAGAAATTATGATAAAGGATAAGGAAATGGCCAAGACTTTAAAAAAGATTTGTATCTGGCCTCACAGTAGAAAATTCAAACACTGTACCATAGCATAAATAGTAAGGAACCAAGATCTAATGAGCGCGAGAAACATGGGCAGCTCAGTAGTTAGCACTGCTGCCTCACAGAGCCAGGGAGCCGGGTTTAATTCCACCCTCGGGCGACTGTCTGTGTGGAGTCTGTACATTCTCCCTGTGTCTGCGTGGGTTTCCTCCAGGTGCCCCGGTTTCCTCCCACGGTCCATAGATGTGCAGGCTAGGTGGATTGGCCATGCTAAATTGCCCATAGTGCCTGGGGATGGGTCTGGGTGGGATACTCTGAGGGTCAGTGTGGACTTGTAGGTACGAAGGACCTGTTTCCATACTGTAGGAATTCTATGACATTCTATTTTCAATAACAAAAGGTTGTTGAATGACAGAAGGGGTTGGGGATAATAAACTATTACGGCTAGAGGACTGGATAAGTGACAGAAATCAGCATGAATAAACAGACCAGTTTTTGGTTAGCAGACTATAACTAGTATTGTCAACTATAATGACAAAGTGGACTTCAAGCAGGATTCAAAGAAAAACAGTGCCCAGCCTGTACAAGTGGCAGCCATTGCACTGCTTGTCCTTATGGAATGGATGTGAGTTTGTGTAGCTTTGCTTTAGAGAACAAGTATCTCCCCCAAAAAGTTGCAAAGGGCAATAGGCATGTTAAATCAGTGGGCAGGGAGATGGCAGATTTGGGGAAATGACAGAAACTCAACTGGACTCACCAGATAAACACAGTGGCTACGAAAACAAATCAGAAGCTAGGAATACTGTGGTGAGTAACTCCCCTCCTGATTCCTCAAAGCCTGCCCACCATCTACAAGGCACAAGTCATGAGCGTGATGGAATACTCCCCACTTGCCTGGATGAGTGCAGCCCCAACAACACTCAAGAAGCTCAACACCATCCAGGACAAAGCAGCTGCTTGACTGGCATGACATCTACAAGTATCCACTCCCTCCACCACCAATGCTCAGTAGCAGTAGTGTGTACTATCTACAAGATGCACTGCAGAAATTCACCAAAGATCCTCAGACAATGCCTTCCAAATCCATGACTACTTCTATCCAGAACAACTAGGGCAGCAGATACATGGGAACGCCACCATCCATAAGTTCCCCTCCAAGACACTCACCGTCCTGACTTAGAAATATATCGTCCATCCTTCACCGATGCTGGGTCAAAATCCTGGAATTTCCTCCCTCATGGCATTGTGGGTCAACCCACAGCAGGTGGACTGCAGCGTTTCAAGAAGGCAGCTCAACACCACTTTCTCAAGGGCAACTAGGGACAAGCAATAAATGCTGGCCAGCCAGCGATGCCCACATCCCACAAACGAATGAATTAAAAATAAAATCATTTTGGCAGAAGAAAAAAGTGGAACAGATTTTAAATTATTTAAAAAAAGTCAAATTCATACAAATGTGGGTGTCCTTGACACAAAGCACAAACAGTTAACATGCAGAAACAGCTCACAACAAAGATGGCATTAGGTATGTTGACCTCTTATTTTAAATGGAGTGAAATACTAGACCGAGGAAATCTTGCAGCAAGTGTATATTGTTTTGGTGAAACTACACCCAGAGCGCCATGAACTGTTTTGGTCTATATACCTAGGATTCGCCTTAGAGGAGGTTGCAATGGAGCTTTATTAAAGTGACTGGTCGGTGAAGAACGTTATCGTTCCTTTAGATACATAAACTAAAGCTACCATACTCCTGTGTAGTGCAGCAATCAGGAGCTGAGGTCTACAGGTAGGAGGCCAACACCTGAACAAGAAGCTCATTGAACTCTTTCAATTTATGTGGGAACAAGGAACCATTCTGCAAGGTTGTAAGTATCTCCAAAATCCACCTGTATAAGGAGAAAAGAAATCTCCAACCTGATAACAGTGATAAAAAAATCTCACTCCTCCTCGATCACTGGCAAAATCTTTGCCGGAATCCTTCTGAACTGCTTAGTGCAACATCTCAACCAGGATCTACTGGAGAATCACGCAGCCTCAGTAAAGGAAGAGCAACCACAAAAACTGAATTTCCAGTTAGTCAGCTCCAGGAGAATTGTCGAGAACAGGACATTGATCCCTCCACCCCATTTCCTGACCTGGCCAAAGCCTTCAACACAGTCAGCCACAATGGCTTCAAACAGTAATGCAGAAATTTGGTTGCCCTGTGAAACTCACTGCAATGAATCAACCATTCCACAACAGCACCTTCATGTGACACAGACTCTTCTGAGCCATTGCCGGTTACTCGTGGAATTAAGCAGGACTGTGTACTAACACCGATCCTCTTTTTCTCTGTCATGCTCCCTGATGTCGTCCATGATGGTGATACACTGAAATCAGATACCACATGGGCAGAAAATAGCTCAGTTGAAGATGACTCCAGAGAAAGACCAACATTTTCAAGGTCGTACTTCCCGTTTGCCAAAGACTGTGTAACAGTTGTTCAGATCAGAGCTATATATACACAATGGCACATTGTCAAAGAAGTCTACTATACACAAGATCCCATTTTGAGCTCAAGGTTTCAGTCCATGACCAGAAGCTGCCAGCAGTGGATAAGTTAACTTATCTCAGCAGCACATTCTCTCTCAATTTCCTGTGTTGATGCAGAGACTCATTTAGGAAGTAGGGGTAGCCCCCGCTGATTTCAAACATCAGTATGGGAATGCTCAGTAGTAATCTGCTTATCAAACTCAAAGTATATTGAGCAATATCCTTACTCACTCTATTCCATGCGAAGAAGCTCACTACTTTCACTAAAGCTGCCTTCAGTAGCTTCTAAAACACAGACGGCTGGACAGACTACCGGCCACTAAGGTGTTGATGTTAGCTGGCATGCCAGACCTCCACACCACTCCAAGACTATGGCAGCTGAGTTAGCATGGTCATGTACCACAATGCCTGACATTCACTCACTGAAACAAATCTTACATGGACAGCCCGTATCAGAGCTTGATCTTATGGGGGTCAAAGGATGTGCTGTAAAGATGCACTTTCCTTAGTTTTGAAATTGACCCATAGTCTCAAGAGAAGCTCAGAGTCACTGCACCCGATGCAACCAACAAAATAAAAGTGTGACTTGCTCTGAAAGCAAGTGCATCTCAGAGGCAGATAGAAAACACAAGGAGAGGAAATTCTGAGCTCCTAAAACTGCAAGAGAGGAAATTCTGAAATTCAGCTCCTCCAAAACTCAATGATCTTCAATTATCCTGTGCTGTCTGGACCAGAACCTTCCAGGCACAGACTGGCCTTAACAGTCACCTCACCACTCACTGGAACCTTAGTAAACATCTTTGATGCCGTATAATATCATTGCCACCTTGAAGGACAAATGACATGGAGACATTGAGTAGAATGAGATAATAGGCCCTCAAGCTTAGAAGAGATGAAATGTTTAAAATTATTTTATTAAACTCATTCATGGAATGCTGACGTTGCTAATGGGCCAGCATTTATTGCTCATTTCTACATTCCCTTGAGAAAGCAGCAGTGAGCTGCCTTTTTCAGCCACTACAATCCATTTTCTAGGTAGATTTGAAGTGCCACTCCAGTTGGAGTTCCAGGATTTTGACCCAGCAAGAGGTTTTAACAGTGAAGATGCTGGCAGGCTGTTTTCCTTAGCAGGATAGTCTAGAATCGAAGGTCATAGTCTCTGCATAGGGGTCATCCATTTAGGAGTAAGGAGATGAGCAACAATTTCATGCAAAAGGTTGCAAATCTTCAGAATCCTCTCTCTTGGAGGACTGTGCATGCTCATTTGTTGAGCACAAATGACAGCTTTTATTGGTGCTTTGACACCAAGGGAATTCAGGGGTATGGAATTTGGGTGAGAAAATCGAATTGAGGTCAAAAATCGAATTGAGGTCAAAAATCGAATTGAGGTCAAAAATCAGCAGGGCTTTTTTGAATTATGGAGCAGGTTGGAGAAGATATATGGACAATGCCTGCTCCTATTTGTTAGGTTCTTATGTTAATCCCCAAGAATAGGTTTTGAAATTGTGGATGTGGGCAGTATGCAAGGGTTTCGGACCATATCCAAGGTGCTCACTGCAGATGGACGAAGCCCACATAAATATGCAAAAGGCAGTGTTCTGTGATACGATCAGGACACCAAGAAATCTGGCATTGCAAACTGATCTGACAGCCATAGACAAAACTACCTCAATGTAATTAACTCGAACAGCTTTAACTCTGCTACAACATAGTTGGTACACGGTAGAAGGTAAAGAGTCATGTCAGATTTTAATTAATATTAAAAGGTCCTGATGAAAGGTTGTTTTCTTGAAACATTATCTCTGTTTATCTTTCTCTACAGATGCTGCATGATCCAGTGACTAAGTTCAGCATTAACCCCTTTCAAATTTCCAGCATCTGCTTTGTTTGCTTTCTTACTAAGGTCAAACAATGTACTTCTCTGATGGTTTAGCAAACGTAACCATCGATTAGCTGAACCTTTGGTCGAAGATGTTCAAAATATCAGCTCCCACTTTGGTGCTGAATGATCTAATGTCAGTTTGATGCCAGTAGGAATTTCACGATTAGTGTCAGCGCACTTCCTTGAGGTAGGGGTGGGAGAGCTGAAATTGCCCACATCCAGAGCTAATCCAGTTATGAGAATCTTACAGAAAGTGACGCGTGTTGAAATTGAAATTTTAATATGTATTGGAACGAAAATATTGTAAATAAATAAAATGCTCCGAAGTATTCTGCAAAAAATAATCATTGTTTTTGATATGGCATCTAATATTAAATTAATTGGTATTTAATAAATATCTCACCTTTCTGAGTTTAAAATAAAGTCAAAAGGAACCAATTTTCTGTACATAATTGCCAACATTCAGCTTTAATAATTCATTAACTATATCTACCATACACACTCATATAAGGGTCAAATTTTTGAGTCAAAATTTTGAGGCAAATTGTAAAGGATCAACTTTTAAATGAATAGAAGTTTCAAGAAGTTGAAATTCAGGTTGGGCTTTAGGACCTGGTAAATTGCTGAAAAATGACATGGTCTCTGGTTGCTGGCCATGGTCCTGAATTCAGCAGGGATTGGCTGTCCCATGCCCTCGACTGGAATTTCAGAGGTTTTAATGTGAAAAAGAGTAATTGTGAAAAAGACGTCCTAGAATGTTTCCACCAACTCCACTCCCAAAGCTAGAGCAAGGTATATGAAAAACAAAGGGTTTTGTGGACAAAAAATGGGGGTCAGGTTTTACTCAAGATTGATTACTATTTGAGTATATATTACAGGGAATACCCTCCCTAAGGGAAGTGTGGGTCAACCTACAAGACATGGATTACAGCGGTTTAAGAAGGTGGTTCACCAACACCTTCTCAACAGCACCTAGGGATGGGCAATAAATGCTGACTCAGCCAGCAATGCCAGTGTCCCATGAGTGAATAAAAAGAGTCATAACCCTCGTCCATTATTTCTGTTTTAAAGGGAGGGATATGGAGAAACAGAGGAATTTACAGAGGGAATTCTTGAATCCAAGGCCTAGTTTGCTGATGACTTGAACATAAATGACAGCACCAAATGAAGGGAGAAACTGAATCTGAGGAATGACAAGTTGGAGGAGATTGGACTTGAAGCACTGGAAAAAGGTATTGAGATTATGGATGAGACCATAAAGAGGTTTAAATACAAAGATAAGAGTTTTAAACTGTAGGAGACTGAGAGGTAATATAAATCAGAAAGCATACAGGTAGCAGGGTTTTACTTGTACTGAGGTTTAGGTAGAGTGGAAGACTGGCTGGCCAGAAGAACACTTCAGGAGTCGAATCTGGAGATAGAATCATAAAATCATACAGAACAGAGAGGCCCTTTGACCCATCAAGTCTGCACCACTAATAAAAAAAAAAGAAAAAGCTAAGGTTAAGGATTGCAGTCACAGAATGACAATATCATATGGTTAGAACTAGCATGACTTTGTGCCGAAAGGTAAGTGGGTTTCAAGTTCAGCTTGGAGTCATGAAGGAAAACCTGACTGGAAAAAGCCAATTTAGCCAAGCTTTGGAATGTTGTTTAAAACAGATTAGGAGAGCTGTAGCTGTAATACTTGACATAGTCAACAGCTTCTGGCATCTATTTCACACCTTGCATCTGTGGAATCAACGTTGTGCAGTTCTTAATTGAACGTTATGTATCCTAAAGGGTGGTAACTCTAAGTGTAATTAATCATACTGTGTGAACCACACCAACCAAATTTTAAGTTACTTTAAAGTGGATGCAGAACTACTGAGAAGTCCTGTTGTATGTTTTGAAATATTGGCAAATAATGTCTGGGTATGTCATTATGAACCATACCTCTAGATGGCATTAGTCTCCAATTACAATGGTTTTGTCATCCTGCAGGTACTCAAATTATGGAGGGGTTTTCAACATCACAAAAAGCATTTCTTGCAGTGAAGGAGCACAGTTTGTCATGGCTATTCTTTTCTCATTTTAGTGCCAACTTAGCTTTTTTTTTACAGAAATATATCCCAAATTTATTCCACTCCTGATGCCCTTGGCCAAAACAGAAATCTAAACCTGTCCAAGTCTCTTCTGGCTCATGGGTCCCCCTTTGGACAGCTGGAAAGTTGTGATTGCTTCCCTGCTCATTTCCTGGATTTAAAAAAACACAGATTGGATCCCATTGAAATCAGATGTGAAAAAAGTACCCCGCAAACTTGGGACGTATGTCTTATGTGCCTGCTCAAATGGACAGGTTAATATTTATACATGTCTGGAAAGCAGTGGAATTGAAAGATGCAAGTCATGTTCCTGATTTTAATTGTCCTGCACCCCTGGTTTCTGTTAGGCAGGGCCAAATACCATTCAGACCGCAATTTCACCCATTATAATCAGAACATTTCGCGAACAAATCTATGGAACTTGGTAGACCCTGAACATCATATGTATGCAAGTACAGAACAAGCATATAAATGGAAAATTCATTTCAATGCTGATAAGTGTGTGACAGATCATTTTGGCAGGGGTAATAAGGAAAAAACTGCTTGGACTTAACAGGCCAAATAACTCAAAAGTGCACAGGGGCTTAGTGATACAGGTACACAAATGATTAAAAATAGAAACACAAGGTGACATAATGAAAAAAACGTAAACTAAACCCTGGAGTTCAATTATAGTTATATAGAATTAAAAAAGGAAGTTATCGTTCAATTAAGAAAAAGCAGTAAATACCCAGTAGGTACAGCAGCACCTAAGATGGGGAGGCAGATTTAACATTTCAGGTCAATATCCTTTCATAAGAACTGGGGAAATGTCGATAATGGTACCAACATTTAACTGGCTGGTGTGTGTGTGTGTGTGTGCGTGAAGGGTAGGGTAGGTTAAATAACAAAAGGAAAAACTTGTGATAGCTGAGTAATCAGGAGAAATTAAAAGACTAAAGCCAAGGGGCAATGCCAAAGAGCGTGGCAATGATACAAGAAAAAGATGTGTGTAAAAAGGGTATGTATAGCAGAACAATGACCGCTGCTGTCTGAAAACAAATGAAAAGTAAACAAAGAGACAAGAGAGGAGAAAAAGCAAAATCAGCAAAGAAAAAGGGAACAAAATGGAATCAGAGATTGGCAATATAAAATTATTGAACTTAACCCAGTTGACAGGTGAAATGTATAGTCCCAACTTCATGGAGCTTCACCGAAACAGTATAGCAGGATCAATGCAGCAGTACAGTTGTATCATCGAAGGGATGCAATGGAAATGGAGAAATTGGAGAAATGAAATGGGGCCTGTACAGGAAGCATGGCATGCCAAAATATAGTCAAAACGGATGTGGGGGTCAGTGAGCTTATGGTGAATATTGGTTGATGATCTATTGCCAGAAATGAAGTCTGAGGTGTCAAGAAAGAGAACAGTTGGAGATGGACCATTTGAAGACGAAGGAAAGGTGATAAATTGGAAGCAAATTTTCCAGATCAGGGCGAGAAGAGGATTGGCATGGATACAGAAATCAACATACCAGTAAACAAGGGTTCGAGTCTGAAGTAAAATGGAAGAAAGAATATTCCAAGTATCCCACCAAAATGCAAGTATAGCTTGGACCCTTGCGGATACCCATAGCTGTATTTCTTATGTGAAAGAGTTGAGCAACCAAATTTTAATGATATTTTCCACTGACCTGGAAACTACAAAACATAATGAAGACTAATCGATTGAATTAGGCTTTCTTTCTCCAATGGCTGGGAGGTTCAGAAAAATCAATAAACCTGTTAAGCATGGTTGAGCTTTAAAAATTTCTATTGTATGTTGAGTGTATAGGTGTCTGTACCTGTAGAATGTGCAACTTGTGCACTGTCAAATTTGGCAGCTTCATTTCAGCTGTAACTCCTAAGCTTTGTGCATTATGTATACACGCAAAGTTCCTAGTGCAATTTGATCCTGGTGTCAGTTGCTCACAGAGTTAGGAAGGTGGGAACCATGCATAGGTACAGCAATTTAAAAGACTGCATCAAGTATTTAAAGGCAAGTTCACTTGCTGCAGAGTTAAAAAGGTATGGGCCAACACTTAAAATTGATGAGGTTAGCAGACTGCATTGAGGAAGAGCTACATAATTTATAGATTTCAACCTGGAGCAACTGCTGCCAAAGATCTGCCTTTCTTTAATATTCAGTATTTTCCACACTGACAGTGAGGGGGAAGATGACAGTCGTCAATCCACTATGCACCAGCCCTTGAAGACAGAGCTTTCTGGCAACAAGAAAACATCTGCTATGTTTAGACTATGTAATATTTCCAAACAGATGGACGAAGTGTGACACTTGCAAAGCATAAATTCCCTCATCCATTTGCCACCCCTTTACCTCACTTACTTACCTACTGCCTTACTTCCTCATCTACTATCTGTCACTCTACACCACACCACCCACGCTATCCCCAACCACCTGGTACTGTATCTTACATCTGAGCCAACTGCTACCCTGTCTCCTCATCCACTGTAGAATGTGCAACTTGTCACCCATACACAATGCACAAAGCTTGGTCAAGTTGCACATTCCACAGGTACAGACACCGATACACTCAACATATGATAGAAATCTGCAAAGCTTGACCACGCTAAACAGGTTTGTTGATTTTTCTGAACCTCCCAGCCATGGGTGAAAGAAAGCCTAATTAAATCTATTAGTCTTAATTATGTTTTGTATGTTGAGGAGGTAGGGCAGCAGATAAGTGAGAGAATAGGGTGGCAAATGGGTGAGGGAATTTAGATGGCAGGTAACGGGGGCAGCACAGTGGCTCAGTGGTTAGCACTGCTGCCTCACAGCGCCAGGGACCTGGATTCGATTCCAGCCTCGGGTGACTGTCTGTGTGGAGTTTGCACATTCTCCCTGTGTCTGTGTGGGTTTCCTCTGGGTGCTATGGTTTCCTTCCACAGGCCAAAGATGTGCTGGTAAGGGGGATTAGCTATGCCAAATTGCCCATTTGTGTAGGGTGGGAAATGCAGAAATAGGGTAGAGGGTAGGTCTGGGTGAGATGCTCTTCGGAGGGTCAGTATGGGCTCGATGGATTGAATGGCCTGTTTCTACACTGTAGTGATTCTATGATGTAAGGGGAGGGGTGACAGGATAGGGTGGGTCAGGTGACACGGGGATGCACAAGTCCATGAGGATGTGGGTTCAGAGAGGATTGTCAATGTGGACAATTAGAATGTCTGTTTTATAGTTAACCAGGATTTACAGCAAGAATTAATTCCTCTAATTTATTCTGATTAACTATTAAGGTAATTAAGTCAGAACTGTCTGAAATCTCTGACTATAATTCAGCACTGGGGACTTTATCGGAGAGTTCCAGTTGTCAGGTAATTGTCCATCAGAAGTTTAAACTTCCCAGGCAACTATACAGATAGTGTGCATTGGGACTTTTCACAGGTCTTGACACACATCTTTCAGATTCTTCTGGTCCCCGTCTACCTGGAGACTGGATGATCTGAGCCTATGTATTGATTGAGCTAAGACTGATTTTTAAAAAGACCGAGCAGTGACGTTCTCTGAAGGAATGACTTAAGGTAGTAGCTGCTAAAATGGTCAAACATTTGCATTACAGTACCTTACAAATTCCAAAATCACCAAAATTGAGTCAGCTGTCCAGAAAACCATATCAGAAACAATTCCCTTGGAGGAGTGTGTATGGTTTATCTCCTGACACATTAACAAAGCATCTAGACAGCCAACTGTGTATTTAACAGGGTGGGAACCAGCATTAGGCATAATCACTTTGGACAGTGGATTCTGGTTGAGAAAGGAACTAGTCTATGCATAATATAATCATGTTTACATGTGGAATGAACTTGCTAGGACCATGTTAGTTGGTAGGAGGAGATATTTGATGAGCTAACTAACCTTCTCTTTGGTGTTGAACAGAATGTCTTTCTTCAAGCCACAGAACAAAAAGGGAAACACCAAAGAAACAGGTTACCGATTGTCACTCTCTCTGTCTCTCTCTCCATCCTATAAACTTGAGTCCTACATAATTTTTGAACTTTTACATGCCAGAGGTAATGTTGTAATAATCAACCCAGGGTGTACTATCTCTATAAGAAAAAATAATTTGTCTGTCAACACTTTTCATTTCAATGCTAAATTGAGAAAATATTGAGCTCTCGTTAAAAGCCATCCAAGTTATCAATTCACCAGAATGATATAGTGTCGTCTTTTAAAACCATTTTATCTATCCTCCCACTTTATAACATGTGCGCACATGTATTCTCGAATGCATGTGAATGACAGAGTCGCACTTTTTTTTAAACTGAGATCATGTGTTAAGTGCAATAAATATCACTCGTCTTTTTAGAAACATGCAAAGAAGCCTATCTTGTGATAACAAGGTGTAGAGCTGGATGAACACAGCAGGCCAAGCAGCATCATAGGAGCAGGAAAGCTGACGTTTCGGGCCTAGACCCTTCTTCTGTGTGTCTTTTACAGTTACAGCACTTAAAACAGTCAAACTCTCACTGAATTGGCAAATATATTCCACTAAAATAGAATGTTGTGCTCAAATGAAGAGGTAAAACAGGGAATCCAGACTAGCCCTTCTCACCTGATTGTACCCACATTAACCGGAAGGGCTCACAAAACAATCAGTTTACTCTTTTTTTTCCTATACAAAAATGCCTATAACTGTAATAGAGGAATATTTCCAAAAGCAAAACACATTTGGAAATCTTGACAAACTAAATGTTTCCTGCAGAAACTTTTTCAATACAAATGCATGATCCAAGTCCATTTTCTAACGGATACACTAAAATGTACACAGAATTCAAAGTTACAATATGTTCTTGGGGCTTCCAAAATTGACGCTACTTTGCTACTGGCAGATACATACGGAGAGAGGTCTCTCAATTTTATAGTTTTGCATCCCTTTCCGGAAACAATTGTACATGACATTGTTAATCAATGGGCATAGGTGAAGTGTTATCATCAGTAATTTTCTGTGGTTTTCTTTCTCATAACTCATTCATACTCAGACACATTCTTAAAGACAGCAGTACAGTATTGCCATGCACATAATATTTTTCTACAGGTGTTTCCATTAAATCTCATAAGAGGAGAATATTAAAGTCTAAAAAGAATGATTTCCTGTACTTTAATATTGTATGCAGTACCATGCAGATCCAGTATTGATCATTGAAGAATCTGCTACCTGTATCAGTTTTCTTTATCTCCTGTGACATCTGCAATTATACCTGAGCTTCTGAATCCAGTCAGTGTGGCTCTTGTGAATGTTTGGACAGCTGTTATTGGAGCCTTGGACTCTAAAGTAGCTCTCTCAGCTGGCTTCAATTATTTGGTACTTCAGAACGAAAAAAATGACAAACGATATTTACAAATTTTCCTGCTTCCTGTAGGTCTGATTCCATACAATGGAGTGGAGAGGCTAATGGTAAATCTAGCAGCAAGAAATTTTTGAATGAAGAATGGATGAAACTGCTACCTTGGAACAATCACCCAATCTGTAAGCCTTTCTCTCCACCTTCCTCTCCTCTTTAAGTCCCGTCTTAAAACTTACTGCTTTAATAAGATAATTAGTGACATATCCTTACATCTGATTCAATGGCTCAGTTCAACAATGATCTGATTTGCCCTTGAGACATTATTTAAAATGTTTTTTACTGATAGAAGGCACTGTTTAAAGACAGGTTAGCGTTGCATGTGCAAGCACTGGGGAAGTAGTGACTGCTGATCAAAAAAGTACCTAATACCAAAATTACAAGCACTGAAAACATTAAGGGATATAACTTAACTGATTCATGCTGGGTATTATCATAGAATATTGGTGTTTAAAATAACTGAACCATGCACAAGGTGACATTTTACAGTATACTCAAACTATAGGAAACAATTACCTTATCAATGACAAAGTTTGGCTAAACCTGTTTGGTCCTAAACAGCATATTGCAATAAGGGAATGAACTGAATCTCAAGATCCTCGCAGCATCAAAGCCACTTTCTATTATTGTCACTTTTCTTTAGTGACTCATGCCATGATATTCTTCCATTCAGAAATGCAATATTACCTGAAGATCAAGTTGTTGACTTGCTTATCATGAATAACAAAATACCATTTCTGATTTGTAACAAACAAGATATGAGTTAAGGAAATCATTGATTAACATGGTACTTTACTGGTTTGACAAGTTCTAAAGAATTTCATTGCAATTTCAGGCTTTGTGGAGTTCTAAACCTTTCATTTCCAGTTCACACTGATAAAGAACCTAATTCCTGAGTGACAAAATCATGGTTTTTGTGATCTATCAGGCCACTTTCACAGTAACTGCTAACTTTTAAAATATTTCCTTCCAGACACAAGATTATTGCCCAAGATTGAACTTTAAATAGATGATAATAAAGAGTTTGCAGTTTATCATAGTACTTTCAGTATGCACAGCACTATTGCCCCATGTAGTTGTGTGCCAGTAATTTAGCTTCATCCTTGCATCATCCCACTTTACTTTCCCTTGCCTCATCAATAGATTTTTCTATTTTTTTTGTCATGTATTATTCTAGCTATCCCTTTGATACATCTGCATTATATACCTTAACTAAGTTTAGTAGCAAGTCTCATTTTCTAATCACTCCGAGTAAATTCCAACCATTTAAAATACCAAGCTGAGAAACTGCTTAACCAGTGCCAACACAGAGAAGGAAAATATTGACAAGGTCCAAGAACAGTCACAGTGATCCGATTTCTGATTAGCATGATCCATTCAATGCAATGTAGGCAGCTGGCAAATTTTGTACTGTCCACTGATTTGAACAGTAGTAACCATATAGCCTGACATGAAGTGGTCTGCTGAATGGTTGTGCAAGGCCAGCACAACCTAGACTGCCAGCCTGTGCCTGCTTGAAGTGCCTGGGGAGTTTGTACTCAGTGGAACAAAACAAAAGGTACAAGAGGTAGAGAGAGGCTCCGTCCCACAGACAGCCAGGAGACCTTCCAACATACACTGAGAAGACTGTGGAAGCAGTGAACCATAGCTGTTACTGCAACAAGTCTGGTCCTGAATATCTGGATGGAAGGCACGAAATAGTTTGAAGTCTGTCCTGAAGTGTAATCAAGGTCAGTCAATGCATTACAAATAAACCACCAGTTTCTCAACAACCATGCCCTTCTGTCAACTATTGTACTGCTGCAATGTCAACTTCTACCAGTTTGTAGTTGATGTAGTTTGCAGCCACCATCTTCTTTCCTTGATGGGGTTGAAGAACCTAGTTGGCTTACAGTGATAGAGGAAAATTATCAGTATTAATGAAAAAAAGCCTCGTCTGAAACAAGATGTAGTTTATTGCACGCTAACAATTAGGTACAAGTTACACCAGTAGTTTAGACATTGTTTTTGGAGATTTTGAGGAGACCACTGGTGAAAGTTCTTGACCCTATAAAATCCTAAGATGGTCCGTCTTTTTCAATGACCCTGCCTTCTGAGACAGAGTTCCAAAGTCACACAGCTATCTGAGACAAAAGAAAACTTCTCATCTGGGTCATGAAAGGGTGAACTTTTTATATATACCACATGTACAGCACCCTCTTGTTCTGGTCTCACCCACAAGAGGAAACATCTTTTTTACGTTCACCTTGTCAAGACTGTCCAGGATCTTCTTCACCTCAGTCAAGTCAGCCTTTACACTTCTAAACTCAAGTGGGAACAAGTCCAATCCGTCTAATCTTACTCATAAGTCAACCCACTCATTCCAGGTATCAATCTAGTAAGCCTCCCCTGAATCACATCCATTGCATTTACATCCTTCCTTAAATAATGAGAACAAAATTGCAAATAGTATTCAAGGGTCGTCTCACCAATATGCCGTATAACTGAAAGATATCATCACTTCTGTGTTCCAATTCCTCTCGGAATAAAGGATAACATGCTATTAGATTTCTTAATAAGTTCTGCATAATAACTTTTTGTGATTTGTGCACTGAAAGACCTAGAACCATCTGCAACTCTGATCTCTGCAGTTGTTCTCCATTTAAGTAATAGCCTGCTTTTTAATTCTTCTTGCCAAAGTGAACATTTTAACAAAAAATCTCTGTTCCTTCCTGCAATTCCCTGACCATCATTTCCCATATTTCTCTGTCGCTCTATTGCCTTAATTCTGCCATTTTTATTACATTTACTCACGCCTGATACTTCATCCTGTCTTTTTTTTAAGTTTAAGGCACTTTCTAATTCCCTAGTTATACAGTTCTCTAGAACACTGGTCCCAGCACAGTTGAGGTGCACACTATCCCAACACTACAGCCTCTACTTTCTCCAGCATTGATGCCAGTACGCCATAAATTGGTACTTATGCAATACCAGTCCTTAAGCCACACATTCATCTCTCTAATCTTATATGTTCTCTTCAAATTATTACCTGGCTCTGGTAATAATCCACAGATTATTATTTGTGCAGTTCTGATTTTCAATTTGTGCTAGCTACACATAATGTCTAAGCTAAAATTCTTTCCTTGACCTATCTATGTCATTGGTACACAGATGGAGCACAGCAGTAGAATCCTCCCAGTCCCATTCCAACTTCCTGTCCAGCTTAGCAAACATCCCAAATACTGGCACTTGGCAGGCAACATAGCCTTTTGAATTCATGCTCTTGGCTGCACAGAAGTGTCTTCCTTCCCCCACCATACTGTCCCTATTTCCACCATATTCCATCTTGCTCCCCCTAGTTGAATGTACCATGATCAAAACAACCCTCACTCTCATCCAGACTGGCAGAAAGAATCTTAAGCCTTTTGGAAAATAGCAAACGCTGAGGTTCCTGTAATCCTGCCCTCGGAGTTCCCTCACCAAACTCCTTCTGTTACTTGACTCCTTAATAACCAGAGAAAGACGTTACCCAGGCCGTGGTGACAGAGAAAGGAACTCAGTCATGTTAAGGGCTCAAAATTCATTGGACAGAAGTGTTTAATAGACTTTTGGCACCAAGACCAAGTGAGACACAGTCAAGGATTTTGAAGTAAGTAGGAGTAGAAATTGCAGGGGCACTGGCCACAATCCTTCAGTCTTCTCTAGATTCGGGCAAGGTGACAGAAGACTGGAAAATTGCAAACATTATGGCCTCGTTCATGGAAGATTATAAGAATAAACTTAGGAATTACAGACCAATCAGTTTAACTTCAGTGGTGGGAAGCTTCTCGAGACCATGGTTTCAAATAGAAACAGTGGTCACATGTAAAAAGGCAGGTTGATTAGGAACAGTCAGCATGGATTTCTAAAGGGGAAATCATTTTTACCTAATTTGCTAGAGGTTTCCAAAAAGGTAACAGAAACGTTCAACGTGGGTTACACTGTTGGTGCGGTGTGCGTGAACTTTCAGGAGTTTTAAGACAGGTCCACACAACAGACTTGTGAAGCAGGTTACAAAAGTCATGGATTAAAAGGGCCAGTAGCAACACAAATAAAAAAACTGTCTGAACAATAGGAAACAGCAGTGGCCAATGAATGTCTTCTGGGCTGGTAGAAGTTTGTAGTGGAGTTTCCCAGGGTTTGCTGTTGGAACCCTTGCTTTTCCTGATTTACATTAATAATCTGGATCTTGGCGTGCAGGGGGCAATATTAAATTTTGCAAATGACACAAAACTAGGAAGAACTGTTAACTGTAAGGAGGATAGTGTACAACTCCAGAAGTACATAGATAAGTTGATGGAGTCTGCAGATGAGTGGCAGATGACTTGCAATGCAGAGAAGTACAAAGACGAACATTGAAAGAAAACATAAAATAAATGGGTATAATTTGAAGTGGGGGTGCAGGTGTAGAGGGACCTAGGTGTATATGGCACAGATCATTGCAAGTCGCAAGACACGTAGAAAAAGCAGTAAGTAGAGCTCCTCAGCTTTATTAATACGGACATTGAATACAAAAGCAAGGAAATGATGCTGTAAAAGACACTCATTAGACCTCAGATGGAGTTCTGTGTACAATTCTGGGTGACATATTGTATTAATGATATTCATATCTTGGTGAGTGCAAAAACAGTTCAGAAGAATTGTTTTAGGAATAAGGAACATCAGTTATGAGGATAGATGAACAGGTTTCAAAATCATGAGTGGGCTGGAAAGAACAGATAGGGAGAAGCTGTTCCTCCTCATAAAAGTAATGAGGGCTGTGATTTGCAAAAGAAGCAAGGAAAGACTTTTTTACATAGTGAGTTGTTAGGGAATGCACTGCCTGGAAATGTAGTGGATGCAGGTTCAACTAAGGCACTCAAGAGAGCACTGGATGATTATAGGGACAAAAATACTATGCAGTGGTATGGGGAAAAAGCCGGAGATTGGCACTTGGTAATAATGCTCAGGTGATGAGTTGGTACAGGCATGATGGGCAAAATGACCTCCTTCTGTGCCATAAAACTTCTGTGATTCTTTGATAACCAAGGCACTTCTTATTGCTTACAGTGCCAGGGGTGAATGCTCTCCATGTTGATGAGCTCATGGGAAGTCTCAGTCAAATACATTCTGGCTTGTTGTCGAACACTTGCCGTGATAAGGCTGAAGCCTGACCAAGCCAAAAAGCCTGCCCAAAACAGGCAGCTACACTGGCTGACACCAGGCAAATAGTGCTGAACTCAAAAGGGGGCTCAACTCAATAGACCGAGTTTTCGTGGTTGCATCCTCGTCCGATGGAAGTGTTTAGCGTAAAGCTATCACATCTGCACATCCTTATGGTTGTGATGAAAGGTCAGTGACCTGATGGGGTATGAGTCACTGTGTATTGTAGATTCTTTTAGGTTTGAAGCGTGAACCCTAGCAGGCATGTGAAAAGTCACTGTTGTGCCAATAAAGACAAAGTCACCATAGTCTTACCAGACCATAGGCCTGCTCTCTGATGAGAGAGAGAGAGAAAGGGAGAGAGACAGATGCCTGGTCGTAGCTTAATCTGAGGGTCATCATGTCTCAGGTGAAGGAAAAGGTTGGTGGTAACCTCAACTGATGCAGGAACTGAACCCACGCTGTTGGCATCATTTTGCATTACAAAGCAACTATCCAGCCAACTGAGCTAATTGTCTCTCACCCCATTGTAACTGCAATGAAGCGACAGTCACAGACTGCGAATGAGGCATCTGATAGAGAGGCCCAGACATGATGCATTGACCAGGCACTGCTACATACCATTGCAGAGTGCAGCAGATCATTCATCCGCCTGCACCAGTGGAGCAGGGTTACTTTGAGCCAAATGTGGGTGCTGAAGGCCATGGCCATGTCTGTGCAAACTTTGTTCAAGATGGCCACTTGTTGCATCAGTAGGGAAAAGAGCTTCTCTGCTGGAGTCGCTTCAGAAGAACCTTGAGAGAAGAGTTGCTAAAATGTGGTGCCACTTTTTGCTTCAGTCCATACATGGCATGTCCAGTGGTGCATGGGGTTGATCAGCAGGGTTTCAGTGATGCTCCTTGGTTGCAGAGTGTGAAGTACTGCCCTTTTAAATATGGTGCCTGGATATTGAGAATGGAACGTCCCAGAGGCTTCAGAATACTCTACCCACAAAATTTTGCATTTATCTGTGTGCGCAGACATTAAGAGTCATTGAGTGAGAAAATGTGACCCTCCCCTGCAAGAAGCTCCCTTCCAACTTCATGCCATTGTGTCACTTCTTCTGCCACAAAGAACATCAGCCATCCTGGTCCAGTCCATTCCCTCATGGAGAATTGTATGACAAACTGGGAAATGTTTGCAAAGTTGTCTGCTCCAGCCAGGAAGGATCCCAGGTTTTTAATATAACACTGTCAACCAACCAGCAGTGACTGCTGCCAGGGCAGCTCCTGCCTCTACAGCAACCCGCAGCCCTGGACCAGGACCAACAGTGGGCCCAGGCCATATATGAGTAATTGTTGGTGAGTGGGTTTGGGTTGTGATGGAGGGTGTTGGAATGACAGGAAGGGTGTGGTACAGAGAGGAGTGGTTTATGGTGGATGTCAGGCAACAACGTCAGGTCTTGCCTCTCAGGCAACGTTCCCTTGATGCTGCATGACTACACAGCTGCTCAGAGCGCCCACACAACCGGAACGTCATGCCGACACATTACATTCTGCATTGTTGTACAACATGGGCCTCAAGACATGTGCAGCGGAAAGAAAATTAGAGAGAATGTAGCTCTCATTGACTGGTGATCCTCTTCCTGATGTTGGGTCCCTTGTTTGGGAAAGGGAAACCCCTGTCACACAGGAGCCTATAAGGAAGCCTACCCGAGCCCCTGACCCATCATGGGTTACACCAGATTTGGACATTATTTGACCATTCTAACAGCCTTAATTGGCAGAAGCTTGAGAAGACTGTCTATAGGCCTGCCTGTTACTGCTGTAATTGGGGTAGAGGTGGGAAGGAAGTGGGATATCCTTCTTAGCCCTGTCCTATTTGATTAAATGAACTTGCACCATCAAATTAATCAAAGAAGGGGCACAAAAGTCCACTCCATGTTCTTTCTAAAGGGAATTACAGAGTTTGGGACTTGGATTCCTGAAGAATTCAACCTCCAGTAGTGGGGTAAAGGAAGTTGGTGGTATCAGGGGTTTCACATTAGAAGACAATGATGACGTTCAAAGAGTTCTAGGAGAATTATTGGTCTGAAGATGTTCCAGATGTTTGAAGAAGCAAGTCATGAAGGACACGATTTTGATATGACTGATTAACCTCTGGCATAATGGAGGAGATGCTGGCAATTACATTGGATGGGTAATCTAGAAGCACTGGCTAATGTTCTGGGGAATGGGCTCAAATCTCATCATGCCAGATGTGAAATTTGAACACAAAAAGTTCTGGAGAAGTAAACTAGTTGATCGTGATTCGTAATGTCATTCAGAAAAAAAAAAACATTTACGCTCTTCAGGGAAGGAAGTCTGTCATCCTTACCTGATCTGGCCTACATGTGACTGCAGACCCAAAGTGATATACAATCAGAGAGGTACAGATGGAAATACGCCCTTCAGTCCAACTCGTCCATGCCGACCAGATATCCTAAATAAATGTAGCCCCATTTGCCAGCATTTGGCCCATATCCCTCTAAACTCTTTCTATTCATATGTCTGTCCAGATGCCTTTTGTATATTGTAATTATACCAGCCTGCGCCACTTCTTGTATGGTTGACCTAAGTGCTTGATGGTCAATAAATGGTGGCCGAGCTAGCGACACCCAAATCCTGTCAACAAGTAAGATAATCTCAGCTGATTAGAAGAACTAACTCTCACCTATGGCCCATGATACCTTAGTGTTCCTGGGGTGGGGGGGGAAGGATGCTCGTCAATGGGTGCCATTGAAGCCCATCTTGAGAGAAAGGGAGTTTGGAAAGGATTATGCACATTGAGAGCTGAAAGTCATCTAGTAACATTCAGAGTCACAGTTCCTTTTCCCTTGGTGCGTGTATGGAATAAGCTGCCAGAGGAAGTGGGGGAGACTGGTACAATTACATCATTTAAGAGACATCTGGATGAGTATATGAATAGGAAGGATTTAGAGGGATATGGGCCAAATGCTGGCAAATGAGATTAAATTTAGGATATGTGGTCAGCATGGACGGGATGGACTGAAGGAGCTGTTTCCCTACTGTTCAGCTCTATTACTCTGTGACATGATAGAGTACATGGAGACTGAAAAATCAAATGGAGATTTGCTGCAGTTCTGCTCAATTTACATTGGTTGATCTATTTTGCAAGCATCATGTTCTGAATGCATCAGAAAATGACTGCACATTTCTTGGAAATTAGCTCAGGTGAATGTCTGATCCTTTGAGATGTGAGCCAACTGCGTATACTGCACATCCTGTTTGAATACAACGGTGTGGTTTGACCTACACACAATTCTAACCACTGGGTCAGCATTGCTGGTGCCAATCAAGATCACCACCCCTTTTGAACTTGTGCGAGTCTAGCTCCTTCCAAGATACCACAGGTGTGTTTAAAACATCAGTCAATATTCAATGCATAGGTCAGCCAAACAGGTCTCTAATGCTCTGTTTGCCAGGGCAATGAATCTATTATTTTCCTCACAGCAAAGCAGCAGGGATGTGAAGGGCACAGCAGTTCATTTGTTTTCCATTTCTTCCTCACAATATCAGAAGTTATTGATGAAAACCATTGCCTTCTCTATTCCCAGGCACAATTCCTTGGACTTTCATTTCATCAGTGATCAGGTGACCAGAGGGCAGTTGAGAGTCAACCACATTGTTGTATATTTAGAGTCACATGTAGTCCAGATCAATTCTGTAGGCAGAACTAGTTGGATTTTTACAACAATTGACATGGTTGCCATTAGATTAGCAGTTTATTCTAGATTTTTTTATTGAATTCATAGTTCGCCACCTGTCATAGAATCCCTAGAGTGCAGAAGCAGGCCATTCAGCCTATCAAGTCCACACCAACCTGCCGAAAAACATCCCACCCAGACCCACCCCACCCCTGTAACCCTACGTTTCCCATGGGTAATCTACCTAGTTTATAGATTCCCTGAACCCTAAGGGCAACTTCCCATCGCCAATTCATCTAACCTGCACATCTTTGGACTGTGGGAGGAAACTGAAGCACCCGGAGGAAACCGCGCAGACACAGGGAGAATGTACAAATTCCAAACAGACAATCGCCCAAGGGTGGAATCGGAGCTAGCTCCCTGGTGCTGTGAGGTAGCAGTGCTCACCACTGAGCCAGCGTGCCACCAGGTGGGATTCAAAACTATGTCCTCAGAACATTAACCTGGGGTTCTGAATTACTAGCCCAGTAACATTATCACTATGCCACTACCTCTCCAGTGACAAGTGAGAGGCTGCATATAATTGGAATTATGCTGTAAGGCACAAGGTCCAAATTCCAATCAGCCTCAAGTGTATGACTTCTGGTATGGTCCCAGCATTGTCAATTGAGGGCCAAACAATTGCTGGATTTGTTTTTATCAACCTGATTGGATCAGGGGAGGGTCTCTATGTGCTGTCTTAATTCTGTCATGACTCTGGCCAGCCTATAGGACTCTCCCAGTGATCTTGACTAGCAAGTTCAGGTTGGTGCTGCAGCTGCCCCAGAAGAAATATGTCGAACCTTAAGGGGCCACATGAATGCAAATAGTGCAATAATTATTTTACTGCAATGTTTAACAAAGGTATGCCAACAGGACAACTGGACAGAGATGAGGAATCCTCTCTGACCTCAGCATTTTCAAAACTTATGTCAATTTTTCACCAATATTCTGAGTCTACAAGAAATTTGTGAAAAATTGCCATTTGCTGGTGTGGATGGGAAGGAAGTTGACTAAAAATCACTCATTGCCCCAAGAACAGATGATATTTACTTGTTTACGAGGCTGGTAGCAATGGTCTGAAAAGGAAAGAGAAAAATTGGGGTTGGGGCAATTACTTCTGTTATTTAAGATATTATTCTGCCAGATTTCACAGAACCATACAATGACATGGCACGGATGGTGGTAATTTGGCATTTTTTTTTGGTGTGGTTCTTGGGCCGAGCCATACTTGGAAATGGAATAACTGAGGAAAATCCACACCAAAGACATAAAAAAAACTTACAATTATGGATGTCAAATATCTAACATCTACATATTATTTTATTCATTGGAATAAAGAAACAGGGAGTAGGTCATTCAGCTCATTGAGCCTATCCTGCCATTCAATATGATCAAGGTTGATTGAACACATCAATGTCTTTTACCTACCCCATACCCAAAACTCTGTACACCCTTGGCAATCAGAAATCTACCACACTCTATCTTAAGCACACTCAAAAGAATGAATATCCACATTTCTCTGTGGTAAAGAATTCCAAAAGTTCACAACCTTCTAAGTAATTTCGCCTGATCTCACGCCCAAGTGCATCCCTCTTATTTTTCAATAGTATCTCCAGGTTCTAGACTTCCCAGTCAGGGGAAGCACCTTACCTGCATATACTCTGTCTATCATTAAGTATTCTGCGAGCTTCAATGAGATCATCCCTCATTCATTAGAACTCCGGATAATACAGGCCTAGTTTTCCCAATCTCTCTTCATTGGACAGTTCCAAAATCCCGGGAAGAAGTTTGGTGCACCTTCCCTCTATGGCAAAAATATCTATCCAAATATCTCAACAGTACTACATTTTTTTATTAATAACCTTCTGAAATAAAACTCCCACAATACAGCTTATTAGAAGTATATAATATTTTATATGCTGATATTTTAGCCTTTCATTTCCAGCAAAACCTTCTGGCATAACATTAAACAGAAAACAGCAAGGACAGTAATGGGTTGTATCCAAGACTATGGCCCTGAGAGCTGATAACTGTTCTTTTGGCACATAGCACAAATGTAAAAGTGGAACTATTAATAATAAGGTTGTTCTGTTAACAGTAGAAGTGACTGACCCTGCCTTCCAGCATGCTGGCAAAGTAACAACCTTTGTTAATACTTTCTGAACACTGAGAATGTGCTCATCTTTTTGTCTGGAAATGTGATGCAGTAATTAGCGGCATACTGTGTTTAACAAAAACACAAGTAGTATTTGCCACAAAGATAAAAACGTGATCACATTAACCTCTGGGAAATTTCTAATAAGCAATTCAGATTGCCGTTGAATGCTCACACTGTTAATATACCTTAATCCACCCACTTTACACTTGAATGTTGTGATAATTCCACAACTATGAAATCAGCCCTGGTACATATTTACACAGTATTCCCCATTTCTCAGCTACCAAAATCAAACATCATCAGGCAATGCACAGCAATAATGCTGCAGACATAAATATACTTTTGTAAGTGTCTTGAGCCATCAAGGTCACAGTACATATTCTGTTCTTTGTTAATGGAACAAACATGGTTACCAAATAGGAAATAACAAAGTGGGAACAGATGATTATGATTATGAAAAGGTAACACAGTTCATCTCAATGAGCGGATGACATTTCTTCCTTCCTAATGAATTCAGACATTAGCTGTCTACTACATTACAGTCTACATTACACTGTTTAACAATGTATGATGTGGCCTCAGGAAGCCATTTACAATCAATGAAAGCAGTAATACTCTAGTGTAAGGTGTACTGTGTAATGAAGCAATTCTGTTCTTAACCTAATGCTCCATACATTTCATCTACCTGTGTAATAAAGTAACTTGAAACATATTTTTCATTGTATATTTAATTTTTTTTTCTCCTCAAAATAGATGGGAAAGCTCTACTTACAAAAGAGATGTAATCCTGTTTAGATTGAGGGAAAATGCCATTTTTAACTCTGAGTTATGCGAATATAAGGAGATAAGGGCTAAATGAGGCAATTACCATAAAATTAAGGTCTCAGACAGCTTATGGGAATCACAGATGCCAGTGAACCTTGAAGGGCAGCAGACCCAAATTCATAAAAATAATCAACCTCCCTGAATTGCAAGGGCATACTGCATCAAGGTATGCTGTTCTAGAGTACAACAAGGTCCTGAGTGAAATTAAAATAAACTTGTCTTTCCTTGAGTATCAAACTGTGCCCTGACAGGCAGTCATCGGTCATTGGATTTCTGGTACTTCTGCCCATTATCACTGCCTATTTCACATGTGCTGAAACTAACATGCTGCTCCAAAGGGAAAAACCAAAAGACCTGGCATGCGTAGCTATACTGAGAAATGATACTGAGCAACTTCATTCAAGTTACCGTCATCCACTGCCCATTTCACCAGGCACTGGGTCCCTGTCCAATCTCATCATTTGGTTTCTTTGGCAGTGATGAGATTAAAGCCCTGAGAGGCAGCTATCTACACCCTGAACCTAGGGCTAAAAGTCAATGTGCAGAGTACAACATAATCAGATTGATCCTGTCCTCTGAATCTAAACAGGTTGCTGTTACACCTCATATAACAAGTGTAATTCTATAGAGAAAGAGGAGGCATTGACTAGTACCAGGCCACTTTGGCACAGGCTCCAATGTGCTACTGATTCCTACAAAGTAAAAGCTTCTTTGATGCTATTATAAATGAGGGCCAGAAAATTCAATGGTCACAACTTTCATTTCCTCCATACACTCAGACACTGACTTCAGAGCTTGCAGGCAGATACGAAGCTCCTTGCAGAGGCTTCTATCTCAACATTTTGGGTCCCACAGCTCAGAAACTGTGGGAAGATTTCTCTGTTTCTCCAGGGAGGGGACACATTTGCATCCATTTCTCAGAACTCCAGATCTCTTGAGGTCTGAAAATCACAGGTCTGAGTCTGACATCCTCACTAACACTATCAAAGACCTGTAGGTGAAAGGAAGCAGGCATATGTGACAAAATGATTAGGAAAGGGCAGATTAAGGGCCTTGTGCCACCACCTATGAGACATGAGCCACTGCGGTCCATGAGGTGCCGAGAAACCCACAGTGGTTTTAGGAAGGAAGCTCCAGGAGTATTACACAGTGACAGTGGAGGAACAGTGATGTGGTTCCAAGTCAAAATGGAACCTGGTTTAGAAGGAACTTCCAACTTCTACTCCTCTTACACTTCTAAGTGGTAGCGGTCGTGACTTTGGAAGATGCTGTCAAAGGAGCCTGGGTGAATTTAGTGTTGTACCTTAAAGATGCTATATATTTCTGCCACTGCGCATTGGTGGCAAAGGTAGTGAACGTTGAAGGCGGTGTACCATTCAAGCAAATGACTTTGTCCTGGGAGGGTTACACTTCTGGGGTGTGATTCATGTTGCACTCATACAGGCAAGTGGAGAGGGTCCAATCACACTCTTGACTCACATCTCATTGATGGTGGCAGGCACTGGGGAATACAGGGTGAGTTATTCGCTGCACAATGCAGTGGTTCCCAACATTTTCAGTATCATGAAACACTGCAATGAGGTGAACAATTTCATGACACTTTTTACAGCTGAAATGATTGCTCATAAATGTCACAGTTACTTGTATTTACCATTGTTACAGACTTACTAGAGAGGTTGCAACATAGTGCATAAAACAAACATACAACAACTTCTTTTCCCCTTAGATCAGCAGCTTAACCAAATAAAAATCAAAATATATTCACCTTAAAATCAGTGCTAATGCAGATATATGTCCAGGCAGGCTGGCCAGTTCAACCATCATTCAACAATTGTGTGTCCCTGTATCACACATGCACAGTTTCTTGTTATCCCAGAGATATGATCATCAATCATTGGACATGTTCAGACCAAATGTTTGGGCCTGTGCATTTGCCTGCAGGCTGCATAATCAGTGGACAAATGTCCACGCATGCACCGTGCCAAATCTTCGTTCATGCATGGTATGAGAAGACTATGTGGAGTAGTGCTGTTTCCTGAGAATTTTGCAGCACACTTCTCACCTTGCTAAGGCACACTGGTTGAAAACCTCTGCTTTAACCTGTTCTTGAGTCCACAGTATTTATATAGCCAGTCCTGTTCATTTTCTGGTCAATGGTAATGCCCAGGATGTTGGTATTGGGAGATTCAGTAACGGAAATATTATAAAACGTCTAGTATCGCTAGATACTAACTGCAATGGAAAAATACCTGGAAAAACACCAAGGGTGAGTGGAGATAACAAAGTATGGAGCTGGAGAAACATAGCAGGTCAGGCAGCATCAGAAGAACAGGAAAGTTGATGTTTCGGGTCAGGACCCTTCTTCAGAAAAATCTCAAGAATGAGCGGAGTCTGTGGCAGTTTGATGGACAAAAGCAGAGATCCAGATGCAATGTATGCCAGTACATTGAAGGGAAATAGACAACTAAACGGGTTTGCAAACTGCAGCTACATTTAAACCCTATTCGCGTCTTTGACCATTTTCAATGTGTGGTGAATGAACATGCTTAGTGTCCAAATGCTTGTCGAATGCATTTGCACTACGCCACCGGTGCTCTGGTGTGTGCAATGCTGACAGAGTCTGGATGATTGATAAAGGAATGGGAGGGGAAGGGGGTCAGAGTACAGCAGGCACTCCTTTTTTGATGTAACGCATTGGGCAATCAGCCTGTACGGCACCTTCACAAGTGGGTGCATTCACAATGACCATGGATCTGATCTAGACCTTGAGCAGACAATAGGCTGCTAACGGTGAAGTTCCAATGTCGGATTGGTCTTGTAGATGGTGGAGGGGGGATGAAGGAGGGTGACGGTGGAGAGTGGTGGTGGAGGACGAGGCAGGAGCAACGTAGCCTGGATAATGTGTGCTGTATCATCTTGGCATGCTGTGCTCTGCACAATTGGAGAAGGCAACGGGCTGGATGCTGAAGAACTAGGGGAAAGGGAGTAGTCTTCCAAGGAGGAGGATGAAGGCACTGGGAAGTTGGAAGCTCTCCTTGTAAATGTCATGGCTCAGCTGGCATCGGGTGCTATAAGCCAGACAGAACCTCATCAATACCTGCTTCTTGTAGATGGGTGCAGCAGATCATAATGGAATATTTAATCGTCATTAGTCATCATTCCCGCATTTGATTTCCATTGCAGGAGTGATCTGCAGCCTGCATTTATTTCATTTCTGTCTGCTTTCTCTGGCTGCAAATAAAAGCTCATATTTGGAATTGTCCAACTATTTGCTGATATGTGATGTTCCCTTACTGGACAATGCTAAGATTTGGTTCTCCGGTGGAGATTGGAGACTGGGTAGCAATGACTTACAGAGGGTGTTTAGATGGAAAGCTAAGGACAAGTGAACTGTGTAGCCTGTTAGTTAAACAATGACTAGGGTGAGAGAATATGTTATAGATGCGAACGAGTGTCAGCCATGTCAGCTTTATGCAATAAGTGGCATGGCTTTGAGCCAACTGTGGCATTATGTTGCCAGTGAGGGGCAATGCCAATTGCCAGTGCTTGTCTGGGTGCACAGACGCTTTTTAAAAATGGCACAGGTGCCAAGTATGCTAATCTTTCTAAAGATATCTGCTGAGAGGCAAACTGTTCCCAGAACAGCACTTGGTACGATGGGGCTAGAATTGAAGAGAAGGACACCATAGGGATGAGGTAGGTAGTTAATGAGGCGAGTTTGCTAAGGTAAAGCGGGGGATCCCCCGTGTGCCCTTGTGGCAAATAATACTAAAAAAAATTCAACATAACTGACACTTTTCCAAAAAGGTAAGATTTAGCCCACAGTTTCTCTCTCCACGGATGCTGCCTGATCTGCTGAGTTTCTCAAACACTTTTTGGTTTTATTCTCCCATTTACTCAATCAAACGTCTTCACTGATTTTGAAAAACTTGACCAAATCACCACTTAGTCTTCTAGATTCCAGCGACTACAAACTGTGGTTTGTCTAATCTCTCCTCGTAATTTAACCTTTAGAACCAATGTTAACAAATACTGAGTTCCTTCTAAAGACAGCACACGCAGTCCCCAGGTTGTAAGCGGGTTCAGTTCTTGAGTCTATTTGCAAGTCAGAACATAACACTGGACAATAAAAGGTAGTCTTAAGTACAGGAAGTGTTCGTATGTCAGATCAATCTTAAAACACTTCTATATGTGACTGCATTCGTAAGTTTGAGCGTTTGTAAGTCAGACAATTGTAAATCTGGGAGCTCCTGTGAATCCTTACTGAGGTGTGGCTCCCAGAATGGTTCACAGTATTTCAGACATGGTCAAACTAGGTTTTATATACCTGGAGCATGATTTATTAAATAGTATATAGTACAAGAACATACAAGAGTCAGAATTCTATTACCGTTTTTTTGGTTATTTTCTATCTGTTCACAACATTATAATGATGTACATAGAATTCCTGTGTCTAGCACTTCCACATTTAGAAATGACCCTGTTCTACACTTTTTAAACCTTAAAATGTTGATGTTACATTTGCTTATATTGAAATCTATTTGCCAGATTTGCCTATTCATTTAATCTATTAATATGTCTGCGATATTATTTTCTCATGTGCACTGCTTACAATGCTGCCTAGCTCAGTGTCATCAAAGTTGGAAATGTAACTTTCTAATACAAGACCAGTCATTAAAAGAAGTGAATAATTGAAGGCCGAATACAGATCTTGGTCTCACACATCGCATCAATATTCACTCCCACTAATCGCAGGACCTGTCATTATCCTGATTCATTGTTTCTTACTGCTAGTCAATTTCTTAACTAGGCCAATAATCATTTCAATTTCACAAGTTTCAATTTTTGCTAATTGACTATTATATGGAACTTCATCAAATGCTTTGTGGAAAACCATATAAGTAACATCCATTGATATACCCCTGTCTATGTTAGTCATCTCTTCAAAAGCAAAGGAAACAGTAACAGCTGATTTATATTACAGAGCCACAGGGTCAATGGAAATCATTAATCTTTCACGGAATACCCTTATATATCTATGGATTGCCCAAACATGAAGAATCAAATCTCAGTCTGGAGAAGGCATACAGAACATAACTGGAAAAAAAGCAGGCAACACAGCACGTGAAACAATATTACGAAGCCACTCACGTCGGTTTAGAAGCTTCGGCCTGATCAGTTTGTAGTTTCTCTCCTCCCTCCACTTCCATTGTACAATACACAATGCGGTTTGGTGCTAAAGACTTTAGCCCTTGAACTTCCATGATTACAACCTACAAAACAAAACAATCTAATATTGCAACTTCAATTTTTCAAATCATTTTCTAAAATAATCTGTAGACGTCCAAGCGAGATATTCCAAAAGTGAAGAGATAAGTGTAATCTCTGGACTGAGCACTGTGCACTCACAATTCTAGTAGAGAAAATTAACACCATGTCTCACCCACAACCTTATAAAGACATCAGCCACTGCACAAATATGACTTTTATTTCTTAAACTACCAGATTTGCAGCCTCTTGAGACTGCCAGTAAAGCCAGTTTTTGAGCAGCTTCATAGACTCATGCCCATTAGAACCTATTCAAAATTGTAAAACGGTATTTTAGTCAAAACCTATGAGAGTCAGGATGGAAATTCTTTCATTCCTGTGTAAACAAAATCAACACACTGCATTATTCAACACCAAACTTCAACATTGCACTTACTAAACAAATGCAGCAATATTTCCATTATGTAAATCTTCAACTTGTTTCTTTTCCTGTTTGTCGTCATTTATTTTAATTCAATTTCTTTCAATCCAATGTAGCAGGGCCAAAGATAATTGCTTCAGTCTTCCCAAAAGCTAACTTTAGGAAATTTCTGCCCATCTAGGTAGTAAGTGCCAAGTAAGCAGTGTGACAAGTCAGAGAATGGAGGAATCAAGAGAGGTGAGTTAGAGCTGTATGTTATCAGTATATGTGTGAACATTGATGTTGTTCTCATCAATGATGTTGTCAAAGGGCAGGATGTAGATGGGAATGGAGCTAGCAGGCAAATGCAGTCCTATCTACTTGGATGATTGAAGAAAGGCATTGGAGGTGGTCATGGTCAACACTGTGCAAGGTTGAAGACAAATTTAGAAGGATAAGAAGGGATTCTATTAAGGTCACCATCACCTGACTTTAATGAGGATTGTTTCAGTGTTTGAAAGTTTGGCCAAGTATGTGATGAAGAAATGTAATAAAGATATCACATTTTAAAAGACCAATGTAGACCCATGCAAGTATATCTTGAGCCTTTAAACAAAGGGCACTTTGTTGCTATCGAATCCAGTACAGTTCATTAGCAATGTGGGATGTCCAAGGAACAGGGAGACTTCATGGAGTCATTCCACTACTTCTCTGCAGAACAACACCCGATTTCTCCCTGTCTCTTTCCTTTTCATATCTGTTGGTAAAGCTCAAGAGTAAAAACCACTGAAAGTCGTCTTTACCACTCTGAGAGAGCTTCTGAAGAACAGCGTTTTTGGAATCCACTCCACTGCCTGAAGCAAAAGCAATTCAGTCAACACAACTGCTCCAGAAAGACACCCCAGTGCATGAGCAGAACAACTTCAGAGTCAAAAACTCGATGTGCAAAAACGAGTGACTTATTCTTTTATTCATGAGTTCAACAATATAATTGGCTATATCCTCAACCTGGTTGCAACAATTGGAGGAGTGGGACTTGAAAAGGAAACCGTTCATCCCCCAACCTCAGCCATGACTAGTGACTGAAAAATTTAGTGGAAACGTAGGCACAGCTTTGAGAGGTGGCAATACATTTGAAAATTTTCGAGAGGAAAGGGAGGTTGGATATGGAACAGTAGTTTCTGTGTACAAAAGGATCCTAGGAAATGAGATGGTGGCATTGTGGTCATACCACTAAACAAGGAATCCAGAACCCCAGGATAAACTCTGGGGACACAGGTTTAAACCATAACACAGCAACTGGTGGAAGCTAAATTCAATTAGTAAAATCTGGAATCAGTCTCAGTAATAGTGACCTTGAAACTATTCGAGAAGAAAATCTGCTGTACTTAGTCTGGTTTACACTCAGCACAACATTATTGACTCTTAATTACTTTTGGAAATACCTTCACAGGCCACTCAGTTCAATGGCTATTAAATGATAGATAACAAAATCTGGCCTTGACAGCAATATCCACATCTCATGAAAGAATGAAAAAAAGTTAACAACAATTTCAATTTCTCAGCCATAGGCTAATCAGCTATTCTAAGGCAGACCTAATTAGGCTGCAAGCAATATGATAAATATGATACGGGAAAAGCAAGGAAAACATATTTGGTGAATTACATTATTGTAGTTTTACAGCTTACAATACAAAGCTAATACTTGCTACCTCCTCACCTCAAGTGTAAAAGACAGTACAACATCAGATTTGGACAGCTGGTTTTCATTTTCCTCCCCCATGTCAATGATGGAGGTATTATGACTGCGTTTCAGCTTCTGAAGCTTGAATTCTGAGCCTCCTTTTGAAACAGGCATACTCTCCAGATTTGCCATCAATAGATTTACAGATGACTTAAGTTCCTCAATAAACATGTTCTCCATTTCTTTCGAAACAAATTTTAGAAATTTGCGTTCCTGTGAAACAATGACAAAAATGTTATGCAATATAACTGCATTAAAGCAAATACTATCGAATTTACAAGGCATAATTGTCAGAAAAATTACCCCTACATATCATGGATTAAACTTCTAAACTGTAAAGATATCCCACCAATTTTGTCATTTTAAAGGAATCTCTATTGTCTGTGTTATCTTCCTGTATCATATGACATTTACAAATCATTTCCCAGAAGAGGCAACTCAGCTCCATGCTTGACATTCATATCATTGCCTGTTTTCACTGCAGATTAGCCTTTGCAAACCTCTAAGTTGAAAATTGAAGTTGGATGATTAAATGAAGATTTTTGAGTAATAAACATTAAAACACTAGTTAAAATTAGAAGTGTGTTAGCACAGCTAGCACATTCATAAAACCATTGCATGACCTCTTGTCTAAAATTAGTATGTCAGATGTGCAGAAAATAGAGCATGCGAAGCAACTCCATATTTACAGAAGCAATTCATGCCAATATGGAGGAAGATCTGGACATCATTCAGGATTAGGCTGATAAGTGGTAAGTAACCTCTGTGCCACTCAAGTGGCAGGGAATGACCACCTCCAACAAAAGAAAATTTAATCATCACCCCTTAACATTCAATGGCCCATCACTGAAACACCCACTATCCACATCCTTGAGGGTTAAGCAGAAACTAAATGGGATTAGCCATATATATACTGTAGCTACAAGAGCAGGTCAGAGACTGGGAATTCTGCACTTATTGACTCATCTGTTGACTCCCCAAAGCCTGTCTACCACCAACAAGGCATAAGTCAGGATTATGATGGAACACTCCCACTTGTCTGGCTGGTGGAGATCCAAAAACACTGAAGAAGCTCAACACTACCCAGCACAAAGTAGACTATTTGACTGGTACTCTATCCATCACTCACTCGGAACCACTATTAGGGTTACAGCCTGGTGATGAGAGAAGTACATTGTGAAAGTGTTTAAGCCAATTATAGAAGAATATCCACATTTGGCAATGGGGAGAAGGACTGAACTTATAAATGAGAAAAAGGCAAGTGTTCTTTTGATACTTATTAAGTCGACTGTAGAGAAACATGAATCGTTATTACATTGGCTTTCCAAACTTTATGTCAAATAAAGAATAAATAGCAATCTTTGTAAATGTACATTACCCATATTTAGAACAGTGGTTTTAAAGAAAAGGCATTCCTAAAAATCACACATAATTTTCAGCATTATTTCAGGCCACATTGCCTGATAAAACTATTTTTCCGGTAGCAAGATGGAGTGGGAACAATGGAAATGAATTTTCAACCTCAGATTGATCGTCACCCAAATTTTTGTGGTCTCTGCAATTTACTTGCACAACCCACTTATATATCTAGATAGAGTTTCTGTAGGTATGAGTTGCTTGGTGTTATGCATGAAATGTATTTGGCATTGTGTTGGGCTCTAATAACACCTTAGTACAATCCAGCGTGCAATTATTAGGTAAGAGAAACACTTGAATGGAGAAAACAATGGGAAACAATAGGCTCCCCAGCTTCCAAATAATTCAATAAAGTTGCAAGGCTTAAACCTATTCTTTTCGTATGCAGAGGATATGTCCTTACATATAACTCCATATTGCTTCTGGAAGCATAAATAAACCAGGTTATTCAACTGATAATCTAAAATTGGTTGTTAGTGCAGCTATTATTGCATTTAGGTTTATTCAGCAAATACTGCCCAATTGCAGAATCATAACAACAGGCATTTTAGTTTGAATTTTGCAAGCTTGGGCTGGTCGAATACAGTCTGTAATGATTTAGCAAATGGTTTAACAGATGTGTGTATGTGTATTGAAATTCTTCCATGTTATGTTTAAAGGGGAACTTTTTTTGGAGGTCATGACGTCCAGCCCTAGAGATACTGTGAGAACTGCATTACCTCCTCCCATGAAGTCATGAAGTATTACGTGCCAATCAGGCAGTTGAGTGGTTGATAACGTGCATTTAACAGGATCAGGCACCCGAGCTGGGAAGACCCAACATCAGACAGAGACCAGCAAAGCTTTTACTCAATGCTGCCTCCAGGAAAGTGGTGACTGCTGTACGAAATACATTCACCAGAGGCCTGAGACTACAGAGTGACTGAGGCCAAATAAGTGATAACAGGAGAATTGCAGGGTGGGGTTTTATGGGAGGGGGAGAGGGAGAGTGTAGGGGGTGGCAGCAAACACAGACTGGCAGCTTTCAGCATTTTCCTCCCTTTCTAATGCTAGGTCCCCAAATCAGGCACTGTGTGTTTGAAGAAGGGACATGCCCAAGAGGTAATAAGCAATCTGCAGAGCTTATGTGTCATGCTGTGTCTGCCCCTACATTAATGCCAGCAGCAGCAAGCAGGG
The DNA here is from genome assembly GCA_024137785.1 of Ginglymostoma cirratum. Lineage (NCBI taxonomy): Eukaryota > Metazoa > Chordata > Chondrichthyes > Orectolobiformes > Ginglymostomatidae > Ginglymostoma > Ginglymostoma cirratum. Next base: position 24,371,916 of record JAHRHZ010000069.1, on the reverse strand, counting down.
GCCCTTAAAGAGGCATTAAAAATCATTCACTTAAACATCTCAACTGGTGCTGGGTGGGAAGGCCATTCAAAGGGCTCCCTGCCATGAATCCAGTGGGATGGACACAGGATGGTGGTGGGGTTCCTCCCATCTCCCTCGACTGCCCTCAAATGCCCTCCCCATTGGATAAATAGATAGCATTAAGTACCACCTATAAAGGTCAAAACATGATATACACGTCATCATTTTAAAGACACAAAAGACGTGAATTTTCCTCTCCTATAGCATTCAATGTTTGCTCAATTAGCACATTACCCTTTCAAATATTAAAATTAGAACGAACAAAAAATGATGATGTGGAGGAACAAAGACTAGGATTTCCTCAAAACTTGTACTTTTCAAACCTAGCTTTTAGCAGGACTTCCACGTGGATAAGTACACAGGGCATATGCAGTGATGCGATATCTATGAAATGGGAGCAAATCTGGCAAGGATGTACTTGGAAACTGTATTATGTCTGGGTAAAGGGGAATTAATACGCTGACCAAAAAGTGTGTTTGAGTGAATGCCTTATCAGTGATGGCTTGGCTGTGATGCTGAACTGCCTGACCATGTGCACTGTATAATTAACGTGCAGTATAATTTCATCACAACTTCAATCATCAATAGCTTCTTCAGTAAGATCATATACAGTATAGAATAACAGAGGAGAATAAAGTATAGGTTGGCTATGTTACAATTTAATGACGTGATAATGGCTTGAGATGACATTAGAGCACTTTATCAATATTATCTCATGCAAAAATACTTTTAAGACCTTAAGGAATGGGAACAGAAGTAAGCAGTTTGGTCCCTTGAACCTGCTCCGTCATTCAAAAGGATCATGACTGGTCTGACGTGCCTTACATCCACTATCATGTCCTTCCCCTGTTATCCTTAATTTCCCCATTGATCAAAAATCTATCTCAGCCTGAAATATACTTAAGGGTTCGGCTTCCCAGCTCTCTGTGACAAGGAGTTCCAAAGACTCTCAACTCTCCAAGAGAAGAAATTCCTCCTCAACTGAGTCTTAAATTAGTGCCTCTTTGTTCTGAAACTATCCTCTGGTCCTAGATCCTCCTAGATTCTCTTAGCATTTGCCCTGTCAAACCCCACAAGAATTCTATACATTTCAATGAGATCACCTGTCACTCTTGTAAACTCCAATGAGTAGAGTCCAAATGTGTTGATTCTTTGCTCCTAAGAGAATCTCTCCAGACTAGGGATCATGTGAACCTTCACTGAACTGCCTCTAATGAAATGATATCTTCCCTTAAATAAGGGGACCAAAACTGCTCACTTTCCATCCTGTATTCACACTCAAGTGATGTTTTTTCTGCTGAAAATATTTCTGATAGTGGAAAATGCTGTGGTGTACAGGGTAGCTGGCAAGTTTTCTGGGTTGAATCACTTACTTTGATCTGAAGCAATACCAGGTTTTTCTTAATTGCATGCTTTGGGCAAGCTATGGTATCACATACCATCGTACCAAATTAGAACAGCACTACAACAACTAACTATTATCCTTTAGATATAAGGATAGAAACATTAGATTGTCGTGTTAAAACTGAATTTTAATGTCAATTTTGAGGGGAAATATTAGTTTTTTTCCAAATTAGGCACAAACCATTTTTACTTGGGTTTCAAGTTGTGCTGAAGCAGGAATAAGGAGAAAGAGTTTCAATGTTCTAGGTTATATTTTATCAGTTGGATTATGTAATGCATGCATTTACTTCTCCTGGATATCTCTGAAGTATTGTTATACTTGCAGTACCATCACCAAAAATCACTCAAGAAATAATTGCTGCCAGTGTAGTTGGTAAGGTCTACTAAGTAGTATAACTTGAAGAACAAGCGATTATTTGCTCAGGATAATTATCAGTAGCAAAGTCACAGCTTTTAACTTTTGAGCTTTGCAGAAATCAGCAGAGACAATTTCCATTTATTTAAATAGATCAAGATTTGCTGAAGCTACAATGTTTCACAAAAGTTCAACTTGGTAAAAAATGAAATAGCTTACTTTTTCTTAAAAGAAAACATAAAAAGAACAAATGGAAGAAAACAGAATCTTCTTACTCACCCTAGCTATTTGATCTGCCATCTGAAGACGCCCATCCAGCTCCCTTCGGATTTGAGCTGCCTGCTCATCTGGGTTATCAAGCTGCGAATACAATGGAACAATGTTAAATTTGCTATTGATTCACTGTCATTGCTGTGAAAGAGAAGCAAGTTAAGGACAGTGACCAAGTGGCATTTTTTTCACATTTTAAGAAGTGATTTTTAGGTAAAAATGGCATCCATGTTGTACGCGCACAACTGTGAGGTGAAACGCATCAAATGGCATACCGATAGAAACATTAATGTACATGGAATGAACATCCACCAGAAGTATGCAGCGCAGGTGGACTGTGACACCAAGCAGCATGTAACACTGCTCTAACTCTAGTGGGTCATTTGAGTTCAACATACCAGCCAACACTTTGTAAAACTGGCACGGCTCCGCAAGCATTCAGCAGCAGGAAGAACACTCGAGTGTGTAACCCTCTGACAAACACACACAGCGAGTATACAATGAGTACAACCCTGACATACACAAGCTGATAGAGCCAGTTATCAGCATGCTGAAAGTACAACTCCAGTAGCTGTACTGATATGGAGGGGTCCTAGAGAGCTTGGCAGAGAGGATCAAGTTTTGAATTAATCTGCTGCAGGCTATGCAACCTCTACTCCAGGATAGGGCAGCTCTGGCCACTATCTAAGTAGCTGGTGAGCAACAGAAGGAATCTGAAGAAAATCTAGAAAGCCTCGAATTCCACATTCATCATCAATTCTCCACATACCTTCACTCTGTAATTAAACGTCATAGCATCGGCTTGGCCACAATGCACAAAGTAAATGTCATAACCAAATAGAAATTTCAAACCAAAGGCTGAAAGCAAAATCTTGCTTGATTTTTTCACCATAGTACCATGGGTGACAATCATCCAGACAGAATGGGTAATATGCATCAACAGGCACAATGGCAGAGTGAAAGGACAAATGTCTCCATGGATCCACTGTCACTCCTCAAAGGTGACGCTCAGAAATCCTATTGTTACGAAGTTGAGTAAAGTACTTGGGGATCGGGAGACAGGAAGTTAGAATTTCGTGTTTGTAAATGCTAAGAGGGAAAGCATTGCATGGTTCCTTTAAAAGATGATGTGCTTATTCTATGTTTAGAGATTAAAGAAAATGCCTGTAGCAGCAGCTTGAAAATTTGCAAATACACAGACAGCACCTGAATTGAAACATTTGTATCAAAAAGCCGTACAGTTAGCAGGCCATGCTGCAGTTTTGTTTTGTTATCAAGACAAGTTTTAAATTTAGCCCATGAATTTGAACCAGGCACTTAAATAGCAAAAACCAATTAAATTTAAATCTGATGGTTTCGACAACATAGGACCAGTCCTAGAGTAAGAAATTGATATGTCATCAAGGATATAAAAGAAGAGGACAGTTGGACAAAGACAGGAGAGGTAACTGCCATCTGCCAGAGTTAACAGCTCTCAGCTCTCAAAAGAGAATCGCTGGCTCTCACAGTCTTCTCCAAGTCTTAGAGAGAACACCATCTAAAGAACAAAGTACCTATGGCACAACTAGTTAATATTCCTGACAAAAGAATTGACAGAGAAGGTGTTCCTGAAAAACATCTGATGGAGAAGGAACGGAACATTCTGTAAGACATGTAACCTGACTGTAAGTTGGAGACAATGAGAACTGCAGATACTGAAAGCCAGAGTCGATAGGTGTCATTGTTTCCTATCTGCCAACCAGTTCTTTATCCACGTCAGTGCGCCAAGTCAATCCCATGCATTTTACTTATGCATCCTATACCCTTAGGTGGGACCTTGTTGAAAGGCTTCCAAAAATGTTGTATGATAAGCTTTCCATTGCACTAATCATTTTGTAGCACAAAACCATCAGCACTGAAAGTCTTTACATAAATACTCTGCAGCAGAAAACTCAGGTGAGCTGGCACTTTTGGGCACAAGCAGGTTGCAAACAGGACAGGAGCAAGAAAAGAAGTGTCTCACCATGTGTACAACCCTCCTCTAATCAATCCTCTATGATACGCTCAGGGGAGACATTGGAGCTGGTAACCAAGTGTGAGAAATCAAGTGGTGGTGCTGTATTCCTCATTAACCTCTTCATGGCACTCTCCACTAGCAGGTCTGGGTTCTTGGACTTCCTTTCCACCTATGAATACAGACACCTCCCTCCTTTCCATCTTCTTCAGCAAGACCTCCAATACAGTGTCTGAAAATTTTGAAGCCTGCTTTCCCTTGTTGCGCCATTCCTCACACTCTTCTCTGGTCAGATTCTCTTCAAATACTATATCAGCCAAAATCCAGCTCCTCTTTAAGGGGTGCAGACTAACTTTAAGTGGAGTTAGCCACTTATTTTGCCTGCTTGCTGACGCATCCAGCCAATCAACAGCGGCTGGTGCTAGCAGGATATAGAACAAATAATCAGGTAGCACAACGTTGGTTGGCTATCTGCATTATACACACCAAGCATGGGTTAATCACACACTGCTACATCTGTTTTTGGAGGCTAATCAAGGTTTGCTCTCCACAACTCTTAATGGTCACTGTTGAATCCCATTTTGTACGCCATGCAATTCTGCCTGCCACGACTAACCTGACCCTGGCTGCCCTAACATTAACAGTACATAAGTAGACAAAAAATGTTAAACAGGAATTTTATGGAACATTTCAAGGCTCAATCATTTTGCTCATGACTCAATGCTTCAGAAGTAAGATATCATATACAGAATTTAGTAAAATCTATTACAATATTTTAGTTTGAATATGAATTCATAATGCAACGATATGTTCTCTTATATTTTTCATTACAAGTTCTGTTTTCTACACAGAAAGACTGTTTCCAGTTATTTCCTGACATATTAAAAAGCTGGGCACTGTTTTCTCCAAAGATAAAAATGTAATCTTGAAACAGCTGTGTTGTATTTGCCTCAGGCTTCAGTGCCAGACATTAAGCTATTACCAATTCAAAGGGCTTACTTTTCCCTTTTATGAACATGTAGAGGAATCAGTATGACTCAGCTAATGCAGAGGAAGGAAAGAAAATGGAGCATACACTTGGCTCCAGCTTATTTCAAGTCTGAGGCACTGAGACTTAGTGTAGAGTGCTGTCTCTCCCTGTGAGATCAAGCATAGAGAAGAATTGAATGAAATATTATGGGCTAGACTTGCTACTTTGGGTGCAATTAGTTATTACAGAGCAAACTGCACCAGTTTTGAGAAATGCCACCCTTCCTTAACTTCTACTCAAAATTATTTAATTATCGTAGAATGCAATATCTAATTTAAACGAATGCAACCGAGTCGTGTATTTCAATTTTAATGTTGAAAAACATTCTTAAATATATTTGAGTGATAACTTGGTGAAGTTGGATTTAAATGCATATATGACACAAAGCATTTTTTAAATTAGTGTCAATCATGCTGGATGAAGGCCCTGCCAACAAAACTGGCCAAGGCATTGGGGCTGAACTACATGTGTAAAACCGCAATGGAGTTAGTTGATCTCAATCACATTGCATCGCGCACAGGACGAAATTTGAACATGTGTCAGAGAAGCAAACTTGTGGGTGGGTCTTTCATCCAGCGTGACACATTTAAAACAAGTGCAAAATATCACAAAAACACAAGTTGCACTGAATGAAAACGTGCGTAACATACCCTGATCCTTTGCCAGTCATGTCAATTCATGAAGAAAATAACAGAACTAAATATAAACTCCATACCTGGAGTTTTCAAATTCTAAAATTTAATGTTTTTCACTCAAGAATGCATATTACATTGGTCAATCGCCATTCATTATGGGCTACAGTCGGTTTAAAAACGATTCTCACCCACCCTTCAGAGAACATTATTCTCACCAGTTTCTGCTGAAGGCTTAATGAAAAAGCACCAACGTCTGACATGTGTACATCAAACAAATATGCCCATTTTTGTTTTTGTCCTAATGCTGAAATTATGTGTGCCTTTTTTCCATAATAATATTTCTCAAATATGTCAAAGAGCAACCTCTTGAATTTTACAGATGTTAACGGTGATCTCTTCATGAAAATGGATGAAACATTTGCAGCCACATTTGCTGATGTGCTAGTCACTTGTGGGCAACTTGTTCAATTAAATCTACAATGTTCACTAGAAAACCCGTCAGCCTGGCTCTCCACGACCTGGTGTTTCTTCAGACCAGCTGCATTGGTCAGAGGTAACAATGCTTAAAAGGGCAGTGGCCTTATTTCTCTCCACAGACCCATTCCACCGCCAGGGCAAAGGACAGAAACTAAAGGTTTTGAAAAAGTGCCACAACAGACTCAAATTGTTAACTTTGTTCTCTCTCCACAGGTGCTGCCAGACCTGCTGAGTTTATCCAGCACTTTCTGGATTTCTGATAGGAATTGCAAACCGGAGTGCTCCTCTGGGCCCAGGTACTCAGCATCCTATCCGATCCCAGTCCCACCCCTGACTCAAGTATAGTGAGCATCCCATAGCCCCATCCCTAAACCTGAGCACCGCAGTGTTGGCCCCGGGTTTAACAGTAGGCCGATTGGAACTCTGGTTACTACCACCAGAAGATTTACACAAGTCAGTTCCCATCTAAATTGTTAATAGTTGTTCAAGCAATGCTGAGGTGTTGGGTGGGCGGGGTGGTGGCGGCGGGTTCATTCCTGAGCCATGCTTATGGGTTGGGACAGAAAATCCTGGACAAAACATTCGAAGACAACTTTGGGTAGCAGGCCATATCTGATGGAGAGGAAAATCTGTCCTTTGCCTTGTATGCAGCTGCACTGTGCTTGGTGACGTCACTTCACCATTCATTCTCTATTGCTACTAATAAATCACTTTTTTTTGATTTAATAATAAAAACCATCAGTGCAATACATCTGACGCTCATGAACAAGTATAAATGTTTAGATCATATTCAACTCAATCTCATCTTTACAGGGAATAATAGGAGTTAGGGGAAAAAACGCTTATGAATCAGAAAAGAAAGCTGATAATTGCCTAAATCTGGAACCATTAATTTATGCAAACATGACTCAAACAAACTACACAGAGCAGCCAACCCACACAATAAGCTTCACATAACATTAGGAATTCATTAAATAAGCTATGCATACATGGTACTTCTATGATGAGTAATTGCTTTTGTTTTCTTTTCTAAGTACACCAAGTAGCAATGATAGCAAGGTTTACAAATTCCAATAAATTAGATTCAGAACATTGATGTGCAAAATATTGTAAGATAGAAGCAAGCTGGTGTATCATAAGGTTGAAGTGTAATACACTACAAAGAACTCAAGCACATCAAACAGCCCACTATCTGACCTTCCAACCCTGTGTGTGTTCACATCTTAAGTACAATGCCCTTTATTGACTTGAATATTTAAAGAAGAGCAGCTTGCAGCTTTACTAATACACCCACCGGTCCTGGGCCATGGCAGCTTCCTAGAACAACCAATATTTACCACTAAGCACATCTATTTCATTTTAAAAATGAGCTTGTCTTTCTCTCAACACCCTCCAATTATTGATTATGTTCCTCTGAAAAAAGGAAGTTATTTGATCTTTTTAACCTAGAACTCAGAAGATCATAATAAGATTGAATAAGGAGAAATTAGGCATTGTGCCCCCTTGAACATTCCCGCCATTCAACAACATTATGACTGTTCTGATTGTAGCCATATTTCCACTCTTCTATCTTCCATAACCTTTGACTCCATTGTTGATCAAAACTCAGTCTAATTTTGCTTTGAGTATATTAAAGGATCCAGCCTTCACTGTTCTAGGGAGATAATTCCAAAGACTGATGACCTTTTGTGAGAAAAAAACCTCATCATCTTAAATTGGAGACAACTTATTTTTAAACTGTCTCCTAGCTCTACATCACTCCATGACAGGAAACATTCTCCCAGCATCTAGTCTGTTAAGCTCCCTCAGAATCCTATTTGTTTAAATAAGATTACCTCTTCTAAAATGAGTGAAGGCCTAACTTGCTCAACCTTTCCTTCTAAGACCCTGGAAATGTCAAATATACCTTCCATGAACAGCCTCAAATGCAAATATATTCATCCTGTGAAGGGATACAAAACATATTTTCATAGTTCCTTACACCGTGCCTCAGTGATCAGCACTGCTGCTTCACAGCACCAGAGAACGGGTTCAATTCAGCCTCAAGTGACTGTCTGTGTGGAGGCTGCATATTCTCCTTGTGTCTGTGTGGATTTCCACCAGGTGCTCCGGTTCCTTCCCACAGTCCAGGTTAGGTGGATTGGCCATGCTAAATTGCCCATAGTGTCCAGGGATGTGAAGGTTAGGTTAGCCATAGGAAATGCAAGGTGATAGGGTGGAAGGAATGGTGAGTCTGAGTGGGATGCTTTTCAGAGAGTCAATGTGGACTTGTTGAGCTGAATGGCCTGTTTTCACACTGTAGGGATTCTATATAATTTCCTTGTTTCCCATTCTTAATTCCAGATTCTCACTTTAAAGTAGAAATATTCACCTTTGCTACTCTTTTCCTATTTATGTACTTGTAGAAGCTCTGACTATCTGCTAGTTTTTTTACTTTATCTTTACTGGTTTAAAAAATTTTTTCCAATGTTCTAGCCTCCAACCAATCTTTGCAGCATTGCATATTTTTCTAAATAATTTGATATCCTTAACTTTTTTAGATAGCCAAAGATGGTGCATCTTTCTTGGAGTGTCTTTCTTTCTCAACTGAATGTATATTTTAGGAAAATGACTAAATATGTGCTTAACTGCTTCTCTGTCATCTTATGTTTAAAGTTATTAATTCAGCCCATTTTAGCCAGGTCTGTTTTCATTCTGATATAATTCTCTTAGTTTAAGTTTAAGGCACTAATTTCTGATTCAAATTTCTCTCACTCAAACTGGTTCTGAAATTGTACCAGATTATAATCACTCGTACCTAGAATATCCTTAATTTGGAACTCATTAATTATTCCTATCTCTTTGTACAGTAACTGATATATATACAGTAACAGTTCAAAGATGTGCAGGTTAGGCAGATTGGCCGTGCTAAATTGCCCATAATATACAGGCTAGGTGAGTTAGCCATGGGAAATGCAGTGTTACAGGGATAAGTTAGGAGGGCTGGATACTCTTTGGAGGGCCAGTGTGGACTTGATGGACTGAATGGCCTGCATCCACCCTGTAGGGATTCAATGATTCTATGATATAAAATATCTTGTTTGCTGGTTGCTTCCAAGAATGTTTTGTTCTAAGAAGCTGTTCCCAACACACTCTTATGAACTCACTTTCTGGCTAATTTTAAAAATTTGATTTGTCCAATCTATAAGGGTGATTAAGATTGCTCCTGACAAACCCTTATTACTTTGCAGCTCATACCCTACCCTACTGGTCACTAATTTATAATAAGTTAGCATTGGTGCATCTGTGGCCAACATATAGAACGAGGGAAACAAGCTGGTGTTTCATAACGTGGAAGCACTTCAAACAACTCACTGGTACGCACATGCCCACAATCTGACCTTAAAACCTTGTGTGTGTTCACATCTCAAATACAGTTCTCTCATTGACTTAATATTTAACTAAGTTTAGCTTATAATCCTACCTATCCACTCACTGGTACTGTCTAATGTAACTACTGTCGAGGGTCCTATAAACTGCTCCAGCGACGTCTTTCATTTGTTATCTATTATCATACCCAAACAGATACCACAGTTTGATCTGCCGAAACAAGAATATTTCTCCATACTGTCCCAATCCTTTGTTAACAGGGCTATTCCACCTTTTCTTCTGGTTCTTCCAAAATGTCAATTACCCTTGAATATTCAGGTTCCATTTGTTGTTACATTAAAAGTATATCTCTATAATGGCTATCATCTTGCTTACTCATTTCTATTTTTGCTGTTAACTTATGCATCTTTTTAGCTGAATGCACATAGTATTTGTAATGAGTCTTTAAATCTGTCTTTTGACAACTGATGTAGTCCTAGGTTTGTGACCATTCTTATCACACTCTGGTTATTATTACTTGTGTCGCTACCCTGAACTATTGCCTTGTCCTTTCTTTTTAACTTTCTAAATCTCCCCTCACATGGGCCTCAATCCCCACCCCCACTTTAAAATTGCCATTTCCATATTCTGGGAGGGAAAGAAAATTGAAAAACCGGTTCTAAAATATGTCCTTGGAGACGAGGAAACTCTTCAAGTGTTCATAAACTTGATTTTTAATTTGCCCTGAATAATTAGACCTAAATAGCTCTTTAGTGCAAAATACGCTGTTTAAATGAATTGAATTGATTGAATTAGCTTTATTGTCACATGTACTCAAATGAGTAAGTAACAAATTTATAAGTTGCCATTTAAAGCGATATCTTAGGCACAAAGGTACCCAAGTACACTTCTTTAGCTACAAGGTTAATTAGTGTAACAATGACATTCAGTTATTGTTAATAATTTGCACATGTAGTTTGTCCAGTATCTCAAAGCACTTTATACAGGTATATTTGATGGACCGACCAAAGTCTTGATCTAAAGAAGTTAGTTTTAAAGAAGGGCTTCAAAGAAGGAAAGGAATGCAGAGTGAGAGAGCATTCCAAAGCTCGTAGGTTGCCAGAAACACAGCTTCCAAAAGTAGGGCAAAGAAAAGGTGATACAAGAGTTTGAGGTCTGTGAAATGTAGAATAATGTAGCATTTGTAGGGCAGGAGGAGGTTACTGACAGGTATGGAGCATGCCCATGAGAAATTCAAATATGAGGATTTGATTTTAAATTGGAGCTTTCGGTGGCCAATAAAATGACCATTTGGTGTCTTCCTGCTCCTATGATGCTGCTTGACCTGCTGTGTTCATCCAGCCCCATGCTTGTTATCTCGGATTCTCCAGCATCTGCAGTACCTTTTATCTCTGATACCATTTGGTGTCTTGTTCTCTTTAATAATTAACTATTTTTATATACCTTTATATACAGTATTAACAAAAACAACAAGAACTGTGATGCTTAAATATATCGTAAGCTTGTGCTAATTGTATACTTCAAATGACTTCCTGGAAACTGTATGTAAAATACTTAGTATTTTGTTTAATTATAAGGAAAAAATCCACACTCACTTTAAAGCTGATTTTCCCTTCTTTTTGATTTGGCACAAGTGATAGCTCACAATTGTCCAAGAAGCTAGATGAGTGGCTAACAGGACTCTGCAAATGCTACTGTGAATTCGCTGGCAGGTAATTCTGAAGGCACCCAAGGTCATCAACTCATGGGGCAGTCTCGGGTAGCCACCCATGAGTATCACCTTCCCTCATTGTGGAATTGGGGCCTAATCAATTGTATGAAACTCCTGAAATCAGACAAGCTTGGGTGCAAAAGAGATACTTTCCTAATCAAGTGTTCAGCAATTTAATAAACACCTCAGGAGCAGGTAGGACTTGAACACAGGCCTCCTTACTCAGAAAGTGGGACATTACCACTGCACAACAAGAGCCCCTTCAGGGTTTCAATCTATTGACTTTCCAAACTGAGCCACCAAGCTGCAGTAGTTAACGCACTCATCAGTTACATTGCTAAACATGTAGTGTCCCAATTGTTAGTCAATTACCTGGTCTTGTACTATGATGTACACTATAGTGAGGTAACGGTTTTGTTCCCAGTCTGTGAAATATAAATCCAAAGTTGACAGGCTTTAATACAGCATGCATTTTTAGTTGTTTATACAACTACAACTTGTCACCTTGGCTCAAATTTTGATAGATGACCACATTAAGAAACATAATCTCGGTAGAAATCTTGTATATATTGACAAATAGCTAATTTGCTGCTCATTTATTTCTTGATCATTTCATGTATTCCTTGGTATTTCAACTTACAGTACTCTACTGCATATTAAACTTGTGTGTTAAAACCAGTCTTTTTTTCTCCATGTCATAGAATCACAGACTCATACAGCATGGAAACAGACCCTTCGTTCCAACCAACCAGACATCCCAATTTCATCTAGTCCCATTTTCCAGCATTTGGCCCATATTCCTCTAAACCCTTTCTATTCTCGAGATGCCTTTTAAATGTCGTAACGGTACCCGCCTCCACCAGTTCCTCTGCCAACACATTCAGTATATGCACCACCCTCTGCTTGGAAGTTACCCGTCAGGCCCTTTTTAAATTCTTTCTCATCCCAGCTCAAACCTATGCCCTCTAGTTTTGGACTTCCATATCTAGGAAGAAGTGTCCAATGTCTATACATAGCTTGAAGCTTAGTGATATAGGTTTGCTTAAGGATGAGTTATTATGTTAGACAGTAGGATCCAAATGTTTCAGTGTCATGCAAACTTTCAGACTTGCCATTCAATAGAAGTCAACTCAATGCAAAAGTTTTTTTTGAATTAACACATTTAGAAAAAAAAAAGCCTTCGCTGCTTTCACAACATCATGTTCAATGACAGAACCAGTGTTTAGCCCGGAAGTACATGAGCTGAAAATTTGAAAATTACTTCCAATACAGTTTTCTCATTCACCAGTAACGTCACTCACAAACACTGATGTACAGCACATTTAGGTCTTTTCTCCAATTTCTCATCAGACATCAGCTGAGGAGGAAGAAACCAGAGGAATGCAGAGGATGAAGGATAGTATAGAGAATGGGGGAAGAATCACAACAAATAACAAAGCACAGTGTTTTTAAAACATCCAGAAATTCAATACGATCATCATGTGTCATTCACATTGCCAAGGCAACTACTGAGAAGAAGCTTAGTGTTTTTCTGCACAGAAGGATACCATTCATACACACAAGTACAGAATGACAGAGACAGGGACAATACAATAGTTTGTCTCCCTCTAATTTTTGTCAAGGAATGAATGGTGCAAATTACTGAAGACAAGGGATGGTTGTATGCTGGTATTATATGCTGCATGGATAGGCTACTGAAGTCCATCTGGGGACCCTCTAGATGCCTGTAGTTTCAACCACAGTTCTGAAATTCCTCTTCAGGCCTTCTAACATCTGATATCTCAGCTTCTGCAAAGAAAGCAGTTTATTCTTCCTCTCTTGGTGAGGCCCCTGAAATCTGGGAGTTCTGGTTTTCCAAGGCCCTTCTTAACTCACTCTCTAACCCAGTCAGGATACTAATTTCTGTGTTGTTGTTTGAGTATGAAGAAGAGGCGTCCTCGGAACAATTTTCCTTCCCTGACGTGTTTCTTCCACAGCTAAAATTTTCTGAGAATGGCCTGGAGAATAGAAAAAAGGGACAAAATTTGGCATTATACTAAGAATTTGGACAGTAGCAGATATTTAGCATCACACTACTGTTAGATTGAATGGCCTGATTTTTGTTTCTTCTTACAGTCATGCAGGGGAGTGCAGACAAACTATTCGGATAACCATGGCCTCAGAATCTCCTATCCTCACTGCTTTAGAACAGCCTCTGAACTTCAACTGAAAGAGGTGGATGACGATGGCTGGTCATCTTGTTCTTATCTCTCTCCCTTTTTGTGTTGTGCACATTTTGCTCTACGGAAAGACAGTGCAAGAGTTAGTGACCATTTCTAGGGAGTACAGTGCACATGTGGGGCTTTTCTGATTGTTATGCGGATGCTGTGAGAAAGAGTCAAGATGTAGGGCAAATATATCTGGAATGTCATGTGAGAAATGAACCAGCAACCCTTTGAAAATCCCAGATATTAGTTTCTCCTTAAAGTATATCTAATTAAAGATATATTTTATTATATTAAATCAAATTTAAATTTGAAACGAACAGATGGTAAAAAGAAACTAATGAACCAGATAAAAGCACCACTGAGTGACCGAGTATCATCTTTGCCTTCTAAATCTATTCAGTCACAAAGCCCAACCACCATTTGGCAAGAGCTTTTAGCGTGGTGATTTATGCTGATAAAATGAATTACTACCTTCAAGTTCAAAACTACTAATCTTATTGTTGTGCATGTCATAGACAATTTGCTAAATATTTATTGTCACACATTTATTTGCCTTCTCGAAAATGTCTTACCGTGATATAATTGCACTAAATTTTCAGCAGTAAAATGAGAAAATTTCTAAGTCCAACATGAAGTACCTCAGAGTAATTGCAATTTTTTTCCACTTTCAATCAACTTATGACAGACCTCCAGAAAAATGACCTTCTAGCCCAGAGGTATGGACACTACCACTGTGCCACAGGCCCCCATTTTTAATTTCTGTTGAATTCAAGTTCCACTATTTGCCATGTTGAGATTGAAACGTGGGTCCACAGAACTCTACCTGTGTTTCTGGAATACTCATATAAAACAGAAACAGAACAGTTCTGCAGAAGAGTTGCATCAGACTCAATGTCCACTCCGTTTCTCCTATTCTTTCCGTTTTTATTTAAAGATTTCCAATATCAAAAGGTACTTTGCTTTTATTTTTCTGGATTACTAGGCCATCTACAATCTACACTTCCTAACCATTATCTCCCCTAAAAAAGCGCAATGCTAATCTGCAAAGCTATTACACATCTCTGGAGCAAACCTAAGCCTCCTGGCACAGAGATTGGTACATGACCTCCAGATGTTGGTAAGGAGTACTTTGCAGGGTCAACAGGGCTGTTTTTGCTGTTGTCTTTTCTGGTGCCTAGGTTGATGCCAGATGGTCCATCCAGTTTTGTTTTATTATTAAAACTTCATGGTGATTGGTACAACTGAGTGGCTTGCTAGGCCATTTCAGAGGGCAGAGAGTCAACCACATGGCTGTGGGCCTGGAGTCACATGTAAGGCCAGACCAGGTGAGGATGGCAGATTTCCTTCTCTGAAGGACATTAGTGAGCTTGATGGGTTTTTCTGGCAATTGGCGATGATTTCATGGTTATCAGTAGATTTTTCAAATCAAATTTTTTTTTGTTGAATTCAAATTCCACCATCTGCCAGTCTAGCAATAATACCACTCAGCCATTGCCTCCTCATCCCTCCTTCCATTAATCGCGCAGTTCAAGGGGTCTCCTCAGCCAGACATCAATCACCTTTCTTGCTGATCCTCTTTATCAAGTGTCCAGTAAGGTATGTCCTGAAAGAATTCAAAATAAAGAAGGATGTGACCCTTTAGAGAGGGCCCATATAAGTCAAGAACGGTTCAAATATTGATGGATTTTAGTTCTGTGCAAAGCTTGTTGAAGCAGAGACTACTTTTTAAAGATGAGACACTGAAAGGAGATTTAAAAGAGGTTTTTGAAACCATGAGGGGTTTCGACTAAGTAGATGGAGACAAACTGTTCTTACTGGCATTTTGATCGAGAAGCAGAAGGCACCAATACAAGGTGAATGGCAAAAGAAAGGAAAATCAATTTTACATATTGAGTGATCAGAATCTGGGGGAATGCAGTACCTCAGAATGTGCTACAGGCAGATTCAAATGTGGCTTTCAAAAGGAGATTGCATAAGTAACCAGATAGAAAGATACTGCAGGTAGCAGGGAATGGACTGAGGTGTGGGGCTAGCTTGGTGAACGGAAACAAAGAAGACCGCTTTTGTGGAGAGGTGGCATGGACAAATGCATAAAACCAATCTTTGATTTTATATATTAGATGAACATGAAGATAAATGTGGTCTTTTTCGGGTAATACTTGTACGGTCTATCAATCACAGCACAAACCTAAATTAGGAAATTAGGCACTATACTCAATCATTATGGCTGTGCACACAACAAATAAATTATTCCTTGAATGTTTAAGTGCAGACAGATATAGCATTGAAAGAAAAGATAACAGCATGCTGCGCATATAAATCGAAACTTATAAAAAGTAATGACAAATTTGCTCAAGACATTGGTTAGGTCACACTTACAATGCTACATATAGAATAAGGTTCTACATATAGAAAAAAATATTAATGCCAAAGAAGCTGTACATGATGATGTCACAACTGCAGGGAAGGTAAAATATACAAAAATAAACTGTGAATGGTGTGAAATACTGGGGCTAGTATGACTAGAACAGCTTTAACTGAGGCTATTACAATTATCAAAGTCACAGTAGGGCAGGTAAGGAATGATCATTTCACTTCATAAAAACTTGATGATAAATTTAAAACTTTCACTGAGAGTGTGAGGGGAAAGGACAACATTTTAGGGAGCCAAAAGGTCATTTCATTTTTAAAAGAGAAAATTGGATAAATATCTAAAACAAAAGAAGATACCGGTAGTTCTGCTATAATGCGTGTTTCATTCATGTAAATTGGCTGTAACACGATTGATGAACCTGCTGTACAGACACGGCAATTTCCCTATAACATAATTTTTTATGGTGATTTTCTATAGCGCGAGGCCACACAAGAATGCAACTATCACGTTACAGGAGAACTACCTGTAGAGGCTAATGGGGATAGGGCAAGGCAGCAAAGTCAGTATAGGGTTTCTCCAGTAAAGAGCCATTTCAGTTGCACTATGCTGAACAGTTGCCTTCAGTATGATAAATATTGAAAATGCTTTGTCCAGGTACATGTGGAAGGTTCTATCAATGCAAGGTATGTGTTAGTGATGACAGTGACCAAATGGCCCAATTTGAATGCTGCACTTACATCATAAGCTTACACAACAGATTGATTGTTCAGTATTTCTTGCAAATATTGCATCAAAGAACAAGGAACAAGAACAAAGAACAATACAGCACAGGAACAGATTCTTTGGCCCTCCGGCCCTCCAAGCCTACACTGACACATTTTGCCCTTCCGTTCTAAAACTGTTTTCACTTCCAGGATCTGAATCCATCTATTCCATTCTTATTCATTTTTCTGAACAGGTGTTTCTTGAATGCTGCTTTGTGTTTGCTTCCACCACCTCCTCTGGCAGCGTGTTTCAGGCACTCACCATTCTTTGTGTGAAACACATGTCTAGCACATCTCTTAAACTTCTGCCCTCGCACCTTGAACCTGTGCCCCCTAGAAAGTGACCCCTCTACCCTGAGAAAAAGCCCCAAACTTCCCACGCTATCCATGCCATTTACAATTGTATAAACTTCTATCTGGTCACCCCCTCAACCTCCTGCGATCCAGCGAAAACAAACCCAATCTATCCAAATTTTCTTCATAGCTAAAATCCCCCATAACAGGCAACATCTTGGTAAACCTTTTCTATACCATCTCCAAAGCATCCACATCATTCTGGTAGTGTGGTGACCAGAACTGTATGCAATATTCCAAGTGTGGCCTAACTGAAGTTCTATAAAGCTGCAGTATAACTATAATTTGCCTATCCTTATACTTAATGCCCCTTCCAAAGATGGCAAGCATGCCATAGGCCTTTTTTACTACCTTATCTACCTGCACTGCCACCTTTCATGATCTGTGGACCTGCACACTCAGATCCCTCTGCATATCAATACTCCTAAGTATTCTGCTATTCACTGTATGATTTCCACCTATATTTGTCCTTCCAAAATGCATCATGTCACATTTGGCCGGATTAAACTCCATATGCCATTTTAAGGACACTATTGCCTATTGTAAGTCTGCCCTTAACAACAGGTTTTCACAATGAGGTGGCTAAGAAAATAATGGTTCTAACAAAGAAAAAAGAAAATTTTACCTTGCATTTTGTAGAGTTGTCATCCAGATTTAGTCAGCTGATGACAATACATAGTAAATATACAAAATAGTTGTAGGTAAGTTAATTGAAAAGTGAACATGTGGCAAAATTTCTCAGTGATCGTGGGGAGAGTTTGCTCACGATGAATTTAGAAATCTATGTGAACATATGAACATACGCATTTGAACATGGCAGCAGAAAGCCCTTTTAGCAATGTAGTGTATGAATGGAACCATGCATTATTAGACAAAATGGTTTATAACATCTTAGAGATCAACAAAACCAAGTCTGCGCAAGGATATAGCTCATGTCAGATGGTTTTTCAGTAAAATTCTGAAGTTTCATCATGATTAGTGACCAGCGAATGCAAACAGAAAGATTTTTATTAAAGCCTTAAATAAAATATAAGCACATTAGAAACCAGGTTCAGTCAGGGAGACATGATTTATCATTAAAAAAAGCCTTAAAAGAGTGGAGTTGCTCAGAAAAGGTTATTGGTAAAGATAGAAAAATAATAAATGTACAGCATTTAGGGAATAAGAACATTTAGGTACATTATTCAGGGTTGCTTGGTATGGATTGCAAATTTGCAGATTCGAATGGAGATATAGAAAGTAATGAGGGACAAGGTAGTTCTCAAAACCATACATTACCCAGCTATGAGAGTCAAACTTTTGCAATTGACTTGGTCTTATGATGGACAAAGTCCTGATGATCAACATGAGGCCATCAGCCCCGAAGGACAGCTGCCAAAAGTGGACAGTGAGTCAAACATTTACCAGAAGAGGTTAGTCATTTGAGTAATAAGACCAAAAGATGTAAGAGCAAAAATGATCCATTGAGCTCATGGAGTCTGCTCCACCATTCAATGAGATCACAATTGATCGGTGAACATTCAACACCATTTTCCTGCCTTTTCTCCATGTTCCTTGATTCATTTACTGATTAAAGGTCTGTCTATCCCAGCCTTGAATATACTTGACAACTAGGCCTTGACAGGCCTCTGCAGTAAAGACCTTCACAGATTCACTATCCTACCAGAGAAGAAATTTGTTTTATACGGCTGACTGCTTATTCTAAAATTATGCCTTCCAGTCTTAGACTCTCCCTCAAGGACTGCAATTTCTCTGTATCTATTATACGTAGGGCAGGGAAGGGCAACTAGAAAATATAACAATTGCTGAATGTTCAGGATAGAGGGTAGGTGCTTATGTCCATTGATTGAGAATATGAAACACAAAAATGGAAGACAAGAAGAAAGCAAGGTTGGAGGGTGGTTCTTTGCCACCAACAAGACACCAAGCAGAATGAAAACACACTGGAAGTTAAATATATGCATATATGGACTAAATAACGTTTCTAGAGTTTGGTACTTCTCAGTAGGTCCATCATTTATTTATCCATTAAAATCAGGATATCTAAAATGTGGGAGTGGTAGCTTTCAGGCATCTTTATGACGCGGTTAGATTTTTTTGTGGGGTGGGTGCAGGATATTTGATAATACTGTCATGAATGGGTTTAAAGCAGTATTTAAAATTGTAAGTCAGGCTTTTAAATACTTTGGGTTGGAA
Organism: Ginglymostoma cirratum; assembly: GCA_024137785.1. Taxonomy (NCBI): domain Eukaryota; kingdom Metazoa; phylum Chordata; class Chondrichthyes; order Orectolobiformes; family Ginglymostomatidae; genus Ginglymostoma; species Ginglymostoma cirratum. Next base: position 24,352,717 of record JAHRHZ010000069.1, on the reverse strand, counting down.
AGCAGGCAGAATGGATGGAACATGACTATGCATCAGCAACCCTATTTGGAAAACGTCACTCATTGCTGTTAGTCCAAGTACGGTCTCACAAAAAGATGTGGCAACATTGAAAACGGACTTGGAGGAACTTCGAGGTCTAACTGGACAGCTAAATAGGCAGGGTACCCAAATGAAGCCAGGTGCCAGTTTTCAAGTCTTAGAGTTGAGTACAGCTATGACAAGTTCCAAGCTGGAAGATATTATTTGTGCAAACAAAATGCTGATAAAACTTCAAAATGGAGCACTGTGTTTTGAAATTTCCATGATGGGCAGATGCAAAGAACATGAAACTTTTTGTTTTTCATGATGCTTCTTATACAAATCTCAGTGACGGATTCTCAAATGCAGGAGAATTTCTAATTTTCCTTTTGGGAAAGGGAGGTAAATTTTGCCCTCAATTCAGAACAGTAGTAAGTAGATCCTCGGTGGCAGAAATTCTTGCACTTGTTGAAGTGATAGATATGGAATTTTTCTTAGTAAAAATATTGGAAGAACTATAATTTGGGGATTCAGCAGCGACACCTATTGAGTGCTATATTAATAATAATTCATCATGGATAGCATGCATTCGAAAAAATACATGAGTGCAAAAGAGTAAACTTTGCAGAAATAAAATAATGACTCATACTTAATCTTTGTTTCAAGAAATACTTCTTGAATATATTATTTAATTATGAACGTGTTATAGAAACATTAACTACTACTAACCCCAACAGAAAAAGACACGAGACAAGAAGTGACTGAAAGTCCATTTAATAATATCTTTGAAGTTTTAAACAGTCCACAGTTGGGGGGTGGGCAGCAGTTTGTTATAACACGTTGAATATTTTATCTCATTGACCAAGATTGTTTTATAAATGTAAATCCTCATAGTAAAGACATTGTATTGCATGTGATAAATGTGGCAATAGTATGTTATTGTACATGCCATCCCGTGTTATGAACGAGTCTGTTTGCAAGTCAATTTGTGCACAAGTTGTAACACAATTCATTCCTGTACAGGAAGGAAACTAACAACAAGAGTACATGTAGCCAGTTGGTGTTCAAAAAGACACGACCAATACTCACTCATCTCAAACCACATGGACAAGGAGAACCACCAATTCGACTGGGACAACACCAAGATCCTGGGACAGGCTAGGCAGAGACAGGCACGAGATTTCCTGGAAGCATGGCACTCCATGAAGCATGCTTTTAATAAAAACATTGAACTCGACCCCATATACATTCCACTACAGAGGAAACCCGGGAGTGAGGCAATCCATCGCAACGGACCCCAGAGTTTAAAAAAACAGGCGGGAAAACACACCGACACTTCATCAGAGGCTGCACTGAGGATGTTACCAAGCATGGTAACGAAACGTCTGCGGAACAACAAACCAGCTCGGTGAGCCAACCAACCTCAATTACCTTTTTTTTAAATTTGCCTGTTCAGTTATATTTAACTTGTGATGATTTTGATGGATGTGAAAGCTATAAAGATAGAATCTTGATTATAATTTCTTCCCTTCAAGGTAATTCAATAAATTTAGTTATTTTGGTTCATGGTCCCCACACAGAGAGCTTAACACAATAGAACAGTTACTTCTCCAGACCTATGTTCCCACTGTAGGTGTCATTCTTTGCCAACATTATCCATGGGCACAGAGCCAGCTTTCATATGAATGCTGATGAAGTATAACTCAACCTTTTCACCACTCCACAATAACTTTCACTTTCTCAGACTACCTGTCCAACATAAAATTACAGACTAGAGCAAAGTCGCCTATTTGACCACGAAGTTTGCGTAACTCTTGTCCTCAACATAATTCCTCTCTCTTGCTGTCTATCCAGGATAACTAGATGCTAAGCAATCTCAATCTTGGTTACTCTGAGTTGAGAATCAAACTCCATATCTTGTTTATCATCAATAAAAACCAAAAGAACTGTGAATGCTGTAAATCAGGAACAAAAACAAAGCTGCTGGAAAAGCTCAGCAGGTCTGACAGCATCTGTGAAGGGTCTCAGGGCTCTCCGCTTCTTCCCGGAGCGGAGACATGAACCTTCCCCACCCACCACCACCCTCCTCCACTTGGCCGAGCTCGTCCTCATCGTCAACAACTTCTCTTTCAACTCCTCTCATTTTCTTCAGGTAAGAGGGGTGGCCATAGGTACACACATGGGTCGTAATTATGCCAGTCTCTTCATTGGGTACGTGGAACATTCCTTGTTCCAGTCCTATTCTGGCTCCCACCCACAACTCTTTCTCTGATACACTGATGACATCATCAGTGCTGCTTCCCTCTCTCGTCTGAAATTGGAAAACTTCATCAATTTCACCTCCAATTTCCACCCTACCCTCACTTTCACCTGGTCTATTCCTTCCTGACTCCTCCCTTCCCTTCCTTGACATTCTGTTTCCATTTTGGGGGATAGACTGGCCACTAATATCCACTATAAACCCACTGACTCCCACAGCTACCTGTGCTGTACATCCTCACACCCTGCCTCCTGTAAAGACTCCATCCCATTCTCTCAGTTCCTCCATCTACGTCGTACCAGTTTAGATGAGCCCAACTTTGACAAGGGAGCCTCCGAAATGTCTACCTTCTTCCTCAACCGAGGATTCCCCAGCACAGTTGTTGACAGGGCCCTCAACCAGGTTCAACCCATCTCCCGTACTTCTGCCCTCACCCCTTCCCTTCCCTCCTGCAAGAGCGATAGGGTTCCCCTTGTCCTTACGTACCATCCCACTAGCATCCACATCCAGAAGATCATCAGACGCCAATTCCACCACCTCCAGCAATATGCCACCACCAGACACATATTCCCCTCCCCTCCCTTGTCCACCTTCCACAGGGACCATACCTTCAGGGACACCCTGGTCCACACTTCCTTCACCCCCAACACATCCCCACAGCCCCACGGCACCTTCCCCTGTAACCATCGAAGCTGCAACACCTGCCCATTTACCTCCTCCCTCCCCAGGATCCAAGGCCCAAATATACCTTCCAGGTGAAGCAACACCTCACCTGCACTTCCTAAAATCTAATGTACTGTATTCGCTGCTCACAATGTGGTCTCCTCTACAGTGGGGAAACGAAGTGTAGATGAGGTGATCGCTTCGCAGAACATCCACGTTCTGCTCACAAAAAAGACCCTGAACTACCTGTTGCCTGCCACTTTATCATACTACCTTGTCCCCTGGCCAAGATCTCTGTCTCTGGCTTGCTGCAGTGTTCCAGCGAAGCTCAATGCAAGCTGGAAGGACAACACCTCACTTTCCGCTGGGGACCCTGCAGCCTCTGGACTCAATATCAAATTCAATAATTTTAGGGCCTAAACTCTCCCGTGTCCCAGCCCCTACCCCGCACACCAGGCCTTGTTACCACATAGCCTGCCACTACACACTCCCTGTTGTTAGTCACTAACAGTCCCCATTAACAACTATTCACCCTCCCAGCCTGATCGTTAGCAACTCCTTTGTCTGTCCAACTGTCTTTCTCTCTCTTTAAGCTCTATCCTATCGTTTACTCCCTACCCCACTCACCTCTCTATTTTCTGCATTATAAACTGATGTTTTCCCAGTCACCAGCAGTTCTGAGGAGGGGTCACCGGACTCGAAATGTTAACTCTTTTTTCCTTCACAGATGCTGCCAGACCTGCTGAGCTTTCCAGCAACTTTGCTTTTGTTCCTGTTTATCATCAGTCTTGCTTACTTCCAACTTTCTATTAACCACCTCTGTCATAACCTTGCATCCTCATTGCCATTGAAACAGATACTCTTTTTCTTATTATCTCCAGATACAGTTTCTTCAATGCTCTCCTTGCCACCATAAATAACCTTGATCATGGCCAATCTCTAGTGTGTATGCATCCTGTTCTGCAATAAGTGCCACCAACTATTTATTCTCTTGCATTAATCCCTACTCCCACTCAACACTATTTTCTAAATTCCATGCTACTGAATAAGTTCCTTCAATGCTTTGTTCCCACCAACTGCCCCATATGCTATGGTTCAGCATCCTCCAGAGGTTCCCAGTGTTACCAGTCATTAGCCAATTTTATACATTTAGAATAATATCAGGAAATCGAATTGAATGGAATGGAATGATTTATTGTCATTTGTATTTATCAAACAGTGAAAACTGCAACATATTGCCACGCTCCAGCACCATTTTGAGTTACAGAAGATATTAAGATACAACTAAAAACAGAGTTCTTCGAGATAACAAGCATGGGGCTGGATGAACACAACAGGTCAAGCAGCATCATAGGAGCAGGAAAACTTGACGTTTCGGGCCTAGACCCTTCATCAGAAAATCATTTTTCTGAACAGAGTTCTTCCTCCTTTCTTGTGCTCCACTCAACATCTGGGTGGGATATCTCCACAACGGGCTCCATGTCTACCAACGTCCCCATATCACAGACCATTCCTGAAGTCCCACTCTGGGGTCACCACAGTCACCACTGTTCCCCCATCAGGAGCACCACACCGGGCCTACCACGTTGCCACCAATGTAACCATCTCATCCATCGATCCACCAGGAGTACTGACTAGGGCCTACTGCACTGCAGCAGCTGATCAATGCCGGCTGTCTTCTCAGTCAACTGCAGAGGTCGCCATGCCATGGCTGTCATCTTGAAAACCAGTGCCGCTATCACCACCTTGAGTCCTGCGTTGGGCCTACCAATGTCAAAGTTGCCACGGTCCAGCCCATCTCACACCACTGGGGCCCACACTCGCTGCCGTCATGAGCTCCCTGAGGGCTCATTCTCCCCGAGGAGCTAACTCCTGCTGCCACTGATGCACATGCTCAGGAGGCCCACTCTCGCCCTGCCAAAGACACTGAAAAGACTTCCAAAAGAGAAATGGCAGGAGGCACAGGATACTGCAAAGGTTATGGGCCCTGGCAACATTCTGACAATATCAATGTACACTTGGATTCCAGAACTTGTCACACCCCTCACCAAACTATTCCAGTCCAGCTACAACACCCAACAATGCGGAAAATTTCCCAGGTATGCCCTGTACACAAAAAGCAGGACAAATCCAACCCAGCCAATTACCGCCCCATCTGTCTTCTCTTCATCATCAGTAAAGTGACAGAAGGTCTCATCAGCTGTGCTATCGAGCAGCACCTGCTCAGCGACATCCAGTTTGGGTTCCATCAGGACCACACAGCTCTGAACTTCATTAGTGCCTTGGTTCAAATATGGGAAAAATAAAAACTGAACTCTAGAGTTGAGATGTGAACGACTGCCCCTGAATCAAAGCTGCACTTGACCAAGTATGGCATCAAGACGCCTTGCAAAACTAGAATCAATCGAAGTTGATGGTGAAACTCTCTGCTGTTTGGAATTACACCTGGCAGATAAGGAAATGACTGTGGTTGTTGGAGGTCAGTCATCTCAGCTCTGGAACAACCTCAAGATCGTGTCCTAAGCAAAACCATCTTCAGTTGTTCATTAATGACGTTCCCTCGATCATAAGGTCAAATTGGGGGTGTTCGCTGATAATTGCACAATGTTCAGTGCTATTTACAATTCCTCAGATACTGAAGCAGTTCAAGTTCAAATGCCACAAGATCTGGACAATATCCAGCCTGGGCTGAGAAGTAACATTTACCCCATACAAAGGCCAGGCAACGACCATCTCCCTAGAAAGAGAAGTTAACCACCCTTTGTTGACAATCAATGACGCCGCCATGACAGAATCCCTATCCACAAACAGTTGACGTCAACTAGTAACTGAATTGGACCAGTAATATATATTGAGGGCTACAAGAGCAGGACAGAGGCTAGGCAGTAACAGGTAATTTACCTCCTGATTCCCAAATTCTGCCCACCATCTACAAGGTAGAACTCAGAAGTCTGAAGGAATATTCCCCATTTGCTTGGAAGAGTGCAACACCAACAACACTCAAGAAGCTTGACAATATCCAGGATAAAACAGTCCATTTATTTGGAATCACATCCACAAACTTCATTCCCCCACCGCTGACTCTCAGGGTTAGCAGTGTTTACCACCTACAAGGTGCACTGCAAATGTTCTCCAAGGCTCCTCAGACAGCACCTTCCAATCCCATGACTACTTCCATCTAAAAGGACGAGGGAAACAGATACATGGGAACACCATGACCTGCAAGTTCCCTTCCAAGCCACTCACCATTCTGACTTGGAAATATATTATGTTTGTTTGTTTGTTTGTACCACCAGGTCAAAATCCTGGAATTCCCTCCCTAGCACAACTGTGATCTACTTTCTCCAAATAGACTGGGGTAGCTGAAGGAGGCAGTTCACCACCCACCTCCTCGAGGGCAACTACAGATGGACAATAAATACTAGCCCAGTTATGAACGTCAACATCTTGTGAATGAATGAAGAAAAATATATATTTCCAGATCCACATCATGGTGCTTGACTCTTATGCTTCTGAAGTAGCATGAAAGCCACAATGTTTTTATAGAACTTCATAGAATCCCTACAGTGTGGAAACAGGCCCTTCAGCCCAACAAGTCCACACTGACCCTCAAAACAGAGGTTTAAATAGTAGGCCCACTTGTACTTTCTCAGAACAACAAAATATGAGTAATAAATGCTGGCCTTGCCAGTGATGCCCACATCTTGTGAAACAATTGTATGAGAGTTGAGATACACAAAGCTACAGATGAACATGTACATATGTCCTGATGCAGTAGCATACAGATTAATAGGAATAAAAGTTTCAAAAAAAAACAAGATTGTATATCCAGTTCTGTCAAAGCAATAAATATCCAGAGGCTTGATTAATGAGGGTGCCAGGGGCACAGAAAACTAGTGTCAACCAAGCTGGTTGAGATCTAAAGGATATAGCTGCTAAATTGCATCTCAGCAAGTGATGAGGAAACCAATAATAGGGATCCGCCTGCTTGATCTTATTCGCACCAGTCTCTCTGTCACAGGTGCATCTGTCCATCACAGTATTGGTCACGGTAGAATCAGCACAGAATCCCAACAGTGCTAGATAGAGGCCATCAACACTTGAAAAAGCATCCTGCCCAGATCTGCACTCCCACTCTATCCCATAACTCCACATTTACTATGGTTAATCCACCTAGACTATACATCCTGAACACAGAGTAACCAGTACATACTCCCTGTCAATACAGTCTTCCAACATTGCAGGGAGGATACTCTGAAATCGTATTGTGTGGTACTACCACTGTGCCAAATAGAATAGATTTTGAACCGATCAAGCAACTCAACGTGAGGTATCCATTGGGTGTCATGAGATATCAGAAGTAGAAATGTATTCAACCACGATCTGTAAGATCATGATTTTTTTGCATCCTCCACTCTATCAAGCATGAGATGCAGAAGGGTATGGTAGAAGCACACAAACATGGGGATCAAAATCAGGAATAAATCATTCAGCCCCCAAGCCTGCTCCACCATTCAGTAAGATTATGGCTGGTCAGATTGTCTGATCCCTGTTGTTTCCGAGACTTAAAGATGGCAGCAACCTTCATAATGAGCAAAGATAGCAGGAACTGCAGATGCTGGAGAATCTGAGATAACAAGGTGTGGAGCTGGATGAACACAGCAGCCAAGCAGCATCAGAGGAGCAGGAAAGCTGACGTTTCGGGCCTGGACCCTTCATCAGAAATGGGGGGAGGGGAAGGGAGTTCTGAAATAAATAGGGAGAGAGGGGGAGGTGGATAGAAGATGGATAGACGAGAAGATGGGTGGAGAGGAGAAGATAGATGGAGAGGAGACAGACCGGTCAAAGAGGCGGGGATGGAGCCAGTAAAGGTGAGTGTCGGTGGGGAGGTAGGGAGGAGATAGGTCTGTCCAGGGAGGGCAGACAGGTCCAGGGGGTGGGATGAGGTTAGTAGGTAGGAGATGGGGGTGGGGCTTGAGGTGGGAGGAGGGGATAGGTGGGGGGGAAGGACAGGTTAGGGAGGGGGGGACGAGCTGGGCTGGTTTTGGGATGCAGTAGGGGGAGGGGAGATTTTGTCTCTGTCACAGATGTATCTGTCCATCACAGTATTGGTCACGGTAGAATCATCACAGAATCCCAACAGTGCTAGATACAGGCCATCAACACTTGAAAAAGCATCCTGCCCAGATCCACACCCCCACTCTATCCCATAACTCCATGTTTACTATGGTTAATCCACCTAGCCTATACATTCTGAACACAGAGTAGCCAGTATATAGTCCCTGTCAATACAGTCCTCCAACATTGCAGGGAGGGTACTCTGAAATCGTATTGTGTGGCACTACCACTGTGCCAAATAGGATAGATTTTGAACCGATCATCTTCCACCCCAACCTTAAGTTCACCTGGACCATCTCCAATACCTCTCTCTCCTTCCTGGACCTCTCTGTCTCCATCTCCGGCAACCACCTAGAAACCGATATCCATTTCAAGCCCACCAACTCCCACAGCTACCTAGAATACATCTCCTCCCACCCACCTTCCTGAAAAAATGCCATCCCCTATTCCCAATTCCTTTGCCTCCGCCGCATCTGCTCCCAGGATGAGGGATTCCACTCCCGTATATCTTGGATGTCCTTGTTTTTCAAGGACCGCAACATCCCCCCCGCTCACTGGTCGAGAACGCCCTCGACCGTGTCTCCCGTATTTCCCGCATCTCATCCCTCACACACCCTCCCCGCAATAACAACCAAAACAGAATCACCCTTGTCCTCACGTACCACCCCACCAACCTCCGGATCCAACGCATCATCCTCCGACACTTCCCCCATCTGCAATCCAGCCCCACCACCAAAGACATTTTTCCCTCCCCACCCTTATCTGCTTTCCGGAGGGACCACTCTCTCCGTGACTCCCTCGTCCGCTCCACACTCCCCTCCAGGCCCACCTCACCCGGCACTTTTTCCTGCAACCGCAGGAAGTGCTACACCTGCCCCTACACCTCCCCCCTCACCTCCATCCCAGGCCCCAAGAAGAATTTCCACATCAAGTAGATGTCCACCTGCACATCTGCTAACATGGTATACTGCATCCGCTGTTCCCGTTGTGGCCTCCTCTACATCGAGGAAACCAAGCGGAGGCTTGGGGACCGCTTTGCAGAACACCTACACTCGGTTTGCACTAAACAACTGCACCTCCCAGTCGTGAACCATTTCAACTCCCCCTCCCATTCCGCAGACGACATGTCCATCCTGGGCCGCCTGCAGTGCCACAACAATGCTACCCGAAGGTTGCAGGAACAGCAACTCATATTCTGCTTGGGAACCCTGCAGCCCAATGGTATCAATGTGGATTTCACAAGCTTCAAAATCTCCCCTCGCCCTACTGCATCCCAAAACCAGTCCAGCTCGTCCCCCCCTCCCTAACCTGTCCTTCCTCCCACCAATCCCCTCCTCCCATCTCAAGCCCCATTCCCATCTCCTACGTACTAACCTCATCCCGCCCCCTTGACCTGTCCGTCCTCCCTGGACTGACCTATCTCCTCCCTACCTCCCCACCGACACTCACTTTTACTGGCTCCATCCCCGCCTCTTTGACCGGTCTGTCTCCTCTCCACCTATCTTCTCCTTAATCCATCTTCTATTCGCCTCCCCCTCTCTCCTTATTTATTTCAGAAACCCCTTCCCCTCCCCCATTTCTGAAGAAGGGTCTAGGCCTGAAATGTCAGCCTTCCTGCTCCTCTGATACTTCATAACGAGCATCAGCTCATACAATGTTGAGAGCTGGCACGTCCACACATCATGGTAGGCAGCAGTTCAGATTTGATTCGACTGCTCCTATAACAGTGAGCAGCGGTGAGAGAACTTCAGGCTCAGCTTGAAGCTGGCCTGCTTATGCAGCCGGGGAAGAGCTGAAGTATTAGAAAAGCTACCATGGTGACAATCTTCAATAAGGAAGAACACTCCAGTGAATGGTAAGAGCATTTCAAACTTTTTAAGTGATGCACTGCAACAGGACAGTTAGCAAACGTCTGGAGAAGGACATCAGATCCTCTATGAATAAAGCTCATGCCTTGTCGATCTTGGTTACCTGTAAATTACTGCACTAATTCAAGCTGAGAATGTGAGAAATTAAGAGTTAGAGTTTAGACAGATTGTTGCTGGCATTGGGAAACACAAGGGCATCAAAAGAAAAATTAATCCACAATTGCAGATCTGAGGAAATCACAAAGCCAGTAAATAAAGCAATAACTTCAGGCAGATTAACAGCACAAGCAAATCTGGTTTAATGGGGCAGAAATTTTGGGAGACCGTATTCAGGCCAATGGAAAGGCAGGTGATTCTTCATAAGTGTTCTAATAAAGACCAGAATAATTTATTTAAGTCACAAGGCATGTCAATTATTCAGTGAAACAGTCATTAATGCAGAAATCATCTCTTAAAACCGAGAACAGTGGGATTCCTATAATGAAGCCGTGATAAAGACAGAATCTTCAGTTTTACCTGTGAAGGGCAAAAACCTCCATTTTAGCTGCAAGAAGGCAAAAATCCTTCACTTGAGTCACAAAACATAAGTTAACCCGTCAGTACAACAATGCAGAGCAGCAAAACAGCCATAGCAACAAAAAAAGTATTTTTAAGCATTCAAAACATATAATCACATTAAGAAGTCTTAGCATCAGTAATGATATTGCCACGAAGATGGACCAAACAAATGTAGAACTGTCACCTTGCAGAAAACAATTTCCGAGGTTCAGAATATCTTCTAGCTTAGATATTAAATCAGGATCTGAACAATTCATTTGTGTGCACAATTGGGGGTATAGCTAATGATATTATAGCATGCCAAGGGGGAAGAAAGCAACACATACTTTTGAAGCAGTACTGAAAACTGTCAATAATTATTTCAACCTCAAAACCAATAAAACTTATGAAGGAGCAAGGTTTAATAATGTTCAGTATCCAAGGGAATCCATACATGATTTCATTAACGCTCAACAGATTATTGGAGAAATGCAACTAATGTGACTTCAAGTTCATTAGAGGCAGAATTGTTGTCAGATTTGCTGCCTAGTCTTTCTCAGGTTTACTGTCGTCCAAAGACAACCCGACTCTAGATAAAGCTATTCAGATGGTGACTCAAATGGAAGTCCAGAAGAAACACAGGTGAATCATAAGAGGAGAAGATCAACCTTTGTATAAGAGATCAGAAAAGACCATTCAATGCTTAAGGTACAAAATTGCAAATAGCACACATGAAAAACCAGTACAACGAATAGGACAGGCACCAGACACCAAAGGTCTTCGGCAATGCTGTGGAGTAAATAAACCTCATAGGCACGGACAGTGCCCAGCTGTTAAAAGTGAATGATTTATTTGTAATATGGTTGGTCACTTTCAGAAAATCTGCAGAAGTGAGATAGTTTCAGAAAAGCAAGAAATCAAAAGACAACTCACACAAACAGGTTAATGATGCTGAACTGTCTACAAAAGAAGAAAACCTAAAGGCATTTCAAGGAGAAGTTGTTGGTCCAGTCCTTACTTTCTGACAAGCTGATATTTACATCTATGGTCAGGTCACAAAAATCTAGTGAAACACTGACACAAGTATCTGTATATAATTCCTATTCTATAAGGAGAAATGGCTGACAATGTCACCACAACTAGAGTTTTCAATAATCTGAATTTGCCTTATTTTGATTTCGCTACAGTTTAACTCCTCCTTCCATTTGAAGAAGGTAGAGAACCTGAGATGCCATCCTACGCGACAGTGAGAATTCTTGATTGTAAAGTAAGTATAGACTTTCCACTATTTGGTATCCCCATATTAGAGAGTTGCTTTTAAAATGATTTTAATCATTAGTGCTCTGCCTCCTGGACTGTGTAGTTTCTTCTGCAGACAGGGTTTGCTTAACCATGGCTCACCATTTGATAATCCAATAGAAAGATGCCCGTGATAAGCTGAAGTTCTGAAATGGCAACTGTAGAGTAGATGAATTTATGGCACTTGTTATCTAACAGTGCTGACCAGTCAGAGAGGTGTTGGGTCATTCTAGTGCAGTGTGGTTACACTGGTAAGAAAGTTAGAGGCACTGTCCATTGAAGACAAAGGTGAACTTGGTGCAGCAAGTGGAAAACTGTGTTGTAAAGCAAAATGTGGACATCATTAAGGAGTAGGAGATTCCACCATCGGGTTTGTCAAACCCTCTGAAGTAGAAGGTCATTATCTTGGAACAGTTCAGCAAGCAGATATTCTCCCCAGCAAGGAAGACAGTGGGAACCTATCTCAATGTCTACAAAGCATTTCTAATGTGGTTCACATCAGCTCGAATAGGGAATGTTCCCATCTCCAGTCTAAGAGGCGGAGTTACAGGGAGTTCAGCTGTAGTGATAGCTGACTGGACTGATTGGATACACGGCATGGAATCAGTGACTGCATAATAAGCAGCGAGGGAGTGGCAGGTACAGCAGTAATGAGATATGATTGGCCACAAAATGGTCTTGCTCATATTCTGAACAAGTATGCACCAAGAAACATTTCTAGCATAGACAACACCAGACTTCATTATTGCCTTTTACCAGATCATTACTTGATGTTTAAAGACGACTGGTGGTGGGTTTAACTGAGGGTCACTATACCTCAGGTGAAGTGAGAAGTTGAGAAGGAGAGTCCTTCATGGTAATCTCAGCTGGTACAGAAACTGAATACACACTGTTGGTATCAAGCCAACTGAGCTAACCACCCTCCCTTTAAAATGGTGAGAACAGGTACTCTACTTGATCTTAGTCAAAAGGTCAAGAAGTGAAATGGTAATGCTAGAATGTAAAGCCAGGACTTTGTCACTACTTTGGTCTGCATCAATGTGGACGGCACTGAAAAGCTGCTGCTTCTTGTGTTAGGAGTGTCCAAGAAGCCAGCATTGCTTTCTAAATATCAGGACACTACTCTAGCATTTCTGAGGCTTGGATCAGGAAACTGCACGAAATGCATCAGAGGCAAAAAAGGATGATCATCATCGACTGTCCCAAGCATCCTGCAATCAAGAGTTTCAAAGTGATGTTCTTGTCTCCCAACACCATGAACAGGCTTCAGCCAATTTATCACAGGGCGATTAGGAACCTAAAAATCCGGTACCCATGAAAGCTAATCTCTCAGGGCATCGAGGTAACTGCTGAGGAGGAGTAAAACCCTAGAGGCCACATTCATAATGAAGAAGACATGGGAAATGGTATTGGAAACTGCAACCATCAACAGCTTCTACCACACTGGGTTCATACAGGCTACAACTGCATAGGTAGTAGTGTTGCAGTGGTAATGTGATAATCCCACACTCAGGTTAATGTTCCGGGGATACGGGTTCAAATCCCACCATGGGATGTTGAAATCTGAATTCAATTGAAAAATATCTGCAATAAAAAGTTGACTTAATGGTGGCCATATAATCACCGTAGCTTGCTGTAAACACCCATCTTGTTTACTAATGTCCTACAGGGAAGGAAATCTGCTGTCTTTCCCCAGTCTGGTTTATGTGCAACTTCAGATCCACAGCAATGTAGTTGACTCTAAAATGCCCTCTGGGCAATTGGCAATGGACAATAAATGTTGCCCTAGCCAGCGATGCCCACATCCCATGAACAACTTTTTAAAAAGATGCTAAGAATGAGGAGGAGCAGAAAGAGGCCAAGCATCCTGATGACAAGGCTTTCACTTACCTGCAGGAGGTCAACTTTGAAATTCAAGCACAGACAACAATTGAAACTTATGCCACACAATGGAGCTGGCAGAGGAGGCAATCACAGGCAATCTTCTTCAACTGAAGAGCCAGAGAAAATTGATGCCCTGAAGAGTCTGGTGAATGCTCACCCACTCATTTCTCTAGCTGAAGCCTCAGAAGTTGTAGAGGTGGTCAGGGATTTCACACCTCAGTATAAAAACGGAAAATATATTTGACTGCACTGACAACATGGTGGACTGTATCACACTCATTTGAAGCCCTCACAATAAACAAAAAAAGATTATCAAGTTTTTGCAGAGCTAACTCCCAACATGTCAAAACTTTTTACTGAACAAGATTCTAAGGTGTGAACGAATTAAGATATTTTGCATGTATTTATTGAGTCACTGTGTTTTCATTTTCTTTTGTTTCACACAGTCTGCATTTGTAGGCTTCCTCAGCCATCTTAAAATTTTGCTTAACACAAATTCATGGGCAGGCTGCCTGCAATTCACCTTATTGTGGCACTGTTCTATATTCAGCTAAGGAGCACGCCAGCTAAAGAACAACTGGTAGAAGATTTCATTAGGTTCCTTAGACACATGAGAAACCTAAACAAAAAAAAAAAGACACAATCTTTTGAGATTAGTTATGTTGGCATAAGAAATTGTCTCATGCTATCAACAAGATGAGAACTTGTTACTATACTGGATTGGCACAAGTATTTTCCACTGCTACCAGCACTGAAGAGCACTTGGACTGCAACGGCTAGCAAAGTTTGTGAAGTAAAACAAGCAATGGAGGCAGCCATTGTACAACTTCCCTACTTGAGCAAATTGTTAAATCTATAACAAATGTAACTTGGAGCTCCATGCAGCTTGGTGAACAAATAGCCACAAAATATTTAGTTAGATGTTAGATGCTATGACTAAGAAGAGGTAGGGTTAAGTAGAATAGTTGATTTCCTTACCTAAAATCCTTAATAACTGTGACAGAGTTTGTACTAAGCCTGAAGCAATCCTCAAATAACAGAACTCAATAAGTGGACATGTTGGCTTCACCAATAATACAATCACTGAGGGCAAATGAGAGACTCCAGAACAAATAAAATATTTATGTAAAATATTTATATTCTCAGCACAAATCTACAGGTGGATTGAAAAGAAAAACTTGCTAACATGGGTTGAAAATGTGGTGCATACAACTCCATGGAAGCCACCACTGAAAAGAGACAAGCAATGATCCTACATAGAGTCAGAGAGTTATACAGCACAGAAACAGATCCCTCAGTCCAACTTGTCCGTGCCAACCAGATATCCCAAACTGTCCCATTTACCATCATTTGGCCCATATCCCTCTAAATTCTTCCTTTTCATGTGCCCATCCAGATGCTTTTTAAATGTCGTAATTGTACCAATCTCCACCGCCTCCTCTGGCAGTTGGTTCCATACACATACCACCCTCTGCATGAAAAAGCTGCCCCTCAGGTCCCTTTTAAACCTTTCCCTCTCACCTTAAACCAATGCCCTCTAGTATTTGGCTCCCCTACGCTGGGGATAAAGACCTTGGCTATTCACCCCATCTGCAAGATACTGCAAGGAAGGAATTTCCTGTTTCCTATAATCAGGATACCACAAATAATTGCTTGGTTCAGTAATCCTCTGCAAAGGAAATTGAAGATGTCCTCAAGAGACCAACAGACTTCAGACTGTCAGGAAGACAGTCAAAGACAATGATCTTCCACTTAATAAAATACCAGTTTCCCAAGTCTGAAAAGAACACATTCTGGGAAAATTTTGAATCCCCCTCACGACAATCAGAGATTTGGAGGGGGAGGAATGAGTGGGAAGAGTGGTGAATGCAATTATATACAAACCAAAGCCCCAAGGGAGATTTTGCATTAAATCAAGCTGAAAGGGTTAGGATTTTGAGGGGGCAGGACCCAACATCTGGTCTTCGTCAGAGTCTCTATCACAGTTTCCATCATATCAATGTCATCTGTAAATAGTTGCTAATATATAAACTGTATTTTGTTAACCTTTAAATAAAAACCTTATTCAGAAAGTGATTTTCCTCTACCACGCTAGATGAAACAGGCCCTGCATTTTCATCCTCTGAAAGAGGATGGTGGGAGTACCTACATAATGGATAACACCTCAGAGCACAGTGAGCTGGCATGCCCACACAACACTCTCCAAAAGGTATCTAGTGCAAAGGTATCTAATTCTGATTGTTGCACAGCATCTGTCCCAGAGAATCTCTGCAGGAGTTCCTCAGAATAGTGTCCTAGGCTCAATCATTTTCAGTTGCTTCATCAATGACAATCAATCAATCAGGTCAGAATGGGGATGGTAACTGATGATTGCATAATGCAGAAACATTCATAACTCCTAGGATACTGAAGCAGTCCATGTCCACATACAGAAAGACCCAGACAGTACCCAAGCTTGGGGTCATATGTGGCAAGTAACCACAGGAAGTGACAAGCAAGGACCTTCTCCAATAAGAGGCGATGTAACTGTCTCCTCTAGACATTTAGTGGCATACAGATCAGTCAAGGGTTTCTTCTAAAATTCCATCGTAATTTGCTGGTCACTGGCACTGGCACAAATCCTCAAACTCCCTCCTTAACAGGACTGTGGGTACACCTACACAACATGGACTACAGGTTCAATGTGGCAGAACACCACCACCACCTAAGGTCAGTTAAAGATGAATGACTGATGCTCAGGCCAGGATTCGGCACATCCCATGAACAAATATATTTTAAAGAAATTGATTTTCTACTTTCACATTTTTGGACAAGTTCTAGAAAATAATTTTGCGCTACATCACATGTCTAAGGGCCAAACCTCCTCCGAGTTCCTCTGAATAACTCCCCTCGGGCAGTGGAGGACCCAAGTTCCTTCAGGAACACTTACACATTCGGCTTTCTTTTGCACATTGCTGCTAGCCAGCAACATGGACTGAAAATATCTACACGTACACAGTGGTTTGCTTCCCTTATGTGTATAGACATAAACTATATTCCAGACATTCACTATTCTGAGCAAGCAAAATGTAGATCTGAAAATTTCATGGCTAATTTGCTTTTGTGCCTCTGTAAAAACAATAACTGAGAGTCCTACATCAAATAAAGACACAGGAAGAATATTTTCAACTACAGGACTAAATACAACATTAAGACTGTAATGTTATGAGGTAAGATTTTATCCCTAAATGCTTCATGGAGCTTCTCATCAATAATTGATAAGGTCAAAGCATGTTTCCTACTCTAAGTGACTCTTAAGTGTTGGTGCAGGTCTTAGGAACTGAACTTCTATTCATATACACATGATTATGGACCCGACCTCTTTTTCATCAGAATTTCCTATAAATATTTAGAAACACCATGTACATAGGAACTTTCTGTAACTTTGCACAATTACTGAAGTCTTCAGAGCCTCACAGCCCAGCCTGATCTAATCCTAATAGACATGAACTTTCCAACAATTTTCACCAGATTGAGATCAGGAATAGGAGCCTCGGTCAAAGTCAACTGTAACATCCATGGTGATGTGATTATGGCACAGACGTGCAAACAGATGGGGAAATTTGTGCCAATTGTGCCCACTGTCCAGTGAATCCAGTAGCAAAACTGAAGAGCAGATCTGGATTGATTGTTATGGTCTTGATAGATGAATGATCATTCATGCATGGAATTTCCATTGAAATTGTACTCATTTGAGTTTAAGATGAATAGCCGCTAATCAGTGATAGGATAGTGGAGGATCATGGACATATACCCCATCAAAATTCCAGGGGAAGTTCAAAATATCAGGCAGTGGTATATATGCCTATCATTGAATTGGTTCCCTACACCACATTCAGTTCAAACGACAGAAAAGGCGAGGTGGCAATCATTGGCTAGCAGCCAACTACAGGAGAGCTTTACAGGACACTCGCTAATGGCACATCAAGGCAATATGTTAAAATACCTTTAAAGGTGCAGTACAGTAAGCCAGGCACTGCTTGCATTTTATGGGCAGAATTTCCCCTTCCTGGTGTAGCATGGGCAAAAGGTGGGAAAACACAGAATTCAAATAGCAGAATCTCAACATCGAAAAGATTTTTGTGATTTTCCTCTTCTGCTGTAAACGGTAACCTCAGACTCTCGTGATTGAGCGGTGACTGCCTATTTCATGCATTTACATTTCATTAAAACTCCAACTTACCTTATTTAGATGCCACTTCCAATTCTTTGTTTACTCAAGAACTAGTCGGTGCAAATTCTCAACATGTAACCCTGCATACTTGGCAACAGCAATTTATCAAATGCTTGCTCCAGCCATCATCAAACTGTGTTTTCACAACAACATCCCTCAATGTTCCATAACCACCATCCTCTTTGACTCTTCATCCACACAAGAAAACACCAGTAAACTATCAGCTTCACATCATCATCATGGCTTCCCTTGGTCCAAATGACACACAACTTCATTCCTTCAACATTTTACTTTAGAGCTCAGTGTCATAGGGTCATAGAGATATCTAACACAGAAAAAGGCCCATCTGCCCATTGAGTCAATCACCTAACTATTGTAATCTCATTTTCCAGCATTTGGCCCAAGACAGGGTCATCCAGGACTTGCATCTTATGTCTCTCAGCTTGTTTTCTTAGCACTCACTCAATTTGTCCTTACTTGGAGGCCGCTAGGCTATGTTAACTTAACACTACTTTCTCAGCATTGATACATCAACTTCAGCACTGACTTATAGTCTGCCAGTTCCATGTAGGTCATAATGCTTTCAAAGCAGACAGAGTGTTCAGTGCTCAGTTATAGGCCATCAGTCTCTGAGGCTCGCCTTGCTTTTTGTTGCAGAGGGAGAAGCAGACAGCTTGTCATGGTGGGGTGCACTGAATAGTCAAGTAGGTGGGCATGTCACTGTTTGACATTTTACTATGTCGACCTCACACCTACAACATGTGCCATCGGTGTCTGCGGAAAACCACTGCATTCGCTTCAGCCTTGTGTGAAACTGAAATGGGAAAGGTCCTTAGCCAGATGAAGGGAGACCACAGTCAGTAAGGAGCATTGTCACACAGTCAATCAAGGGGCATTTCCAATTTCAGATTAGGGAGTTGGTTATGGCCTGACAGGCATTTAGTACCATGTATTACAGTCCCTCTGGGGATTACAGGTAGGTTTATTGCAGTGCTAAGGAGATATCAGTCCGAGACATGGGTCAATTCTTCTTGGAATGTCACAAATAAAGTACTGAGTATGATCGAGGTGGAGGGAAGTGGGCAGGAGGGGTTAACACTTCGGGAGGATGATTTGGGTGCGAGCTATTGAGTGGACACAATGCATGTAATAATGAAAGGTATAGTCCACTAGCCTCGATGAGAGGCTCATGCAGTGGCAGAGTTAGAGTGAGTGGTGATCCTGTGAGTGTGTGGCAGCACTGAGAAGATAGTGAGACTTACTCTTGCAGAGCACAGATCAGTGACCTTCTTCTCGCACTGCTGGACATCCCACTTGAGCCAGGTTACAGCACTGAACTGGGGTGCAATTTGTTGGTATGGCCTCCTGTGGCAATCAGCTGGAAAAGGGCTGCCTTCCTCCCTCCCACCCAATCCAAGGTTTCCAGATCCTTTTGCAGAAAGGCAAAAGTGAGCTTTCATTCCCCCCGGCCGTGGTCTCAATGATAACAGTTAGGCACCATAGTATGTGAGGGTTGGTTCCTGGTGTGCAGCTGACCTTTAAACATGGCACCAGTGGCATGAGCACTAGATGGTCCCAGCAATGGAGACCACTTCTGCGTAACCAGCCACGCAATTCCTCGAGAAAGCTGCCAAACAGCCTGGTTGTGCAATTAATGAGGTCAAGATTAATTGAAGATTACATGAGAACATTTTCTCCAAATCATTGCAGACTGGCCATCATGAATCTTACTTGACAAAATACTAAGAGATAGTGGAAAAATTCCAACCTATTTTGCAGCAGAGTATAAGTATCATCACCTCCCAACAAACAAGATCATTTACTATTTTATTACCTAGATGTGAATAGACATGGCATTGTAATCAGGCAGATTAATTTACACCATTAGCCTAGTCCATTATTGTTGTAGCTAATAGATTCTCCTATTTAGCAGTTCTGTACGTATACTTTGTTATTGCTTGCAGCGAGTCTTTGAATCAAATACTTTCCACAATGTACAGAAAACTACTAAACAAAGGATAATCTGAGCAATTTAAGGTGCTTTAGCATTTTCATGAATTATTTAATTCCTATTTCACAATTCGCAGATTTTAAATTTGCAGCTAGATACCAGTTACAAAGATTTCTTACCGCATATACATTAGCAACGCTAGATCATCCTTTAGGTGACGGGTAGTCGTTACCGATTTAATAGAGTACATCTATTTGCTCATTTTACATTGAATTACGGCACGGAAACAGCAAGCGGCCCAACATGTCTGCAATAGTGTTTATGCTCCACACCAGCTTTCTCCAACATTACCACAGTTCATCCCCATCCTTCTATTCTTTTTTTCTGTCAAGTACTTAGCATGCTTCTCCTTAAATGGATTGAGATCCCTTAAAATTAAGCCAACTTTTTAGCATATTGGCCAGTTGCACATTCTCATAATTGTGATCTAAGAATTTTCTCTTGAATTCCCCATTGAAACAAATACATGTATTTAGAATCACAGAATTACTTCAATGCAGCAAAGACCCATTTGGCCCATCAAATCTGCACTAACCCTCTAAAAGGCATTCCAATCTGTTCAGTCAATTTCACTAGCTATATCTTCTCAGTTCCATTATCACCCTGGTAAGTTTAATGCACCTTCCTCAGTGCTCTGCAACTTGCTTGTAATATTGAGAATATGCATAACTGTGCATATTCCATGGGTCGTCAAACTAAACTTCCATGGAGTTTTACCACAAAACTAAATATATTTACTTATAAATGAACTCCATTGAGTTGTTTGCCTTTTCTACAAATATATAAATTAGGCACAAAAGTAGTCGACAATTCAGCATTTCAAGCCTGCTTCACTATTCAATAAGACCCTGGTTGATCCACAGCTATATTCACCTGTGTTGTTCCTTTAGTTTTTTTTTTGAATCTGCATCCCTGTTGTGCTTCAGCTATTTTTAGAATTTTATTTTCCCAAGCTAAACGTGGTCTGCTTATTTCTTGCATCACAAAGCACCATCTCACACTATTTATACTGCAGCTAATTTGAAATTTAGACAACCATTTAGGAAGCTTGTCAACTATTCTGTCATTTTTCACAATCGTCCACAGTCATTTTTCACACAGTAATAACGATGTGACTTAATTTTCTCTTTTAATTTAGGATCTGCACCAAACTGAAACTCTGTTCAAGTTCAGTAGCATTAATTACAAACCTTTGATGGCAATACAAAAAAAAATTTCAGGTTAGGGCCTCCAGTTTTTGAATAACCATGCACTACTAGGACAACATGCTAAGTTTTCAGCATACTCACAATTCTGCACTTTACTTATAAACTTCTATTGAGAACAGTCACTAAACTTAAATTGTATTCTGCCACATGAGCAGATGGAGTATTTGTCAGCAGAATTCCAGAAAATAAATCTCAAATGAAGCACATTTGAAGTAAGAAACATACACTCATAGGAATGCCTCCTTAGTCAATTCTTCACAAGAAAGTCTGTTGAGTTTCTTTCTTTTGCGGAAAATACATCTCCAAATGCTGATAATAAAGTTCTGTAATTCACCTTGAGGATTTCTAATTCAGAGGTCCACCAGCTAAAACCTACAGGGTTTGTGGGATTCTTTTCTAAAACTGAAGTGATGGGAGCTGAAGAAAAGGAAGATGGTTGTCTGAGAATATTCTCAAATAGGCAAGTTCTCTTTGGATAACATCAACAATTGACTGGATGGTGAACACTCATCCCAAATAAATCAAAGTACCACACTTTCTTAATAAGTATTCACGCTTCCCAATGATGAAGGAGCGTTAGGGCAGTATGTGAAAAGATTACTGAATATTCATAGCCATGTTGCATGTCTTTCCACTGCTAGTCTTCTGTATCCTTTTTTTTTAAATACACAAACTTTCAAACCTCTACAACAATTTTCTGCTGTGTCCTCCTGGCAAAAATTTTGCTCAGAATCATTGGGGTCTTGAGATTAAATTTATAGAATCATGGAGTCATACAGCACGGAAACAAACACTCTGTCCATGCCAACCATACTCCCAAACTAAACTTGTCCCACCTGCCTGCGCATGGCCCATATCTCTCCAAACCCCTCTTACTCATATACTTATCCAAATTTTTTTTTAAAACATGGTAACTGTACCCACATCCACCACTTCCTCTGGAAGCTCACTGCACACATGAACAACTTTCTGTGTTAAAATGTTGCCCCTCATGCCTTTTTTAAATCTTTCTCCTCTCACCTTGAAAATATGCCCGCTAGTCTCAAAATCCACACCCCACCCCTCAGGGAAAAGACACCTGCCATTCACCTTATCTATGTCCCTCATGATTTTATAAAATTCTTTAAGGTCACCCCTCAACCTCTACACTCCAGAGAAAAGAGTTCCAGCCAATCCAGCCTCTTCTTATAACTCAAACCCTCTATTCCCAGCAACTTCCTGGAATATCTTTTCTGAACCATGTCTAGCTTAATAATACTGTTCCTGTAAGACAACCAGAACTGGACACTGTGCTCCAGGAGAGACCCACCAACATCCTGTACAACCTCAACATGACGTCCCAATTTGAACAGATAAGGTTACAGAGATGGCAGCTTTTCAGTCTAATTTGCACATCCACCACATAATAGACTTCCACCGAAGGATTCACAACAAGGATGCAGCAAATTCGAAGTTCATTTTTTGGGTGGAGGCAGGAGAAACTGCTTCCTTAATAATACTAACAAAATAAATGCATATAGGTTGTGACAAAATTTTAATGTACAGAAAAAAAATCTGTTTGGAAGATGTTCATATCAAATATGGCCAGATAATACCACTGACTGAAAGATCGATACAATTGATTAACAATCATTTTAATGAGCAGACAGGTTTTAAACAGTAGGAAATTGCCAAGAACTGCTGCTTTTCACTGTATTAGAAAGTGTTATTAAATCAAACTGCAGAGACTGAAGTGTTTGGTTTGCAGGCAGTGGGTGGTTTACATAAGAATTAATTTGGTTTATGGAGAGAAAATATTGGTTTCTATAGCATGGAGTATGTATTTTGTTTTATTAATATCCCAGCTCTTCTTGCTGCATGGTATATGGATTAAATTTTCTTGATTTTGAGTGCTAGAATTCGAAATAGCATTCTACAGAATGGAATGCCTATTTGAGTACCGCAGTGTGGGTGTATCCTGTTACGGTGCATAGACACGTCTATCTGTACCTCACTTATATTAAACAGGGATCACAATGAGTGAATCCCTTGGATAAAAAGGAGGAACAAATGGAAGTCAGTGACAAGACCCATAAAAGGGGACGTTGCAGTCATTCTGAAACTTGGGCAACAACTTAACAAGGGTCTATCATCCTAAGTTGGCAGTAAAATTTCTGTCAACAGAAAAGAAGGGTGACAGTGATGCATTTCAAAAATTAGCTGTAATGAGGGACCACCTTTATAAAAATGTTTGACAAGTGATTCAGTGGGAAGAAAAAGCACCAGCGGATCCAACCACCATTTTTACAAAGCCAATGTCCAGGTCAAGAGCAAACAATTGGAAAATGTATACAATTGTGTCTATATAATGCGGTAACCCACTTTCACACTTTTTGATTCATGGACCACTTAACCGTTACGAAAGAAAAAGTAGTGTTTTGTACGCTATTTTGTAAAGAGAGCAACCTTTACAGTTGTAATTTACATAAGAATGTACAGTAACTGAAAGGGAAAGCGCATTTGGTTGCCAACTTTGTGAATACTGTGGTTCTCCGCTGACTAACTGGGTAAATGCATCTATTATTGTCATGCCAGGCAGACCAAGGTCACTTTGAGCTTGATCACTACTTTGCTGTAAATTAGCCCAAAAGGGCTGGGATTTTTGAGAATATAATTGGTATTAGTGTCCCACACCAAGGCAAAAAGGAGTTGATTATTTTCCTTTCATGATCCCCCTCCAAATGAAAATAGTGCATAAAGGGACAATATCTTGCAATGTCTTACATGACTGAATTTTTGTCTCTAATCACTTTCTGAGCTAATGCATTAAGAATTATGACTCCAGCAAAGGCACCGAACTTTGGATATTTCATTCACTCAGTGACCACACTAAAGAGTGAATTAAGAACATGAAAGACATCAGTTTTCCAGGAGGAGTTATTGGATCAGAATAATCTATGGTACATGTAAGTATTAGATTAAACAATAGTAATTACTATTGATAATCAAATAATCCAAATCATAAATTCAGGTATTATGCATTCAACATTGGTGACTGCTATAATTAAGTAATTATTTTTATTGTTTTTTTTCTAAGTTTAAAATTATTTTTTCTCAACTATTCTTTGAATTAGTTTTAATAAAAGCTAGTAAAAGTATAGATTAAATACTGATTATCGTAGCTTGTTTTTTTATTAGTAAATTGGAGGTAGAGGCAGCAGAGGCATAAACACAATGCACAGTCTGGAAGAAAGGGTACCATGCATCATTATAACAGACAAACAAAGGTCTGTAATTTAATTTGGTTAATGCCTATTGACTTGTCAGTTCAATTTTTTGGTTTAATCAGTTAAAGTCAAACTAATGCTTTCTCCCTGTCTTATTTACCAAACTTACAGATTATCATCAGGAATAAACCACTTGATTAAATTACTGAAGAGGCTCACAATCTTACAAATTGCTGGACAGTTAATCATACTGTTCTTTAAAGTTCAGTGCAAAAATTAAGCAACAGGTAGCTGCTGTGACTGCCATGTCCTTACAGATATAAAATCCAACTAGTTATTATAACATATGCTAACCTCCTGTGAGTATGATTAACTGGAAAGAGGACTACGCACAAGTATAAGAGGATATAAGTAAAGATTGAGAATACAGATAGTTAGGCAAAATTTAATACAAGGAAATATTGGATGATGCTTTTTTTGAGGACTAACAGGGGTGTTCATCGAAACAAACAGGGAAATTCTAAAAGGAATACAACAGCAGAAACATTCAAGATCAGATTCACAGAACTTTAAAAGGCAGGAAAATATGCTGAAGACTTGCAAAAGGAAGAATATGGAATCCTGCGTTCCCTAAAATTGGGCACAAAAGCAAAGGGATGTTGAGACAATTACAAAATCCACACGTTCCTGAATACTACAGGCAATTTAGCATGGACAATCCATCTAGCCTGCACACCTTTGGTCTGTGGGAGGAAACTGGAGCACCCGGAGGAAACCTACATAGACACAGGGAGAATGTGCAAACTCCGTACAGACAGTCACCTGAGGTTGGAATCAAACCCAGGTTCCTGGCGCTGAGGCAGCAGTGCTAACCACTGAGCCACTGTGCTGTCCAAATTATAACAGGGGAATTAAACTACTTTGCAATGCCAAGAGGTAATGTGAAATAAAACTCCAAGTGCAATCCTTATAATGGATTTATTCTTGGGATTCAAAATTATTTGGAGGATAAAAACGAGTTTTTGAATAAATTCCCAGATACTTGCTGCCTTCCTGATTCCAGTTGCTATTTCCAAACAGGAACTGAAGCATTGCTTTGTGGCTTAGCATTAAATCCTATAATACTCTTCTACTGAAAGCAATGAACTGTTTCAAATGTATTTTAAAATGATCAAATGCACGTTATACTTTCAGACAATGCCCTTTAGGCTATTTTTAGATTTTATTTTGGAGCATTCTTCTTCATTCACAAAGACAAGCCTCTGGAAAGGCAAAGAACGTTGCAAGAGGCCAGAACAGTGTCAAGCAAATTATCACAGAAAGGAACTTCCCCAGAACATTATATAAAAAAAAGGCAGGACTGAGTTATGTAAGGGAATATTAGGTCAGATCTCCTAAAGTTCAGTCAATAAAACAAGAGCCATGGGAACCAAGGCTAAATGCCATGTTGGAGCAAAATTGGCTGAGAGGCAGAAAATAGAGGGTGATGGTAGAGGGACGTTTCTGCGAGTGGAAGTCCGTTTCCTGTGGGGTTCTGCAGGGCCCAGTTCTAAGACTCTTGCTGTTTGACTGCAATGATTTGCAATGACTACAATCATGAATGATTTGGACTGAAATGTACGGGATATGATCGAGAAGCTTGTGGATGACACAAAAATTTCTAAGGTAGTAAACAGTGAGGAAAGCCATAAATTGCAGGATAATATCAAGGACTCATCAGAGACAGAAGGAACTGCAGATGCTGGAGAATCTGAGATAACAAGGTGTAGAGCTGGATGAACACAGCAGGCCAAGCAGCATCAGAGGAGCAGGAAAGCTGATGTTTCGGGCCTAGAAGAAGGGTCTAGGGTCCTTGTTATCTCAAGGACTCATCAGATGGACAGAGCATTAGCAAATGGAATTCAACCCAGAAAAGTGTGAGGTAATGCACTGAGGGAGGGCTCATAAGGCAAAGGATAACACTGTGATTAGTAGGACCCTGGAAAGTATGGAGGATCACAGGGACCTTGAATGTGCATAAACACAGGCCCCCCAGTGGTAGCAGAGCAGGTAAATAAGGTGGTTAAGAAGTCAAATGGGATTCTTGCCTTTATTATCCGTGATGCTAAATACAAGGACAGGGAGATTACATTAGAACTGTATATAATGCTGGTTAGGCCACATCCGCATATAGTTCCAGTCGCCACATCATAGGAAAGATGTTATTGCACTAGAGGGGGTGTAGAGGAGATTCACCAAGCTGTTACCTGGGCTGAGCTACGAAGAAAGAATGGCAAGGCTAGGGTTGTTTTCTTTGGAGTAATGAAGGTTATTGCTGGTAATCTCCAAAAAACTTCTATGCAATAGAAAAAAATCATGAAGGGAGCCAAAGGAATAATTAATTGTTGCAGGATGTTTTTTCAGCATTAGAATAGGAACTTGATGTTAATCAGGGATTGGAAGTAAATATGTGGATTGGTTTTATGATCCACTCCTCCTGATGAGACAATGAGAATGGTTCTGAATCAGAAAAGACCCAGTTAATTAGAAAAGACTGACAAGAGCAAATCAGAGAATGAGGTGACTCCGAATTATTAAACTGCATTTATTTCAAGGCAAGCGTCTTACCATTAAGACTAATGAACTCTGGGCACGTATGGGAACTTGGGACTGGGATGTCATAGCTATTACAGAAACTTGGGTGAAGGAAAGGACTGGCAGCTCAATGTTCCAGGTTTAGATGCTGTAGGAAGGACAGAAAGGCAGGCAAGAGAGATGGGGAAGTGGCGTTTTTGAGTAACAAAAAACATTATTACTTTAATTAGAGAGGATATTTCTAAGGGAATGTTCAGTGAAAATATATGGGTTGAAATTAGAAGTTAGAAATAAGAAAAGGATGATCATCTTGACGGGATTATACTGTAGCCACCCCCTGCACGCCGCACCCCCACACCCCACCCCCCAATAGTCAGAGGGAAATTGGGGAGCGATTATGTAGTGAGATCTCAGATATATACAAAAATAATAAGGTTGTAATAGTACAGGATTTTAATTTTCCAAACATTGACAGGGACTGCTGTTGTGTTAAAAGTTTGGACGGTAAGGAATTTGTTAGGTGTGTTCAAGAAAATTTTCTTTATCAATGTGCAAATATTCCTACAACGGAAGGAGCAAAACTTGATCTTCTCTTGGGAAATAAGGCAGGGCAAGTGAGTAAAATGTTAGTAGGTGAGCATTTTGGAACTAGTGATCATAATTCTATTAGTATTAAAATAGTTACGGAAAAGGATAAGCCTTCCATAAAGGTTAAAGATTTTAATTGGAATAAGGCAAATTTTAATGGTATGAGACAAGAACTTTCAGAAGTTGATTGGAGTAGATTGTTTGCGGGTAAATGGATGATTGACAAGTGGGAGGTTTTCAAAAGTCTGATAAAGAGCGTAAAGAGGCATTTTATTCCTGTTAGTGTGCAAGGTAAGATGGTAACATTAGGGAACAACGTACTAATAAAGATATTGAGGTTCTAGTCAAGAATGAAATAAGAATCATTTTGATATAGACAACTGGGATTAAATGAATCTCTTGAAGACTACGAAGAGTGTAGGGGCATTCTTAAGAGGGAAATCAGGAGGGCAAACAGGAGATATGAGTTAGCCTTGGCAAACAGGGTTAAGGATGGTCTAAAGAGATTCTACAAGTACTTTAAGAACAGAAGAGCAACTAGAGAGATTGGAGAGATATTAAGTGAATATTTCACGTCAAAAAGTAATGGAGGCTAGAGAACTCAGGAAAATAAGTATTGATGTTTTGAAGACAGATCACATTACAGAAGATGAAACACTTGAGGGCTTAGAAAACATAAAGGTGGATAAATCTCTGGGACCTGATCAAGTGTATCCCAGGATGGTGTGGGAAGTTAGGGAGGAAATTGAGGGGCCCCTGGAAGAAATATTTGTATCACCTATCACGAGTGAGGTGCTGGAGGTCTAGAGGGTGGAAAGTGTTAGTGTCTTTATTTATGAAAGGCTGTAAGGAGAAGTCCGAGTCTGACATTGGTGGTGGGTGCATTGTCAGAGGTGATTGTGAAAGATAGGACTTATATGCATTTGGAGAGGCAAGGAATGATAAGGGATAGTCCCTTTGTGAAAGGAAAAGCAAGTCTCTCAAACTTGATTTGGGTTTTTTGAGGAAGTAGCCAAAAATATGATGAGGGCAGAGCGACATATGTTGTTTACCTAAACTTCAATAAAGTCTTTGATAAGGTTCCGCATAGTAGACTAATTAGTAAAGTTAGAACACATATGATTCAGGGTGAGTTTGCCAATTGGATATAAAATTAGCTTGACGGTAGGAGACAGAGGGTGGTGGTGGAGGGTTGTTTCTCAGACTGGAGACCTGTGACCAGTGGGGTTCCACAAGGATTGGTACTTGGTCTACTTCTGTTTGCCATTTATATAAATGATATGGATAAGAATATAGGAAGTATGGTTAGTAAGTTTGTGGATGACAAATTGGTGGTGTAATGGACAGCGAATAAGGTTATCTAAGATTACAAAGAGATCTTGATCTGCTGAATCAACGGGCTGAGGAATAGCAGGTGGAGTTTAATTTGGATAAATGTGAGATATTGCATTTAGTAAGACAAACAAGGGTAGGACTTACACAATTAATGGTAGGGCCATGGGTAGAGTTGTAGATCATAGAGACCTGGAAGTTCAGGTACATAATTCTTTGAAATTTGTGTCATTGGTAGAATGGGTGGTTAAGGTGGCATTTAGGATGCTTGCCTTCATTGCTCTGACCTTTGAGTACAGGAGTTAGGATGTCATGTTAAGGTTGTACAGGACGTTGGTGAGGCATCTTCTGGAATACTTGTGCAGTTCTGGTTGCCCTGTTAAAGGAAGGATATTATTAAACTAGAGAGGGTTCAGAAAAGATTTATCAGGATGTTGCTGGGAATGGAGGATTTGAGTTTTAAAAATAGGCTGCATGGGCTGGAATTTTTTCATTGGAGCGTAGGAGGTTGAGAGCTGAACTCATAGAGGTTTATAGGGGCATAAGATAAGGTGAATAGCAAAAGGCCTTTTCCCTAAGGTAGGGGAGTTCAAAACTAGGGGACATATTTTAAAACGAAAGGAGAAAGATTTAAAAGGGACCCGAGGGGCAACTTTGTTTACAGAGAGAGTGGTTAGTATGTGGAAAGAACTGCCACAGGAAGTGATGGACGCAGGTACAATTACAATGTTTAAAAGACATTTGGATAAGTATATGAATAGGAAAGGTTTGGAGGGATATGGGCCAGATGCAGGCAGATGGGTCTAGTTTAGGTTGGGAACATGGTCGGCATGGACTAGTTTCTGGGTCTGTTTCCATGCTGTATGACTCTATGATAATAAAACACTCAAAGGGTTAAAACGTTGGAGACTGAGCTACCAATATTTAGGACCCAAATCACAAATTTGTTATGTTACCAATGCAAATTCCAGTTCTGTGCATTATATTTTAGAAACAGAAATAGAATATTAACAGAGAGGCACGAACAAAAGGAGAAGTCAATTGAATTGGCCATAAAAGGTATATAGAGATGATGCTACATATTCACAATTACTTTACAAAGGACCCAAAGCACTTATTACTTCCACAAGTGGTGCTTCATCTGATTAGCTACTGGAAGATTTTTCTTAAGATAGTCTCAGTATTCTCCTCATGTCACTGAATTGCTTTTTCTACAATCCAAAATCAATACATCTTCAACATAGCAATGCTTTTAATGTCTAAAAGCTCCAGTGAAGGAAAATGTAAATTTGCAATTAACACTTATCTATCAATATTAACCGTCTCATTTTAGGTTGAATACAAACAAGTGTCAGTACTTGCGATAATCTTGGCTCTTGTTAAAACCTATTCCAAACAACTAAAAGAATATAAAATGCTGCAAATCCAACAGCATCTAAATAGCAGAGAGAAAAATTAACATTTCTAGTGTTGATCCTTTCATCTGGTCTGTTCTGAAATACTGTTTCCAGACAAAATATTAACTTATTTTTTCTCTTTTCAGGTGTTGAAAGAACAGGTCTGCACTTTCGTGTTATATTTTTGTTTTTACGTCATATTTCTGAAAAAAATTTTAAACTTTATTCGGAAGTCATATTTATGATTAATGTTTTTCAGTGATAGTAAAATCTGTTGAAAGGGCCAAAGACATTCTATTCATTGTAAGTTAATATTTAAGTGTCAGAAATATGTAAATTATATTAACATCATTTGGGAATTTGGCTTTTAAAGTTGCAGTAAATGGTTTTTGGTTTCAGTTCTGATTGTAACTGCTTTTGTCTACAAAAATAGGTCATAAAGTCATTTGGAACAATTAGCCAAATACATCATACCCAAAAAAAATGTGACTATAATTAAATATCACAAATATTCATTTAAACAAATACTTGTGAGGCAAATTGTTGGAAGTTACACAGGAAAAACAAATGGACAGGGGCCACTAATATTTTGAGCTCAGTTCAGAAGGATCATGAAACTGCTCTTCTGAGCTGAAACCCATCAGCAGAAGAGCAGTTTGTTAGTTTGTTGAATTTCCAGGTTGTGAAAGTTTGTAAAAGTCTCCTACCTGTCAGAATGGAAAAGGAATCCAGGCCCTCTGAACTGGAAAGAAGACTCTAGGCAACCAAAACTGGAAAGAGTCAGTTAAATAAGAAATTAAAGAATTAAGATAACTTTACTGAGATTCACTATTTGTAAAGGATACTGTTGGGAAGAAAGCTAAAGCTTTCTTTAACCATATTACATTAAGATCTTTCTAATCTATCTTGTGTATAGGAATACAAGTAGGCCATTCAGCATCTTGAGCCTGTTCTGCCATTCAATAAGATCATGGCTGGTTTGCAGCCTAACCCCAAAGACCTGCCTTTGACACATATCCCTTAATACCTCTGTTTTACAAAAAATGATCTCTCTCAGGTTTAAAATTAACATCCAACCCAGCATCCACTGCCATTTGTGGAAAAGACTTCCAAACATCTACCACCCTGTGTGTGTAGAAGTACTTCTTAACAGCTCTCCTGAATGGTCTGGCCCATTGTACTAGAATCCCCAACCAGTGGAAATAGTTTATAGTCTACCCTGTGTCTTTTCCTGTTAATGTCTCAAAGACTTTGATCAGATCACCACTTAATCTTCTAAATTCTAGAGAAAACAGCCTAATTTGTGTAACCTCTCCTCATTACTTAACCCCTGAAGTCCGGGTTTTACTCTTGTAAATCTACATTGTACTCCCTCCAAGGCCAATATATCCTTCCTAAGGTGTACTGCCCAGATCTGCTCACAGTACTCCAAGTACAGTTTAACCAGGAAATAAAACGAAATAGCTGAAGAAACTCAGCACGAGTGAAAAGGGGTCACTGGATCTGAAATGTCGACTCTGCTTTGTCTCCACTGATGCTGCAAACCTGCTGAGTGATATTACCTCGTTCAATGTTCTCTTGCATCAAGAACAGCAAAATGTACCCATGCATTTGTTACAATTTGGTATCTTGGTCAGGAAACTGATCACTTATTTAGTATAGATGCAGCTAACAAAAGGTACATTAATATTTGTTTGAGAAGAAAAGTCTATATACAGGAGAGAAACAGAATTCAGCAATGTCCTCCAAATGTAGCTCAGTTGCACTATGGTATTCTGGAAGTTCTTAAACAGGACCACTAGATATGTTAAAGCATAGATAAAATGTAGTCTTATCTATACAATAATTTTTAAATCATGGAAATACCTGAGAAAATGTAATTTTCACTTCTTCCTTGATGGAGGTTTTGCATACTTTAAGATTGCAAACTTCTCAAATAAACTATTTTTTAGTCATTCATGAAACTTGGATATTGTTAGTTGCTGGCTGAGCCAGCAGTAATAATATATTAATAACACACAGTAATTATATTAATTTATTATCTCATGTTTGGCATTATTGTCTACAGTGTGGTTGATGAGCAGCTTCTGAGTTAGCATTGTGTGCTACGTTATTAATAAATTGGCTGAATGGTTCTTCAGCACAGGATTAAGGGAATAGTCAAAGATATAACAAGGATGAGTAATGCAGATATGGTGTAGGTACCTTTGGAGGGCACTAGATTACTGCAATCAGTCGGAAATAGCTTATCCCTTGGATCTCTGGTCCAAGGTACTGATTTGGCCCTCCTCCTCCCGCTCCAGGTTCCTCCCATTAAATCACTGCTACTCAGCCTACTCCATTTGCAGGTCTCTCTACAATATGAGGGGATGCTGGTCTCAGCATACCGTCATGGCGTCACTTTGTGAGATACTTCTAACCCTGTTCTAGTTTTCCTGCGGTGAATGCTCAGCAGGTTGGAAGGTCTTAGTAACAAATCATTTACGGCTTACAGTCACTTTGACAATCTGCAGAATAGCTTGACCTGTTAGCTGAGAAAGCAGGCAGCAAGTCATACCGCAGGAGGCTGCAGAAATAAGTGACCACTTATCTTGACAGGCAGAAAATCCTAATGCACACCTTTCAGGATTGATTCAGAAAAAAATTACTCCAGGCTATTGCAATAGTAGTGCAGTGCATCACATTTGTAATGAGGGAGGATATCTTCGAAGGCTCTTTACATGAGGCCATCTAGGTGGACCTTAGAAATAAAAGAGGCAATCACTTTGCTGGGATTACACTACAGATCTCCCAACAGTCAGAGGGAGATAATGGAGCAGATATCCAGGCAAATCACAGCGAGTGTAAGAGGAATAGGATTATAATAACAGGAGATTTCAACTTTGTGAACATTGACTGGGATCACCTTAGTGTGAAAGGATTGGACAGGGTGGAGATTGTAAAGTGCATCCAAAGGAGTTTTTGAACCAGTATGTAAATATTTCCACTAGAAATGCAGCAGTGCTAGATCCCATCCAAGGGAATGATGCCAGTCAAGTGGTTGAAATTTCAGCAGGTGAGCTTTTGAGGATAACGACAACATCACTGTAAGTTCAAAGTCATTATAGAAAGGGATAAGGATAGTGAAGAAGTTGTGTCTAACTTCAGGGAAGGTCAATTTCAATATCATTAGGCAGGATCTGGCAAACATAGATTGAGGGCAGTTATGTGCAGGTAGCTCTAGATTTGGAAATTGGGAGTCTTTTAAAATAGTATCATGAGAATTCAGGGCAAGTCCGGGAAACCCGGAAATCAAGGGATACTGCGAGTTTGATAAAGAAAAGTAAGGAAGCATATATTAGGAACAGAGCATTAAAAACAGGGGAGATCCTTTAGGAGTACAAAGAATGTAGGGGGGTGGGGGTGCTTAAAAAAGAAGGTAGGAGAGCAAAGAGGGTTCACAAAATATCCATGTCAGATAGGATTAAGGATTATTTTATGCGAAGAGCAAGAGGATTACCGGTGAAGAGTAGGACCTATTAGAGACCAAATAGGAAACCCATGCATGTAGCCCAAGGGCTTGGGATGTGAGATCTTCAATGAATATTTCTCATCTGCATTCACAAAGGAGAAAAACATTGTAGCTGGGGATATCAGTTGGAATAGTGAGGCTCTAGAACAAGTTAAGATTAATAAGGAGGAGGTATTACATGTATTAAATAGGCATACAGGTGCATAAATCCTCACGGCCTGTTTAGATGTAGCCCAGACTGCTCTGGGAGGCACAGCAGGAGCTATTTAACACTTTACTGGCCAAGGGTGAAGTGCCAGATGACTGGAAGATAGCTAATGTAGTTTCTTTGTTCCAGGTCAGCAGGAATAGGCCAAGTAATTATAATACCAGTTAGACTGACATCAATAATTGCAAAATTTGTGGAAAAATTCTGAAGGACAGGAATTAATCAACTCTTGGAAGGGTAGGGATTGATCAGGGATCATCAGCAAGGATTTGTTAGACGGACATCCTATCCTACTAATTTAATTGAATTTTGATGAGGGTAGTGCAATTAATGTGGTTTAGTTCAGTCTTTAACAAGGTCCCACATGAAAGGATAGTTAAAAAGATAAGGGCCCTTGAGTCACAAGACAACTGACAAACTGCATCCAAAATCTGCCTGCAAACAGGAGGCAAAGGGTGATGGTGGAGGGTTATTTTTCTAATTGGAAGCCCACAACCACTGGTGTATGACAGGGATTGATGCTGGGACCCTTGCTGTTTGATATGTACATTACTAACTTGGATATGAATTTAGAAGGTATAATTAGTTAGTGTGAAGATTACACAAAAATTGGTAGTGTTGCTAGTAGTGAGGAGGATAGTCTCAGGCTGAAGTCTGGTATTGATCATCTGGTAAATTGGGTAGAGCGTGGCAGATGGAATTTAATCTATTAATTATGAGGTGATGCATTTTGTGAGGTCTAATAAGGACAGGGCATATATAATGAATGATAGGTCCCTTGGAAGTACTGATGAACAAAGGGACCTTGGTGTACAAATCCACTGACCCCTGAAGGTGCCAACACACGTAGAGAGCAGGTGAAGGCAGCATATGGGATGCTTGCTTTCATTTAACCAGAGCAGAGAATATAGATACAGCGAAGTTTTGTTGCAAAATTATAAGGCATTGATTAGGCCACAAATGGAATACTACATGCAGTACTGATCACCACACTATTGGAAGGACATGACTGCACTAGAGAGGGTGCAGAGGACATTCACCAGGGGGGAAAAGACTCAGATACGAGAAGAGACTGCAAAGGCTGGGTTTGCTTTCCCTGGAGCATAGAAGGCTGAGGGGGTGGATCTTATTGAGGTATACAAAATATTCCTCCAAATAAATGAAACTGTCAGGACATAAGTAAAAGCATACCGATTGTAATAAAGCATTAGAAAAGCAAGAGGTGGTCTATATGCTAAAAATATTCCTGATAATCCAAGCAGCATAATATATGTCCTAAGTCTCCCAGCTTGATCATTAGCAACTCCTTTGTCTGTCCAACTGTCTTCTTCTCTCTCTTTGGGCTCTATCCTATTGTTTACTCCCTACCCCAACCACCTCCCTATTTTCTGCATATAAACTGACGTTTTCCCAGCCACTGTCAGTTCTGAGGAAGGGTCACCTTACCCGAAACGTTAACT
This sequence comes from Ginglymostoma cirratum, assembly GCA_024137785.1. Taxonomy (NCBI): domain Eukaryota; kingdom Metazoa; phylum Chordata; class Chondrichthyes; order Orectolobiformes; family Ginglymostomatidae; genus Ginglymostoma; species Ginglymostoma cirratum. The sequence goes on along the minus strand of JAHRHZ010000069.1, from coordinate 24,317,362 downwards.
CTGTTTTCTCCTTCACAGATGCTGCCAAACCTGCTGAGCTTTCCAGCAACTTGGTTTTTGTCCCTGATTTACAGCATCCACAGTTCTTTCGGTTTTTTTTTTAAGGACCTTTTGTTTTGTTCTGTACTGCTGTTTTCATCGTCGGTTTGGGCAATATTAAATTCTATTCTAATATACATTAGGTAACTATTCTGTCCCTTTGATTTTTAGTATTTCAGTAAATCCATTGTAATTTGCAAAATTCCACATTAATATTCTAGACATTTTCTGATCAACCTGTTCAGAGACGGTAGCACACACCTCTGGAGCACGTTGGGTCTCCTATACAATCGGTGAGGAGGGGGCAAACAGGCCCCTCTTTTTCTAACCCTTCTTGGACCACAAAGGGATTTTTTTTAAAAAAAGGACACACTTGCCAATAAAGTAAGTGTTTTAAATGCATATACATGCTGTGACTAGAAGAGATACAGAAAAAAAATTATTGTACTTTTCTTTTAACAATACTTATGATATTTAATTTGGTCTAATGATAATAAAAATGCTTTGACTTTCACACGCATACGCACTTAATTCACAACATACACTGGAGAGGGAGGATAAGTTACACACGAGTTTTCGAGTCCAATAACAGATAAAGCAATATATGACCTGTGGACTGATGACTTGGATGGTTTCAGGCTGAGCTCAATGTTCCCTCTGGGTTCTGTGTCAGGATGATTTAAGCATGTTGACAGATGATTTATATCTATTCTTACAGAGCTGCTGGGCCGTTTCTTAAAACTCTGCCTATGGCAAGTGAATGGTTTAACAATGTAGCAGTTTCAAATTTGCAGTTTGGTTGGAGGGGTATACGCCACTGAAGGCTCCAGCCTATTCGGTATCTTTTAAAGTCTCTGAAATGTTGTCTCAGTCCTTTTAAAAGAAATCAGTGATTTTCCAATGTTACAGTTTTAGAAGTTCAGAGGCTACTTTCCAGCATAGATCACATCTTCGTCCAAGGGATCAAAGAGATATTCCTAATTAAGAGAGAGGTTGCAAAGCAAAGAGGAGATTCCATTCTGGCTTTTCAGGTTTTTAATCTTTCACACTTATAGCATTGATAATGAATTAGCAGAATGTAATCTAAGGTCAAATGCAACTCTAAATGTCCATTAGGTGGTGACTCCATCTAAACTTCTTTTTCTTTACAAGTTTATATTTGTCATTAAGATCTAAAAATTTGTTAGCTTCTTTACCTTACTTGACTACTTCCAACTTACCCTGGCTGACCGTTCACATTCTGAAGGTAGTTCAGAAGTCTGCGACCCGAGTGCTGGCATACAACAAGTCCCACATCTTCCCGGTGTTCACGAATCTAGACTGGGTCCCAGTCAAGCAACACCTTTACTTTAAAATTCACATCCTTGCTTTCGAATCTCTCCATGTCCTTCTCCTTCCCCAGCCCTATAATCTCAAATCCCAAATGCCTGAGATGTCCGTGGTTATTGAGGTTTGTCCATTGAGTGTCAATGATTATAATATCACCTTCATTAATAACCACGCCTTCAGCCGCTTTGAATTTCATTCTTAAACCACTCTGACTCGCTTCTTCTCTGTCCCCCTTTAAAGTGCACCTTAGAACACGTATTTTTGAACAAACATTTGCTCTAATATCACTTAATGCAGAACAACACTTTATACCACTCCTGTGAAACGCCCTGGAATATTTCGTGTTAAAGGCATCATATAAGTTGTTTTCGCTCTGCAATGCACCCACAACAGGCTTTATTTGTGTTATGGCTCTCACCAATGAATTACAAGAACAGCAATAGTAAATGTCATAAGTAACACATCCTAGGAGATAGGCGTGGAAAAAATAGATACCAAGCAGCTAGTCAAAACTAAGAGAAGCAAAAAAAGGCCTGACTGAATAGATTGCTTTCAGACATGTTTTCATTTGTAGAATAATATGCAAGGGGTGAAAAGCTTAGACAAGAGAATTCAAAATGCAAAGGTTGTAACGGTAGCTGGTTCTGTAGTTAAGAATGAAGGAGAGGATGGAGGGATTGAATGCAAACTGTCAGAAGAACAGCTAGGACTTGAAGATTTGCAAATAAAACTGTTTAAGAAAATTTGAAATTAGCACATTTGCAAATGAGATCAATTGAAAATCAGCACAACAGAGGGAACAGATGGGACGGGTTCAGTATACAATAAAATGGCAAGAATCTCAGGGGACTTGATTGGGTAGATGTGAAAAGGCTGTTTCCCCTTGTGGGAGAGTCTAGGACCAGAGAGCATAATCTCAGGATAAGAGGTGGCCCTTTCAAGACAGAAATGAGGAAGAATTTCTTTCCTCAGACAGTAGTGAATCTGGATTCCTTCACTCAGATGGTTGTTGAGACTGTGTGATCAGCTATATTTAAGGCTGAGAGAGACAGGTTTTTAAATCAGTAAGGGAATTGAGGGTTAGAGGGGAAAACAGGAAAAAGTGGAGTTGAGGATTATTAGATTAACCATGATCTCATTGTATGAAGGAAAAAACCTGATGGGCTGAATGGATTTTCGTGACAGAAATTGAAGAATCAAACGTGTTGCAGCCGATGTAGGATTTTGCTCAAGAATCCAGTGAAATCAACTTGCACTGAGATGTAAAGGTTGTAGATTTTAAACTCAGTTGAGTTCAAATAGAACTCTAAAGTTTACACTGTAGGGTTCTGCCCCAGAAAGCAACTGAAAACAGGTGAAATTAAACCAAAGGTGTACAGTTCCTAGTGGACAAACAATAAGCTATACAATAGAGTAAAATTAAGTGAGGGAGATGTTTACACTATTAGTTGTTATACACATGTAGCACATATCAAAAATAATAGTTGTTCTCAGGTTAGTAGCAATTTTTATGTCTATTGGACATATTTAACTCATTGGTTCTTCTGATTATATGTCTAGACTACTGTAAATTATTGACAGCAAGAATGCACTGTTAATTCTTTGCCTCCTGGTACTACTTAAACATCTGCTTCTGCAGTAAACAAAATCTATAATTTCCCTAATGCTGTAGTTATTCTTTGGCAAATTTCCAGTCTCATTACAAGTATAACTCTATATAGATCTGCTAACAAATCATTACATTTTACATATATGAGATATCAGCCTCATGCTCACTTTTTTTTACGTAACGAGATATCACAGCATATCGACTATGTTGTGGGATAGTATACTTTCATTTCACACTAGGGAAATGGAGCGAAAAGGCTCAGCTTCCTCGGAAGGTTTCTCTTTAGTCTTACTTCCATTTATTGGTAATTTACCTTTAATGTTTAAGGTTTCAAGTTCCACACACCTCTTTATTTCTTATTCTCATTTTCAGCCTATTTTTCTTCAGGCGGTACTTCTGCAAATTGCACAGTATAACAGCTGGTGATGGTATAAAGCCATGATCACCTGGTTCCACCTTAGAAACCTTAGGGCCAAAGTGACAACAGTTTTAGTCTTTTCCCAATGGTTGTGTCCCAGTAATGAGGACAGTGTGTGTTGATAGCTAGAAATGAAACTACCATTGATAATGCAGCAAGGGTACTGTTTTACTCAAGGTAGATTATTTCAAAATACTACTATTGAACAGCAATGTGAGGCTAACGGACCCAAAGTGATTTGACTCATTGGCATGCCCACATCCCTCAACTCCTACAAGCCAATATAACACAAACCAGAGACAGCAGGAACTAACTGGGAAAAACGGGTATAGCTGTATGTCCTGACCTTCATTGACAAGACAGCATTGATGCTTATTTGGACAACCATTGCTGTGGCTACAGTCAGTGGAGTGACTAAAGACATCAATGGTAATGATATCCAACTCTCCCTCATGCCAGGGTCCCTTCTGATTTACAAGCTGCAGCTGGTGTAAGCATACATCTCTTTCACTCCACTACCCCTCCTAACCCCAGCCCAGTCCACACAACCCCTTTATTCCTCCATGCTCCACAATCTTAATCCTATTCCTTTCTTCTTTCAAATTCCCAAATTATGCAACCTGATCAGACAACAGGGAAACAGAAGGATGACAGTGTTGTGAAGAAATAAGTCATTCAATTTCCCACTCATAACCACCAGCTCAGAAACTGACACTGCATGTATCTTAGAGGACAATATACAGGTGGGAACTGCACACGGTCACTCTTCAAACCCACATGGTCTGCACCCAGTACAGGGAACAAAGTGAAGCAGAGTGCCAGCTCTCCAGAATGCATAATCACACACGTGTTCTACAGATAACTCAGATGAATACCAGGGTGGGCCAGTATACAGGAGAATGCTGATGGGTACGGTATGCATAATGAAATGTTTAGAACATTGAGAAGCCTGTCAGAAAGCCTGCATCTATTGCCTACCGTGAGAAATCTAGCATCAATTTGGCAAAGGACCTTTGATAGAGCTACAAGCACACGTCACCTAGCAGAGAAAGGCAGTGATCATAACCGTGATTCAGTGACAGATACCAGATATCTCAGCTACTATTGCAGCAGAAGCAGTTGCCATCAGAAGTCTGAATGATGTGGTTGACTTTCAAATTGAAGTCATGCTTGATCAGCCTGTTACTACACCAGCACAGAACATGGATGACACTGCGTTTGCAGGACATCTTAGCAGTCCAACAATCAATCCTTCAGCGATTTACTAAGACACTCCAGCAGAGTGACAACGGCTCCATTGCATTCCTCCCTCAGGAAGACAGCTGTTGTCCTCACGCTCCATTAGTGCCTTTACTGTTGCCTGTCCACCAAGGTTGGTATCAGACACACACTTGGCCTTACCACATCATGTCACATCTCCGATTCACTTAGATGAGAGTTCTCCATTTCTTCTCACCAATTTAAAACTTAGGTGATGAATTATCGTTGAGTGTACTGAAACTACAGCAGAGTCCTTTTGAGTGTGTGTCACTAAAAATCTGTCTATCTCAGTATTTATCAGTAAGGGAATCAAGTGTTATGGGATAAAAGCAGGAAAGTAGAGTTAAGGATTAGCAGATCAGCCAAGATCTCAATGAATTGTGGAGAAAATTGGATGGGCTCAATGGCTTATTTTTGATCCCATGCCATCTGTTCTTATGGTCAATTTGTGTGAGGTTAAGAGAGGATGTTACCTGGAATTTGCACCCGAAAATGGAATCACTGGCTTCAGATCAATGTTGCAAACTGATTGACATGTCATGATTGCCCTACCTTGTCTATGTCAGTACCTGTTTACTGCACACATGCTAACATCATCAAATAAGATACCATGCTGATTTTCTGCAAGGTTTCCTGTGTAGTGCAGATGCAATTTTGGTTGCCAAATAGCACCCAGACAACTGGTGCACCCAATGTGATTTTCACACTGCAGAAGTGGCACTGTTGCTACTGCTGCTGTGCCCACTGTAACATCGTGAGCTATCAATCCATTTCTTTGTCGTCAACATTCTTTAATGTTGAGCTGCAGTTGTGGAAATGCTACTTTTTTCAAGTTCGCTGCTCCCCTGCTAAATTAATCACAGACCAAGCATTAAATAATTGTATAATGTGTCAAATTTAGGTGGAGGAACTCCAATTAGAAAATTAACATGACACACCCATGATGCTGTTAGTCTGCACATTAGTCACCTCAAAATTCATTTTTGCTGGATTTGAATTAAATGTATCCATCGATGTTTTGAATGTAGAACACTGGCAAGCTTTACTACTGAATCGCGAGCCCAAAGGGTTTGCTTGAAATTAATTAATTATACCTTGATCCTTTACAAAGGTAACAAACTAGTTGCAGATGTGTACTTGTTTCCCCATAGAAGTGTTATCAAAAATCATCAGTGAGATGAAATGAAAAGCACAAAGCAGCTGTCAGCCATTAGAAAACACCCACGAGGCAGGAGATTAGAATGCCCAGCACTCAAACTCCCTTTTCAGGCAGGAAGAGCAAATGAACACGACTAGAAATCCTGAATCTGACTGAGTTCTGACAAGGTTCATAAATATCAAAGAACTCAAGTAGTGATAAACTGCCATCGCCCTTCAGCTTCCTTGAAACAGATCGAGACACATTTCGAAACCTTGAGAGCAGTCATGTCACACATCTCTGGTACTACATAATTAGTACAAAAGTTATTCATTGGTGAAATTCTGTTTTGAAGATTAACCATGAGTATAGTGCACTCTCACACACTTTGTGGTTACATTGCTACAACACAATGAGTGAGATTATCACACAAGGTGTAACACACTTAAGGGGAAGCTCGATAAGCTGAAGGAGAAAAGAACAAATTGTCTCAGTAAAGTTGGATGAAGTGGAGTGAGCAAAGACTGGTATACAGCATAAATACTGGCACAGACTCTTTAGGGTAAATGATCTGTTTCTCTGCTATAAAATCTCCACATACATTCCATGCTGCTTTCTGGATATTTACAGTTGATCCTAATTATGCCAGACTTTATTATTGTTCAAAAAGTGTGTGCATATTTTACCAGAAATTCTCTAATTCTTCTGAGTTCCTATGTTATACTTGCAACCAAATTTTCCACGCTGAATTAATTGGAGAGAAATTATGTTTATGCGTAAAGTATGTTTTCTACCTAGTGTCATTATCATTAGGAAGAGTTCAATTGAGGATCCGACCATGACAATTTCAACGTTATAAATGAAAAATATTCATCACCATTTGAGTTTCTGATATCATAAAAATAAAGATCAAACGCCATACATGATGTATTTTCTCGAAATAATTATATTTTCCTATTTTAAAATCAGGCTTACTGTTCCTTTCAATAACTTTTATTTTATTACACAGCTAAAACTTACAACTTCTTAGAACATGGGTAAATTTTCTCCCAACTTTGTTACGCTTTTAATTCTAAACTATCCTATCTTTATTTTATTAAATCTATTACCATTGTTACTTTGAATTTTCTATTGCATGCTTGTTAAACCCCAAGTATAATATCCTAAATCCTGCTGCCTTATCCTCACTGTACTGGAAACAACACTTCCTCCACTGTCTGACACTGTGGCCTCAACATTAGGTAGTCAATCCCTCAGGTGGGTCAGGGTGGACTGAATATATTCAACATACTTTTTCCTATCATTTTTAATTTGGCACATGATTGGCAAGGAAAGGGTTATTGGGCCACATTAAAATAGTTAAATTGGGCTCCAACAACGCAATTGGGAGCCCAATATCAAATTTATCACTGCCGCACAGCTTCCCCAGAGATTTGGAAACCACATAATGATAAGGGTGAAGGGAACTACCAGCTCCCCAAAGTGTTTGCTTTTCAAGCATTTATTATGGGTTAGAAGGAGCAGAAGTGCTTCAGAAATCCTCTCAATAAGCCTTCAGCTTCTTTCCAGATGTAGCCACCTGCCACTTGTACTCACACCTTTCACTTTCTCTTCAGATTACATAAATGTTTCGCTTTTTACTAAAACTGCAACTTTTCAGGTTGCATTTTTCTTCAGTATGTTACAAATTTTTCATTTGAAAGTTCATTCCATGCATTCGCAATAAAGAATTACTACCTTTGTGAGTCATTAATTTTACCTGGTTTTAATGTGTGTTCTCTTTATTTTTGAATTAATGTTCTAAACTTTCCACTTTCTTACAATCTTCTGTTTCTGAAGATGAACTTTGACACACCCTTTTTCAAGCTTAAAAATCTAAGATTCTTCATTTTTCGTCTTTCAAGATCTCATTCTGTGCTCAGACTCCTCTTTAATTATCAGTGACCACAGCTGGATACAGAACTTGAGGCATTCTAATTAAAGCAGTGTACAATTTGGCCATTCCTCCTTCTGACCTATTTGTCCTATTTTGACCATTTCAGGCAATTGTCTATCTGCTTTGATGATTGCTGTTCTTTAGATGGCCAAAGAGATCAAAGGGTACGGGGACAAAGCGGAAACAGGACACTGAGTTGGATGATCAGCCAATGGGCACACTAAACGGCAAAGCAGTCTTGAAGGGCTGATGGCCTACTCCTGCTCCTACTGTCTATATTTCCATGTTTCTGATAAGGTCCTGCTAGTGGCATCATATACCCAAACTCACCAGGCTCTTCAAACACTTTGGCCTCAGCCACCTCTGTCTCCACCTCCCTGTAATTATCAAGGTCCATTTTTCTTCTCTGTTATTCATTCTGGGGTATGGGTGTCAGTGACTTAGCTGTCATTTATTGCCCATCTCTAATTTACTTGGAGATGATGATGCTGAGCTGCTTTCTTAAACAGCAATAACCCCTGAAGTAGAAATACTAACAGTGCTGGAGGAGGGGATTTCCTGCATTTAGACCCAGTGTCCCTGAAGGAACGTGATTATAGGATGGTGTATGGGTTTGGAAGGAAACTTGCATGTAGCAGTGTTCCAATGAATCTGCTGACCTTACCCTTTGACATCCATTCTCGTTCTACTACAGGTTCTTGCGACATCTAAATTGCATATCTATCATCTAATGCAGCACAAACATATGGCTATATTGGTAGAAATATATGAAAAAATGATTTTTTCTTTACTTTCTCGCATTTGCGATCACTTTGATTATAAATTGTGGCATGGACCAATTCTCATTTTGTATTGCTATAGCTACCACCATTTCCAAAGGCAGCACACAGTGTACGATGGTCAAGTGGGAATATTGTTAGATTGTGTAATTTCCTTATAATTTGAAGAAACCATACTGATAATGATGATCACATCATGGGCTGAATTTCCTCTCAAAATCCTTCAAAATACCTGAGGGCATTGAACCTATGGACTTAACTTCTCTGCCTGTGCGGTACAATAATCGAGATTAGTTACTGTTATGCATCACAGCAGCAGGACCCTCATTAAAACTTAATTATTACGTATTTAAATAACATTTAAAAACAAATACAGTTAAAAAAACAAACAGATTGATGCCAGAACCACACTAATAGCACATAAGCCTCTTGGCTTTCCTAGAATGGTAGCTCTTACTGAAGAGTCTTATAGTAAGTGCAGTGAAACACTTGTTGTGGCAGGGAAAGGGAAGTATTAACATTAGAGGCTGGTTTGCACATTGCTATAGAGAAGTATCCATGATGTGCTTTCGTCACAGCCATATAAATATGTGACAATAAGAGTGGGTCAGAGGCTAAGAATTCTGTGGTGAGTAATTCGCCTCCATCTCCCTAATCCCAGTCCACCTTCGACAAGGCACAAGATAGGATTGTGATGGAAAATTCTTCATTTGCCTGAATTGGTACAGCTCTGACAACACTTAAGAAGCTCAACATTACAAAACTCAAAAGGTTTAAAACAATTCCTGTAAAATACATTTTGTTGCAGAGAACTGAGAGGTGAGGGGATAGAGGAATAGTCAGTCCCATCCATAACACTGCATTAAAACTAAATAAATTGCAAATGCATCACAACAATATGTACAATCTTTCCAAACTAACCAAAAACCTGCCCTGCATCGAATTGCCTCTTCAATGATGCTGGAGCTTTTACAGTTCCATTCTCCTTGAAGACCATTAATTACCCTTTGTTTGGAGAGATGTTTCTTGGCATCAGTTCTGAACTTAACTTTTGCCAATTGCTATCTAAGCCCCCTTGTCCTTAGGTCCCAGTTCAGCTTGAAATATTCTTCACATTAAACGTTTTCAAATTTATTTATCTACTAGGAGGTATGGTTAGTAAGTTTGCAGACAACACCAAAATTAGAGGTGTAGTAGACAGCGAAGAAGGTTACCTCAGAGTACAACAGGATCTTGATCAGATGGGCCAATGGGCCGATGGAGTTTTGTTCAGGTAAATGTGAGATGCTGCGTTTTGGAAAGGTAAATCAGGGGAGGACTTAGACATTCGATAGTAAGGTCCTGGGGAGTGTTGCTGAACAAGGAGTCTCTGGAGTGTAGGTTCATAGTTCTGTGAAAATGGAGTCACAGGTAGATAGGATAGTGAAGGTGATGTTTGGTGCACTTGCCTTCAATGGTCACTGCATTGAGTATAGGAGTTGGGAGGTCATCTTGCTGCTGTGCAGAACTTTGGTTAGGCCACTAGTGGAATACTGCGTGCAATTCTGATCTCCCAGCTATAGTAAAGATGTTGTAAAACTTGAAAGGGTTCAGAAAAGATTTACAAGGACATTGCCAGGGTTGGAGAGTTTGAGCTACAAGGAGAGGTTGAATAGACTGCTGCTATTTTCCCTGGCGCATCGGATCCTGAGGGGTGACCTTATAGTAGTTTGTAAAATCGTGAGGGGCATGGAGAGGGTGAACAGTCAAGGTCTTTCCCTCAGGATAGGGGAGTCCAAAACTAGAGGGAATAGGTTTAAAGTGAGAGGGGAAAGATTTAAAAGGGATCTAAGGGGCAACATTTTCATGCAGAAGGTGGTGCATGTATGGAATGAGCTGCCAGAAGAAGTGGTGGAGGCTGGTAAAATTGCAACATTTAAAAGGCATCTGGATGGCTATATAAATAGGAAAGGCTCGGAGGGATATGGGTCAAATGTTGGCAAATGAGACTAGATTTATTTAGGATATGTGGTCAGCATGGACAAGTTAGACTGAAGGTTCTGTTTCCGCGCTGTTTATCTGTATGACTCTATGATCATTCAGGTCAAAGCAGCACTCATGACTGGCAACCCACTGACCACCTTCAACATTCACTTCCTTCATCATCGAGGCAAAGTTGCAGCAATATATATCATCTCCAAGGTGCTCTGCAGCAGTTCACAAAGCACCTGCCAAACCCATGACTTCAACATCCTAGAAGGATAAAGGCAGCTGATACCTGAGAACACAATCATCTGCAAGTTCACCGCCAAGTCACACACCTCTCTGACTTCAAACAGTATCACCGTTCCTTCAGTGTTGCTGGAATAAAAGCCTGGAATTCCCTTCCTAACAACACAGTGGGTTTCCCTTCATGCCAAGAACTGTAGCGGTTCAAGAAGGTAGATCATCAGCCCCTTCTCCAGGGCACTTAGGAAGAGCAATAAATACTGCCGAACCAGAAATGCACACATCCCATGAATAGATTTTTGAAAAATAAAACAAAAACTTATTGATAGCATCACCAATTCCAAAAGTGACCTAACGCACTGGTCAACACCGATATCAGATCAGTGAGTTTCCTGGGAAATCTTATTGGGAAATGGAGATCATGCTGTTACTCTGTATCCTCAGTTGTTGAGTTTCGTTATGTAATTTAGGTCATTTTATATCAGTCACCTTTTTGAAGTGTGGATACTGCAAGAAGGGGGTGGGGGCAGGGTTTACGCAATAATTTAATTCTAGTCAGTGATTCTTTACTCTCGATTAGCCAGATTACATAAAAGTTTTGATCATTATATGATTTGCTTGCATCTATTGCTTACTTAAAGCCTAAATGTCACCAGTCACAACACATTATTATTTATTTATTGGTACTCCCTTGCTCTTTTGATTCATAAAGATATGTCAAACATCTCAATGTCTGTGACCTGTGAGCTTTTTGGTTCAATGAAATTGGTTCCAACCTTATTTTAAGTCCAAGTTAAACCCATTTTTTGAAACTACTGTCATTTCTAAAGAATTCAGTTAGATCCATTGGAATAATGATTTGAAAATAGATGTTAGAAGAATATCAGAGTATATCACTGAGAAAAGATGAATGAGATAAACAGGCTTTAAGTGTGAAAAGAAAGAAATAATACCAGGCAGTTACAAAAAAAAGCAGGGACGAAAGCTTTAAAACAACGATAATTGGTAAGCATTTGACTTTTTACAACATTTGTTCTTATGGCTTCTACTACCCAAACCACATGTAAATTTGTAAACAGTGTCTTGGATTAGAGAGATAAATACAGTGTGGGAGAAATGGGGCCCAACTCACGCGGCATTGGCACCAGTACTAAGAAGAGAGCTGTTCCATTGAGATGGGTTTCATTCGAATGATAATGATAATCTTTTCTCCGTGATAATAGCATCCTGGTGAATCATATAGCTCGGGCTGTACACAGGGTTTTAAACTAATTAGTGTGGTGGGGAGGGGTTCAATTGCACAGAAGATTGAAAAATCAAAAAGAAATGTAAGAGCAGAGATGCAGCGTTGTGAATAGGGTGAATAATAATCAAAGGGTGACAGGATGTAGTTGAAATTATTTCATAGAATTACAAAATCATAGAATCCCTACAGTGTGGAAGGAGGCCATTTGGCCCATCAAGTCTGCACCAAGCCTCCAAAGAGAACCTACCCAGACACAACCCCTTAACTCATCCCTCGTTACCCACATTTACCATGGCTAATCCACTTAGCCTAGACTTCCCTGAACACCACAGACAATTTTAGCACGGCCAATCCACCTAAACTACACATCTTTGGGCTATGGGGAAAACACCGGAGCACCCAGCGGAAACACACACTGTGAGGGTGAGAGCATGCAACATTCACACGCACAGTCACCCAAGGCTGGAATCAAACCAGGGTTCCTGACACATAAGACAGAAGTTAGGATTAATGCTTCTGTCTCACTTTGGAGAGATGCTACTGGTGGAATGCCACGAGAATCAGTACTAGAGCCACTACTTACCATCTATGTTAATGACTTGGAGGAGTGGGCAGCATACAATCCATTCAGATTTGCTGATGATACGAATGTAAGTAGGACGGCATGTTACAATAAGGGCATAAGGAATCTGCAAGGTGATTATAGATAGGTTGAGTGAGTGGGCAAAACTTGGCAGATCGAGTTGAGTGAAGGACCTTTTGAGGTCACGTGGTTTGGTAGGAAGAATTAAAAGGCAGACTATTGTTTAAATGAAGACAGATGGAGGTAACTAGGTGTTTTTGTGCATCAAAAACAAAAGGTCAGAATGCAGGTGTAGCAAGTAATTGAGAAATTAAATGAAATTTAGTGCTTTATTAATGGAACATTGGAGTTTAAAAATACAGAAGTCTTATTTCAACTGTACAGAGCATTTGAGAGACTGCACCTGAAGTACTGTGTACAGTTTTAGTGCCCATATTTAAGAAAGTATACTCTGACATTTGGAGCAGTCCAAAAGAGATACTCATTAGGCTGTTATCTCGGATTCTCCAGCATCTGCAGTACCTTTTATCTCTCATTAGGCTGGTTCCTGGGGTGAAGGGGTTGACTTATCAGGATTACTAAACAGGTTTGGTCTTTATTTGTTAGAGTTCAGAAGAATGTGGGGTGATCTTATTAAATCAGATTACTGGGGGGTGGTTTACCGGGTTGATGTTGAGAAGAATTTTTTCACTACTGGGGGAATTACAAACTAGTGGCCATAGTTACAGAATAAGGAGTCACTTATTTAAAACTGTGATATGATGGAATTTCTTCTCCCACAGCATAGTGAGCATCTGGAATTCTCTACCAGAGTGAGTTGTGGAGGCTAGATCATAAAGTATTCAAAGAGAGGGTAGACAGATCTTTGAAATATTGGGGAGTTGAGGGTTATGAGGAGTTGACACAGAAGAGGGGCCGAGGTCTGGGACAGACATGATCTTGTGGAATAGCCAACTCCTGCTCTTCTTTCTTCTGCTCTTGCATATGTCTCCTATCTTTTACAGTTTCTAACCACTTTCTAAAGCCCTGTCAACGTTCTGTTAACCAGGCCTCATTGTACTCACAAGCTTCAGGTTTCAAAAGCATCATTTCTGTCTGTCTCTTATCTCTATTCTCACAGGCAGACAAAGATCAAAGGGCTTCCCAACACCATTCACAGGGTGTTTTTCAATATTCTAATATGTTAATGAATTACTTACTATTTCAGCTTTGGAGAAAACAACCTCTGTTTAGCATATCAACTACCTTTAGTCTAGGTCCTATTTTACATGAAATGAAAGTGCACAGTGTGGTATAAATTTGTCTTAGGCAATAAGACAAAATCATATTTAATTGTTTTCAATTTTAAACATTAAAAGTAGCTCTTTCCCCGTATCACCTCTGTAGAAATAAAGTCCGGAAGCATGAATCAGCTCAAAGACACAGACTAACCCTAACCTCCTAACAGTCCTCTACCAAGGAGGAAATTCAATCTTTGCCAAGAGATAATACTAATCCTACTCGAGCTTTTGGATTGAAATAAAAACACGGAAATGTGCTGGATGGGTCAGTATTGAATTCATTTGATCCATTACGTAACATTGTCATTTATTCCATAATCCAAACTGGCAGAATACAGGGAGTCAAAGTAAAACTTTTCAAGCACATAAATTTGCATTCTAATACCTGAATCAAACAAATTTAAAGAATTCAGATATAACTGTACATGTCTAATGTTTGTTATAAATATTCAAATGCATAAATACTAAAATGTGACAGTTCTGCTGCTTGTAGCTTTCCTTTACCATGCAATCCAATGTATTGAGGTCACAATTTCAATTTTAATGCAAATCAATTATTGTAAATGGTGTAAATATCTGATTTTCAGGTAATTGCAACTAGCATGAACAAGACAAAATCACCGTAATCTATAGTGTCAGGGAACCTGATGAAATTTATAAAAGCTCCTCAAGATCAAACATAAAACGTGAATAAATTCAGAGATAGTAGGAACTGCCGATGCTGGGGTCTGAGATAACAAGGTATAGAGCTGGATGAACACAGCAGGCCAGGCAGCATCAGAGGAGCAGGAAAGCTGACGTTTCAGGTCTGACCCTTCTTCAGGAAAAAAAGAGTGAATAAATTCAGTGTTTTTCTTTGATTCTGCACAAGCCTAGTATGGAGTAGCATGTGGACAGAATTGGGAATCGGTTCAGAGAGTAGTTGATAACTCTAAAGTTAATGGGTCATGTTCAAACAGTGACAACATCTTCATGTTTTATTTGATTCCCTTAAGATACTCATTCAGGGCCTTCCCTTGGTAATAAATAGGTTGATGGGGACAATACACTTGGTCACTAGATATTTAGGGCTGAACATTCTCATTTCCTGTGAAAATATTTTGTTAAATGAGATTTTTGGTACCAGTCCATGACTTTTCTCTTGCAATCTTCCACTCTTCACCTCATTAATTATGCAGCTGGGCCCTTGGGCTCCTTTCTTAGGGAAGCACTTGGCCGGTGAGGCAGAAGTACTTACGCGTGTTGATATTTTGCACTGTTCACTCCACTAGTGCCATAATTAAAATCCCAGCTGTACACCACTTCAGACATTGCAAACCAGGAACGGATGATCATGCTGTGGTGCTTGACTGTCACTGAGAACATGGTCCGGAAAACAATCCTCAGTACCCACTTCGCAGACAGGAACCTGGAGATAATGGTGGATGGTGGACAGCAGCATGGTTCCTTTCTCTTGCCGAGTGCCAAAGGAGACCACATCACCAGACCCAAACATCCTGGACTGTGATAGCAGCTCAGGTCAGTGATGTGTCACAGTCAAAAGAAATGCCCAGCATTACAGGAAAGGTTAATGAAAAAGCCCCACTCAAAGCTAAATGCCATAATCTTCCGTCTGCTAATCAACACTCACCGAGCCACCACTCTTTTTAATTCTGTCACTGCACACACTTTTCATCACGACGCAACCCTCAGTTGTACATGCATGCCATCTATTTATTGGCTCTCACTCACATCATCCTTGCAAACTACTAACTCTTCCTGCCCTCTGTAATTCCTGTTTAATTGCTCAAGATACCTCACCACTTCCCTTGCTCCTCAATCACCACTCACTGCTCTTCCATCCAAATGCACCATCTCCTATTCTCAATCTTTCTCCTTGCCCATTGCAGGAAAAATGCTAACTTTCTTGCCATTGTCCACACCAGCCACAGTGGGGAAAGTTCCACCTTTAATAATCATCACTGAATATTAATATAAGCCGAATGTGGTGCTCAGTCTTTAAAGTTAACAAGTGGTGTAGATCCAGCACTAATCAAATATTAACATTGCTCTTGAATTTAATTGACTTTTTCTCAAATATAATCCATCAAAAATCAATCCGAAATTCTTTGAGAAGATATTTATCAGCTCTCACTAGAGAATACATTACAATGATGAACTTAATTTACTTTGTTCAATGGAACAGCATGTATGCCTTAAATTTAATTAAGAAAAATCAGATTGCAACATCTACGTCCTCTGTGCAGGGGACTGTGCCTCAATTCACATTTTCCAGCTCTTACACAATGGGATATTTTATCACCAATCACATAATTCATACATGGATTTTTAAAAACAAATATGAAATTACACTCTAGTTTCCTGTCTTAATTTTTATTTAACTAAAATGCATAAACACACATTATAGGTGTGATAAAGTCTGTGTTTTGTACCATATTACCAGGATCATAATATTCAATAATTAGATCAGATTAACTAATTTATTTAATTTGCAGATGGTTTCATCGACTTAAATAGAATCTTCGCTCTTATTCTAAAGACTTTTAATTCAATTCCTGATTTGATTTGCATTGAGAGTTGTTTATGTTTTGCTTATTTCAGTAACAGAATTGTACGTTCCTTTTATTTGTGGTAGAATCTGACTCTCACTACATAAATTTGCAAAAATGAGGTTAATGCTGTGACATTCTGACCAAAATAACATGAACATATTCATCAATTACTAGTTCTCCAAATCGATATTAATGCCCAGTTTATTCCACACAATGCAACATTCTAGCTCTTGCTCTGTGGCACTGTAGGTTAGGGCATGCAAGAGCATATCCAATGAGGTTTTTACTCCGAGCAACCTTTCAAGCTAAAGTTTTCCAGATCCCCATCAGGCTCTGGGCGAAAATATTCTCACTCTTACAATCTTCTAATACCTACTTTCAATTTATGCCCATTGGTTACTGATACTTTTAATGAAAGAACTAGATAGGGACATACCGCACGGAAACAGACCCTTCTGTCTAACCAGTCCATGCCAACAATAATGCCAAACTAAACTAGACCCACCTGTTTGCACCTGGCCCATATTCCTCCAAACATTTATTATTCATGTACTTATCCAAATATCTTTTAAACATTGTAACTGTACCTGCATCCACTACTTCCTCTGGGAAGTTCATGCCACACATCTAACCACTCCCTGTGTAAAAAAATTACTCAGGTGTTTTTTAAATCTTACTTCTCTCACCTTAAAAATATGTCCCCTCGTCTTGAAATCCCCTACCCGATGGAAAAAACACCTCCCACTCACTCTATCTATACCCCTCAACATTTTATAAACCTCAATAAAGGTCACCCCTCAATCTTCCAGTGAAAAAAAATATCCTAGCCTATCCATCCCCTCCTAATAACTCAAACCCTCCATTCCCAACAACATCCTGGTAAACCTTTTCTGAATCCTCTCCAGTTTAGTAATATCCCTCCTATCACAAGGTGACCAGAACTGAACAAAGTACTGAAGAAGAGACCTCACAAATATCTTGTACAATCTCAACATAGCATCCAACTCCTATACTCAAAAGTCTGAGCAGTGAAGGTAAGCACGCTAAACGCCTTCTTAACAACTCTATCTATATGTGACACAAACTTCTAAGAATTATGTACCTGAACCCCTAGGTCTCTCTGTTCTACAACATTACCTAAGGCCCTTTTTTTAATTGTATAAGTCCTGTTTGCGTCTGTTTTACCAAAATGCAATACCTCACATTTATCCAAATTAAACTCCATGTGCCGCTCTTTAGCCCATTGATCCAATAGATCAAGATCTCTTTGTAATCTTAGATGACTTCTTTAGTGTCCTCTACACCACCAAGTTTGGTACCATCTGCAAACTTACTAACCATGCCTTCCATATTCTCGTCTGAATCATTCATATAAATAACAAACAAAAGTGGACTCAGCACCGATTCCCGTGGTAGACCACTGGTCATAGGCCTCCACTCCAAAAAACAATCCTCCATCATCAAACTGTCTCCGGCCATTCAGCCAATTACGTGTCCAGTTGGCAATCTCACTCTGAATCCCATCTGGTCTAATTTTACTAATTAGTCTATCATGTGGAACCTTGACAAAAGCTTTACTGAAGTCCAAGTAAACAATGTCTCTTGCTCTGCCTCACCAATTGTCTTGGTTACTTCCTCAAAAAAAAATCAATCAAGTTTGTGAAATGTGATTTCCCTCATACTTCGCCATGCTGACTATCCCTAATCATTCCTTGCCTCTCTAAATGCATATAAATCCTATCTTTCAGAATCACTTCGAACAACTTAACCACTGCAAAACTCAGACTCACAGGTATACAGTTTCCAGGCTTCTTCTTACACCCCTACTTAAACAAAGCTAAAGCATTAGCCACTCTCCAGTCATCCAGCACCTCACCCGCAGTTATTGTTACAGATCTTTCACATTCACTCTAATCTTCTAATAATTTTACAGCCCTCAATTATTTATGATAACCTTTTATAACTGTATTGTTAGCCCTCACCAAGCGTCTTGAAGTCAACGCCGGTCACAACACATTAGGAAGGATAGAAGAGTTCTTGAGAGTGTGCAGAGGAGATTTACTGGAATAGGGATTTTAACCGCAGGATTCAGCTGGGGAAGCTGGGGGCTTTATCTTTGCAGCGAAGGAGATTGACAGGATGTTTGATAGAAGTTGAAAAAATGATGATAACTTTGGATGACAAGGAAACAAAACTCTCACCATTAGGTTAAATTGAGGACTATGGGACCCAGATTTTAGGTTTTGGGCAAGACACAAAGAGGGAATACGAGGAAGAATTTATTTTATGCAGCAAGTCAGAATGACCTTGATTTCATTGTCCATGAGGGTGGGCAAAGTAGAAAATAATCAACTATTTCGAAAGGAAGTTGGACGGTCACTTGAAGGAAATAAACCTGCAGGGCACCAGGGATCGAGCATGGGAGGTAGGCTGACTGGATTCATTTAATTGATGTGCTAAATGGTCATCTCTTTTGCCATAAATTATTCTGTAACTCTTATTAAATCTCTTTTCCACCTCCTCTGTTCCAAAGGAAACAATGATAGTCTATCTAGTCCTACTGACATCCTCGTAAATTTCTTCTGAAGCCAATCTAATGTGATCATATCCTTCCTGTAATGTAGCGACCAGAACTGTCTGTGATGCTTGATAAAACACCATTAATTTGGCTATTGCTGAAGTTCTAATATAATTTCCCTGTTCCATGTTCTGTGCCCCAGTTAATAAAGGATAGAATCACATATGCCTCTTACCCACCTTACCCACCCAGCTGCCTTTAGAGATCTGTGACTCAAGGCCCTGCTGCTCCTCTACACTCCTCTGCATCCAACCATGTGTTCAGTAATATCATGCAAGACGTAATACTTTACAGTTTATCGCCAAGAACTATTTCAGTGCAAAACATCCAATTACTATTGGAAAAAGAAAACTTTTATTATTAAACGTGAGGGTCGAGTTTCTGCTTTGAGAACCATCAACACTCGGGGCACAGATAACACTTGAAAATATTTTGGGTTTCTGAAGTGAAGTTACGGTTCAGGTTTCTGCTCCAACTCATTTTCACACTCATAAAAGTAAAATGTTCTATAAGCTAGAAAAAAATAATCAGTCAACCTAGCATAATGTAATTGTTTATTTTGCTTTACTTGCATTAAAAACATTCATGTTTTAAGAGTGGTAATTTGATGTATTTTTATTACTATCGCTTAAAATTGGTTTTCCACAAAGGAATAGATTTTTAATCAGTATCTGGCCCTCTGCCTATGGGTATAAGAACAGCTGGATGTTTGATTACCAAGGGCGTTTTTTTAATCCCATTACCGGCACGTGGACAGCAGCTTCATATCCTACGGTGCTGCATGTGCTCATCTAAATAGTTCATAGAATCCCTACAGTGTGGAAGCAGACTATTCGGCCCATCGAGTTCACAACGGCCCACCGAACAGCATCCCACCCAGACCCATGCCCCTACCTTATCCCTGCATTTTCATGGCTAATCCACCTAGAATGCACATTCCTGGACACTATGGGCAATTTAGCATAGCCAGTCCACCTAACCTGCATATCTTTGGACTATGGGATGAATCTGGAGCACCCAGAGGAAACCTAAGCAGATACGGGGAGAATGTGTAGACTCCACACGGACAGTCAACTGAGGGTGGAACTGAACCTGGGTCCCTGGCGCTGTGAGGCAGCAATGCTAACCACTGAGCCACTGTGCTGCCCTCAGTTCTAAAATGTCTGAGGTTTTCTTGCCTCTTCCAACTTTTCTGTGCTGGAAAAAACTGTGATTTAATCCAGCCCGATCAAAGTCACAATTCTGCATTTTCCACACATAATTTGACCTTTTCTGCTTTGAATAAAGTGGATCATTTTTCAGCAATGTCTTAAACCACGACATATAAAGCAACCATCACAATGCAGTTGTGGTATTGCCCGGCACTCAGAATTTCATCCCTGTTTTAGTGCATGCAACCACTACAGATATGATAAAAGTGTCTTTAAATCGTATATTTCAAAGCAATAGTATACCATTAATTAATAATTGCCAAAATAAACAGTGTTGTCAATCTAGCTATCAATTATTTGTGTTCTACTAGAATGCAAGCAGAAATATAAACTGTCATACTAAATGAACATTCCCATTAATAGATTTCCACAGGGTGTCATAATCGGTTTGTATGCAGTGCATCATAATAGTTGTGCGAACATCATAATAGCTGACATTTTATTTTGAAAGCCTACTTTCCCCACTTACTTAAAAAAGAAAATTCCTACTCATTCATAACTGCATCTTAGTTTGACACCATGCCAACATAACCTGCATGCTTTCGGTCTTAACACTTGGGCAGATGATAACTCAGTGTATCATCTGCTAATGCATCTGGCCCAGGAAGCTTTTTAGTCCCTGCTGAAACTGACAGATTCATGGGGGCACATCACTAAATTGCAATACTACAAGAGAATAAACCTAAGCAAACAATACCTGTAACTGTATATAAATTAAAGTATTCTGAGATTTGCTAACGATGTGAGCCTGAATGCTTATCATTTCAGCTCAGCTATTTGCAGAAGAAACCAAGTCCAAGACAATGGGATGGAAGTGTTTTTCTTTTGATGGCTATAAGTAAATGACACCAGCTTTATCACTGCCAATTTCTCAACAACCTCAGTAGTCATTTAATATATGTAAGCTTGAATGACCAGTCACTTTCCACAGTAACACACTGGGAACACTGATATCATCATATTTTGCCTCTGTTATAAACTATAAAGCTTTATCATTGACTTCACCCCTCAACCTAACTTCCAATGCCACAGTTTCAGGCTCATTGAGACTTTTCACAAATATGATTCATCCCTGTGTGAGCCTGCACCTGTTACAAAATGCTGCCAACAACCACCTCTACTGTCACCAAAATCCTCAGCAACGTCTTTGCAACCTCCATACTCAAGCATTTCTCTTTGTTAACCTTCCATTCTTCTCCATACCTAAACTTTAACTCATTCAAAACACTCTAGCCCATATCCTGTTCCACACCAAGTCCAGTTCACCAATCATCTCTCATGTTTCCAGTGCCCCAACGTCTAAAATTTAAAGTTCCTAAGACCCAGATTTTGCTAGATTAATAAAATGGAAGCTATCAGTATTTGCCGTTATTACACAGCAAATCTGACAGGAACTTCTGGCATATCTACCCGTGCAGTTAAACATGAAATCCAGATGCTGCTGTCAGAAGTGCTATGCTCTGCACAAGGTGCAGTGCAGTCGCAATGGATAAATTCACTGAAATCACTCTAAATGCCAGAACTTTGGGTAATTATCCACTACTCTGACATTTAAGACAGATGGAAATTTAAGAAAAGTGCATTCAGCTGTGAGTTTTGAACATCATAATCAGTCATAATTTACTGCTGATCAATGTTTATGACTCAGAAAAATGAATTGTACCTTTCTGGAACAGGACTACAGAAATGTCAGTTGTTTCTGACGGGATTGCATGGTTGAAACTGAAGCAGCTTCATGCTGGCATTCTCACACAAAGCTTTGAGGTAAATTTGCAGTTAAAAGGGGAAACAATCTGATGATATTCGGTTTTAGTAACGTTGATTGAAAAGAGAGAGAAGAATTAGCATTTGCAGCCAGAATGTCTATCATGTGCGCAAGGTGTCCCAGTTAAATACATTTTAATTATAAGAAATGGAGCAGCCAATTTGTCTACAGCAACCATCCACAAGCAGCATGTGATAATCACCTATCAGATAACCTTCTTTAATGATGTTACATGTTGGCCAGGAATTCACGGAAAACTTAAGGGCTCTTGTGTAATGTCTCTATCATTGAGTCAGAAGGTCTGGGTTCAATTCCATCTGCTCCAGAGGCACATCATTACATGTCTGAACAGGTTAATTGAAAATATCCACCATGTAAAATTTCTATGTTCCTTTTCAAAACAGTACAATAGGACATTACTGCCTGAGAGCAGTGTTCAGATTTAACGTTTCATCCAAAAAGATGGCAGCATCCCCTCTGTACTCAAATGTAAGCCTAGATTATCTGTTATAGTTCCTGCAGTGACACTTGAATTCACAAACTTCTGAATCAGGGATAAAAGCCCAATGAACAATGTGTTGACCAGAATATCAGGCAAACTCCCTGCA
Organism: Ginglymostoma cirratum; assembly: GCA_024137785.1. NCBI lineage: Eukaryota > Metazoa > Chordata > Chondrichthyes > Orectolobiformes > Ginglymostomatidae > Ginglymostoma > Ginglymostoma cirratum. Next base: position 24,294,823 of record JAHRHZ010000069.1, on the reverse strand, counting down.
TTTCTCTGTATAATATTATTCTGATGCATAATATTTGTCCTGTGAAATTTTACTACTCTTTTGCAAGGGCCACAATTTGATGTCTCAATTGAACAATGGCACTTCCAGCAATGCAGGGCCCTCAATATCACACCACCCCCAAATTAAATAATGCTGTCGAGATTACAGCAACAGAGCACACTTCTTCAATTGTTGTGGTTTGACCACATTTACTTAAATGTCCCAAACTTGCTGCTTAAAGCAAGCCAATTTGCTTAAATAATTTTCAGAGCCATCATAATTGTTGCTACAGCAGGAATTTGTCTTAAATTTCAATTACCACCCAGTACATAAATAAACAGTACTGCAGTACATCGGTAATTGTACTGCTTACCACTGACTCATAACTTGAAGATTTTTATCTGGCTGTTGGTTGCAAGCATAGGAGTACTCGTTACTATATTGTATTTACGATGCAATTATATCCCTTACATTATCAACAGTGGTCAAACTTGGGAAGACGGCAGGAAAGTACAATTGAAGGAGAAGATCATCTGTAATCTTACTGAAGGGCAGAGCAAACCTGAGGGGCCAAAAGGCTGACTCATGCTTCTACCAATGCTTTTATTCGGCATTTACTGTTATAACTTCTAATATCTCCAGTAATTTTTGAGTTCAACATAGAGTCTTTAGATGGATTGTCTCACGCATATTATCCATGGAAACATAAAAAACAGGAACAGAAGTAGGCCATTTGGCCCTTTGAGCTTGCTCCACCATTCAACATGATCATGGTTAATCATCCAACTCAAAATCCTGTTCCCACTTTCTTCCCATTAGCCCTAAAGAACTATATCAAACTCCTCCAAGTCTAGTAATAAGTTGCTCCCAAGGAATGAAAAGGAGCTGATGAAAGTATTTTAGTTCAGTAACAAAGGTCATGAAACAAATTTTTTATTGACCAATGCACCATTAGTGGCAAGAATTTCTAATAAAATTTAGATTTGATATCAATTTTAGATGGAAAACTAGGTCTTCAAAAATAATATATTAAGTTATTCATTGAGGACCAGTAGCAGATAACAATAATTTCACGAGCCGATGGCCAAGTTTGCGGGGATAATAAGAGAAATTTAATTGCATCATAGGTACTATACAGAGCTGAGCTCTCATATAAATCCTTGAAACTAACAGCTAGATAATAACAATTAAGCAATAAGCCAATAGTAGGCAGTGCAATTACAGATGCACTGTAATACTCTGTACTTTAAGTACAGGGTGATGATTGAATTTTATGTCTGTTAAGCCAAGTTAATGCCATAGCTTCCTTTCTGAAGCACCATGGAATATGTGTGTAGAAATCATAATGAAAGCTTCTGCAGTAAGATGTTCTCCCTTATGCACTAATCACCTGCAAAAATTAAGTTCTGAAGAAGGGTCACTGGACCTGAAATGTTAAGTTTGATTTCTCTGCACAGATAGGGCCAGACCGGCTGAGATTTTCCTGCAATTCCCGTTTCTGGTTCTGATTTCCAGCAGTTATTTTGGTTTCTTTCTTATTTTGCAAAAAATTAACAGCTTGTATGGGTGAATCAGTTGTACGATCACCACACTGTTATTGGTCCTGACAGGATGCAGCCTTGCTGGGTATTTGGATCAAGGTTGTTCTCAAATTTCAAACTGTCCAAGCTCTTTTAAAAAGTCACTCTAACCTCCCCTGCCACTAGATTAGTACAAATTCTGGCCTGAATTTTGTGTTTACCTCATGGACGGCTGTACACAAAGTATTCATAAACTTGAGAGCAGACGTTTGCTTACATCAGTCTCATCTAGCTTGGCACCATCTATAGGAGAGTTGAGAAATAGGCAAGCTCTTTAATCAGACTTAAAAATCTTCATCAAGACAGGCTGGTATTGAATAAGATGTAAGAGTTTTATCAATCATATCCGGATCCCAGCCTCCTTCTAAACTGCTCACATCCAGGTTAGCTGAGATCAGATTTGTTTAATGGGATGGAGTGGGTGACTGAAGGCAACCAAGCCATTTTCAGACTAAGATTCTTTAGCACCATTTTCTCAACTGAAACTGCTCCTTCCCACTTGTTTGTGAAACCCATCATTGTCAATACAGGTGTAAACAAGGAAGCAAAAACGCCAAGCCTAAATTAGATGCAAATCACATACACAAAATAAATTAAAGATGTGGGGAAAATGCAATTAGGACAGCAAAAACAAAGATGACAAGTGGAAAAAGCAAAACAAAACGTTAACATTTGTAAAAACTTGAAAATAATTAATGACTGAAGGAATGAGACTCTACATTTATAATTTAAATTTTCAGGTGGGTGAGATTGATTGTTTCAGAATTTACTGGTCCTAACTTTATTTATGGCATATTTATTGGAAAACCAACATCCAAGTTCAAGCCATTGCATTTATTTCAATGGAAAATTGATTAGCATGGATTATAACAACCTATGGTATAGAGCAGAGATGTATCTTCAACAACAACTTCCTGTTTCCATGTTTAATTGTGCTTGAATGACCACTGAAAGTTGTTGGATTTGCTGTAAATAACAGTGGTACTCACTGTTATACCTATTTGGATCATTGTGGCTTTTCTTTTGTCCTTGAATCTGCCATATTTATTCCTCCCTATGCACTGCAGTTCCACCATGAAGTCAAGCCATTGTAGATTTGCTTTCCTAAGAGTATTGATACATTTTTTCTGAGTTACCTTAAACTGTACAGATAAAACTTTGAAATAAATGAATGCAATTTAAATGAGAGAAAATGTCAGGTCAGAAGAAACAAATGTAGCTTGAATTAATCTATACTTTGAACAAATATGATAAATTGTGCACTCAGAGGATGACCTCACAAAGGATGCAACTCACTTAAGTTATTTATATTCGAAAGGAGCTATTTTCTGGACAGAAGTCCCTTCCTTGCAAAAAAAAAAGACATACATTACTCATAGCCATTCCCTTTGATAATCAATTTTAATGAACATCATGCTGCTGTGGAACCAAACCACGAGGTAAACTTTATCAGAGCGTCAGTGTTCGTGGTCTATGCAATGGTCAAAATAAGACAACCGACAGACAAAACCAATTTGGGAAATTAGCTGAATGCCATCCAGTATGCTTCAACTTTTCAAATCTCTTAAGCTTATGAAATATTTTGGTGATACCTTTCTTAGGCTATGACCTACAACTATTCTCAGCAACCAATTTAGAAAGTTTTCATTAACCTTGAGTGAGAATGAAGGGACCTGGCAACTGGCAACTGGAAGAGAATCTTCAGTAATTTCCCAATCTCTCTCAAACTGAGAATAAATAAAATTTAAGAATAGCAGTTGCATATCTTGAGAAACATTTTAACAATAAAACACTATCATTTATTTGTGTCATACTCCATATGGATACAGATGCCTTATTTGACTATATTCCCTGTTTGAACAAAACTTATTTACAGCAAAAGACGAATAATGATAAATGCACAACAGTCATGCCTGATTTACAACTGTACATATACATCTCTTATCTGGGTTTTCACTGTTATGGACTTAATCAAGTCATAAATTCCCATTAGCTGCCATTTTAGCCAGACGTACGAGTACAAGTGAGTCAGAGTTCTTTATTGGATTAAGAGCCCCCCCAGGTAGTTTAGTAAGAAATTTTGAATGAAACACGACAAGATTTTTTTCAGGTCCACTGAAGCAAGATTTAAAGAACCCTTCACCTGTAAGTAACTGGATCTTAAAATCTGTACACTGTTCTACTGTTTGGACTGCCAAGAAAATTTTTCAACTTGCAGATTACCTCTTTCTGGCACTTGGATCAGAACTACAGTCAGCATGTTTTACTGACATTTACCACCAGCTTCATTTGAATGGAACACAAATTGGTGTGAGGACTAGCATCAGCAGCAAACTCAGTGATTGGCACGAGCAGCCGCAGAACCTATTGGAAGGCAGAAAGTAAGACTCTGCTCATAAGTGTATTTCCAGCACTGAGGAGCCACTTTCTTGGCTCTATCTGAAGAGAAGTACATTCGGAATCTGTATTTCACAGGCAGGCCCCTGCAACATGGCTTGCTCTCTGCTGGATTAGGAATCCATGTTTTGTTGGGAACTCATGCCAGGAGTAAGTTAATTTGTTCTGAGCATGCTTCATCATTCAATTACATCTCGACTTATCAGAACTTCAACTGCATTTACTCACCACAGCTCGATATCTTGAGATACTATCACCTAACAAAAATCTATCAGAGTTCTAAAGAAGGGTCACCGGACTCTGAATGTTAACTCTGCTTTCTCTCCACAAATACTGCCAGACCTGCCAGTCTCTCCAGCAATTTCTGCTTTTGTTTCAGATTTCCAGCATCCATAGTTTTTAGTTTTATTATAAAAATCTATTAAGTTCAGTCTTCAACATCTCAAATGTCCCTTCTCTTTATGGGAGAGAAGTCCAGGTTTCTACCACCACTTTATGGGAAAAAATGATTCCTGACATTCCTAAATAGATTAGCTTTAAGTTTAAGATTATAGCCACCCCACTTCCCATAGTTCCTGAATGCTCCACCAGTGCAAAAGTTCTTTGTATGTAACTACCAAACATTTTTGACCTCAATGTGCCTCAATCAGAACAACCTGACATCTTCTATAGTCTTGAGGAGAACGAGCTAAATTTATGCAATATAATTTAATCCACTAATCACTTTAGAGTTTGATTTTCTCGTGAATCATCTTGCAAGGCCAATACATCTCCCTGTTTGTGGTGCTCAAAACAGAACTCTGTTATGGATCATGGTTATATATAACTAAAAGTCAATTTTCTCTCTTTGCACTCAATTTGAGAATTAGGAAATAAACAGTGTAATTTTAAACTTTAGAGATAACAAGGTGTGGGGCTGGATGAACACAGCAGGCCAAGCAGCATCAGAGGAGCAGGAAAGCTAGACGTTTCGGGCCTAGACCCTTCATCAGAAATGGGGGAGGGGAAGAGGGTTCCGAAATAAATAGGGAGAGAGGGGGAGAAGATGGATAGAGGAGAGGATAGGTGGAGAGGAGGCAGACAAGTCGAAGAAATGGGGATGGAGCCAGTAAAGGTGAGTGTAGGTGAGGGAGTAGGGAGGAGATAGGTCAGTCCAGGGAGGACGGACAGGTCAAGGGGGCAGGATGAGGTTAGTAGATAGGAGATGGGGGTGGGGCTTGAGGTGGGAGGAGGGAATAGGTGAGAGGAAAGACAGGTTAGGGAGGCGGAGATGAGCTGGGCTGGTTTTGGGATGCGGTTGGGGGAGGGGAGATTTTGAAGCTTGTGAAATCCACATTGATACCATTGGGCTGCAGGGTCCCCAGGCTGAATATGATTTGCTGTTCCTGCAATCTTCCGGTGGCATCACTGTGGCATTGCAGGAGGCCCAGGATGGAGATGTCGTCTGAGGAATGGGAGGGGGAGTTGAAATGGTTCGCGACTGGGAGGTGCAGTTGTTTGTTGCGAACTGAGCGCAGGTGTTCTGCAAAGCAGTCCCCAAGCCTCCGCTTGGTTTCCCTGATGTACAGGAAGCCACAACGGGTACAGCGGATGCAGTATACCACATTGGCAGATGTGCAGGTGAACATCTGCCAGATGTGGAAAGTCTTCTTGGGGCCTGGGATTGGGGTGAGGGAGGAGGTGTGGGGGCAGGTATAGCACTTGCTGCGGTTACAAGGAAAAGTGCCGGGTGTGGTGGGGCTGGAGGGGAGTGTGGAGCAGACAAGGGAGTCGTGAAGGGAGTGGTCCCTCCGGAAAGCAGATAGGGTGGGGAGGGAAAAATGTCTTTGGTGGTGGGGTCAGATTGCAGATGACGGAAGTGTCGGAGGATGATGCCTTGGATCTGGAGGTTGGTGGGGTGGTACGTGAGGACGAGGGGGATTCTTTTTTGGTTATTATTGCGGGGACGGAGTGTGAGGGATGAGTTGCAGGAAATGCGGGAGACACGGTCGAGGGCGTTCTCAACCATTGTGGGGGGGGAGTTGCAGTCCTTGAAGAATGAGGACACCTGAGATGTACGGGAGTGGAATGTCTCATCCTGGGAGCAGATGCGGTGGAGGCGAAGGAATTGGGAATAGGGGACGGCATTTTTGCAGGAAGGTGGGTGGGAGGAGGTGTTTTCCAGGTAGCTGTGGGAGTCAGTGGGCTTGAAATGGACATCGGTTTCTAGGTGGTTGCCCGAGATGGAGACAGAGAGGTCCAGGAAGGAGAGAGAAGTGTTGGAGATGGTCCAGGTGAACTTCAGGTTGGGGTGGAAGGTGTTGGTGAAGTGGATGAACTGTTCAAGCTCCTCGTGGGAGCACGAGGCGGCACCAATACAGTCATCAATGTAATGGAGGAAGAGGTGGGGTTTAGGGCCAGTATAGGTACGGAAGAGGGATTGTTCCACGTAACCTACAAAGAGGCAGGCATAGCTTGGGCCCATGCGGGTACCCATGGCCACCCCCTTTGTCTGCTCACATTAAACAATTTGTATACTTGGACTGACAAATCTCAGCTCCTCTACGCTTCCTAATTTTTCAACACTTAGGAAGTAGTCTAAGTTTAACTTCCAGCTTAAGAATAAAAAACCTCATACTTACTCACATTGACCTCTGTCTATCGTGAGTTATTTTTCCCACTTACTTCACATTGCTCCCATTTGGTCTGCCTATTGCCCCTTCTACTTTGGGACCATTTGCAAAATTGTCAATTCTCTATTCCTCAACCCACTTCATTTTAATTATGGCGACAAGCTAAGGCCCTGGGGAACACCACTCTAAGAGTCTTATTAACATCAGCCATATTCTCCACCTACTCTGTTTCCAACAACCAATTACTCCACAACTAAAGTCAAAAGGCAGTTGCCCATCTCTGTTCTTTCTAACGTGCTTTCCTATTACCAATGACCTCTCATGTGGCACTTTATCAAACCCTACTGGAAGTCCATATAGATAATAAAATAGACAAGCAACTGACTATGAAACACTACAACCTGTTCCAGAAGTATTACTCGATTAGTCAGACATGACTTACATTTAACACCACTGCAGAAGATCCCCAGGGTGTATTTTTATATCAACCTGTTCAGACACGTCTTGGGCAGGTGGGCCTTATGGCTCTCACGTCATTATACCTAGGTTCCTCAGGGTAGACACCTTTAATCAACCAGTTTAGAGAGGTTATGGCACACCTGTGGAACATGTGTGACTTGAACTCAGGCCTTCAGGTCATCGGATGGGGTATTGAGTACAAGAGGGCAGGTCATGTTACAGTTGTATAGGGCTTTGGTTCGACCACATTTGGAATACTGCGTACAATTCTGGTTGCCCCATTACCAAAAGGATGTGGATGCTTTGGAGAGGTTGCAGAGGAGGTTCACCAGGATGTTGCCTGGTACGGAGGGCACTAGCTATGAAGAGAGGTTGAGTAGATTAGGATTATTTACATTAGAAAAGTGGAGGTTGAGGGGATACCTGATTGAGGTCTACAAAATCGTGAGAGATATAGACAGGCTGGATAGCAAGAAGCTTTTTCACCCAGAGTGGGGGACTCAATTACTAGGGGTCATGATTTCAAGGTGAGAGGGGAAAAGTTTAAGGGAGATATGCGTGGAAAGTTCTTCATGCAGAGTGTAATGGGTGCCTGGAACGCGTTGCCAGCAGAGGTGGTAGAGGCGGGCACGATAGGGTCATTTAAGACGTATCTAGACAGATACATGAATGGGCAGGGAGCGGAGGAATACAGATCCTTGGAAAATAGGCAACAGGTTTAGATAGAGGATCTGGATCGGCGCAGGCTTGGAGGGCCGAAGGGCCTGTTCCTGTGCTGTAATTTTCTTTGTCTTTTGTCCTGGCCCAAGAGGTACGGACATGAGAATCCCAAGTTCATAGTGGTACTGTCCTAATCCCCCAACCACCTTTAGTTGTTCCATCAATTACTTTCCCTTCAAAATAAGGTGAAATGGGAATGCTTGCAGCTGAATGTACATGCTCAGCACCATTCAGCATTTCTCAGATACTGAATCAATCTTTGCTCACAAACACCAGGATCTGGACAAATTTCAGACTTGGGCAACCAAAGGGCTAGTGACATTCATATTACTCAAATGCCAGGCAATGACTATCTTCAACAAGATAGAATCTAACCATCTTCTTCTGATATTCAGCCACAATATCATTACTGAATCCTCACCATCATCTTTGACTTGAAGCAACGTGGTCCAGCGATATAAACACTGTGGCTACAAGAACAGGTCAGAGGCTGCAAATTCTATGGTGAGTAACCCACCTCTGACTCTCCAAAGACTCCTAACGTACACCTTTTAGATGTTGAGTAATGTGATGGGCCAATTTCCACTTGCTTGTATGAGTACAGGTCATGCACTCAAGAACATTGACATCATCCAAGGCAAAGCAACCCAGTTGATGAGCATCCATTCCACCAATTTAAATATTAATTCCCTCTATCATCAACAAACAGTTGCAGCAGCGCGTACCATCTGCAAGATGCTTGCAGAAACTCATTAAAGCTCCTTCAACAATAACTTCCACCACCTAGAAAGACAAGGGCAACAAATGAATGGGAGCACCACCACCTGCATGTTTTTCTCCAAGCCACAATCCTGGCTTGGAACGACAGTAATGTTTCTGCACCGGCACTTGGTCAATATCATGGAACTCCCTATGTAACAGCATTATGATGTGCCTACATCACATTGACTGCAATGGTTCAAGAGGGTACCTCACTACCACTTCAATGATTATTAGGAATGGACAATAAATACTGGCTTTGCCTGTGATCCTCACAACCCAAAAACAAACATAAAATTCATTCCTGTCAGTCTGTATTTATATGAATAGAACACTTAATATCTCAGTTAAAAGTAATAAGGTAAAAAAGTGTTGAGACTTTGCTACCTGCTCCAGTGGGGTGTATAATAACGTCTTTGAATAGGTTGGTTAGAAAATATCTGTTAAACGTACGTATTAGGGGTCTGTGGTGTGATGGTAGTGTCACTACTTCTGAGCCAGGACGCCTAGGTTCAAGTCACACCCACTTCGTAGGTGTGTCATGGCAAGCCTGAATGGGTTAATTTATAAAATATCTATGAAATGTAACAGAAGAAGAGCCATCCTGAAGGAAGGGAGTGTGTATCTGAATGGAGAAGCAAACTCTTGTGTGAAGAAAACAAAAAGGATCTTCCAAAATCTGTTGGTCAGAATTTATGCTTCATTAATAGTTTGGGAGTTTTGTTACCATTGACAGGAGATGATGGTTTCCTAAAAGTGAAATTGGATGACTAAGACATACTTTCAGTTAGAAGCTTTGAATTTGAGTTTATTTTTGAGATAGCTGCGAGTGAGTCCTGGAAGACAGTTGATTGAAACTAGGTCAAAGGTGGCTGAATATAATTTTCCACCATTATTTTGAGAAGCAAGACCAAAAGGTGAATGGAAAAATAAGGTTAATGCATGGAAATGGGATGCTTCTCGATCGAACAGAAAGCAAGGAATGGGCCTGACTCTTCTGCTTCCTGCCAGAAGTAAGGACAGCTGCAAAGCGTCCTTGAAGCTAGAAACCTGGCAGCTGCATAGCAAAGGTACAGATATCATCTTCAACTTTACAGAACAATTTATTTATAAGATGATTTATAGAATGCCTATGAGGCTTGGCCAGACTTTGACAAATTCAGAAAACTGGATAATATTTTTTTTGAAGAAAACATCATAGAGTTCAATTGATTAAATGAAAGATTACAGAAATTCCACTCAGAAATTCTTATATGTGGACTTGCTTTCAAATTGATGGAGTCAGTTATGATATTGAACACAGGTAAGCTCTTAGTGCTAAGCAGAGTTAAATTCAAAGAGAGAGACACAATGACAGATCAGACATCTGAAGCTCTACAAGAATCTTTTTGGACAGCATTGATTTTCAGCTGTTTCTATGGTAAAAAGAGGATCATCAGCAAAAAACAGAGGATATAAAGCACTCTGGAGCCCTTAGAATATGGGTCCCAAACAGCTGTATGAAAGAAGAATCACATAAGTAAAATGAGAATGGAAACCCTCTTGACGGCTGTAACAGGCATCAGGGATAGGGCAATTACGGAAGAAAATTGAATCCTTGGAATAATCAAGAGTTAGTTAGCAGACACTTTCACCGTGACTCAAACATTATCATGGGCTGAATTGTCCAAAAAGGAAGACAGGGTTTTGAGATGACACATGACATGGAAGATACAGAAGGAGAGGGTGAATTCACTGGCCAATCAGAGGGAATTATATTGGTCACCAGAAGCTTTAGTCTGATAACGAGCATTCATTTCATTCAGTCACATGGTTCTAGATAACGGGTGCACATTCATAGTATGTGTAGTGGACTGGTTAAACTGCTACATGGATTCTATAGTGAGGAAAACTGAAGCAAGGTCAACAAATGTGACACATTTCAGATTCATTGAAGGCACATTGAAAAATCACTGAAAAGATTAGTAATTCCATGCAAGATAGTTGGGCTAAATCACTTCATAAGTACTGATGTAGTATCCAGTGAAATACATTTAATGTGAAGTAAGCCTTCAATAAAAAGGGCCCAAATTAAGTTAGATATGACAAAATAATTATCTTTAGGAGGTGTGTAGATTTGCAGTTTTTCAAAGTTGGAATATTACTGCCTTCTCTTCACTAGCCTGAAGCAGAATGTTCAGGAGATAATAATGCTACCCGGGGACAAGGATTTAAAGAAAAAGAGGCAAATCATTTCTAAGGTATATTAACAGTTTTCACATCCAGTTTGTACCAAATCGAAAATTTTGTTAAAGGATGTAGGGGCACTGGATAAAGAAAATGCAAAGCATAGAGGATATACCTATGGGAAATTCATAATTACTTGAATCTGTATACTGGAGCAATATACATGGCTATAGAAAGTCATTTACATAATAGGATTTGAGAGAGAAATCATGCTGTAACTGATGAAATTCACAAAAAAATTTTAGCTGATCAACCGAACTATAAATTGACAACTGCTTTAGCCTGGGTAGTACATGCAAAAAAAAATACTTCCGATTACAAGGGACTACAGCACCTATCAATTAGTCGATAGTATAATTACAAAAGTACCTCTATAACTTGGGATCATCCCACAACTTTGAAAGGGACTACAATTATTTGATTTGATTCGATTTATTATTGTCACATTACCGTGAAAAGTATTGTTTTGCATGCTAACCAGACAGCTCATACCTTACATGAGTACGTTAGGATGACAGAACAGAATGCAGAATGTAGTGTTACAGCTACAAGTGCCCTTGTTATCCAGATGTTCCAGGGATCAGTGTAGGGCCAGGGGTATGGTGTTTGCTGTCGACCTACTGCGATGGGAGGCGAATTGTAGTGGATCAAAGCAATCTGAGGCTGGAGTTATGTTTGCCATTACTGGCTTTTCGAAGCACTTCACAATGATGGATGTCAGGGCTGCCAGTCGATAATCATTAAGGCACGTTGCCTGATTTTGTTTTGGTACTGGGATGCTAATAGTCTTCATATATTGTGTAAGCCTTGCCACAGTCAACGGGTGCTTTGGTTGTTAGTCTGAGACACTAGTTTAGTCTGAGACACTAGTTTAGTCTGGTATTGTCTCTTGCCGTCTCCGATGGCTTGTGAAGATCATTCCTACATTTCATGTATAAGTCAAGGTCACCCGACTTGAATGTCTCAGACCTGGACTTCAGCAGGGAGTGGACCTTCTGGCTCATCCATGGTTTCTGGTTAGGAGCACTGGGATTAATTTCTTTGGCATGCAGTCTTCTACGTATTTACTGATGAAGACTGCGATGATGGTGGCATACTTATTTAAGTTGGCCAAAGAGTTTTTGAATATGGACCAGCCCACCGATTCCAAGTAGTAACTTAGAAGCTCATCCATTACCTCAGAGCAGCATTGTATGACTTCCTGTACTGGATCCTTACACTTCAGTTCAATTTAGTTCAATTTTTGAAGCCTATTTTAAATGCCATGCATGCAGGCAGAAAAACATTTAAGTCACAAACTCAAAAATGATTAGGAGAGCTTTGAGGTATATTGTCATCAGAAAGGAATTTTAATCCTGGAGACGTGGCATACTTAAAGACAGAGCAAAAATAAAAGGTCCAGGGAAAAACAATGTTGGGAAAACAATTATCTTGCAGCATGATGCCCAAACTGTTCAGAGCACATTCCGCAGGCCTATTAGCACTGATTACAAAATGATAGAGCCTAAACTAATGATGGAAATGGAAGATGCCACCAAGCACTTCACAAAAGTTGTAAGGACATGTCTTTTTATTTGTGATCTTTAAAAAAAACTGTGGACTGAAATGAGAATGAGCTGCTTTTAAAAGCCAACATTTGAAAGCGTGGCTGTATGGTGTTAAAACAAATAACCTGGCACCATTGCAGGCATTGTGTCAACAACTGTTTGAATATGCAGTTATTGAAGTCTGAGTTGCAGATGCTTTGGAGCTGAGGGTGTGTACAGATGTGGCTCTTGTTGGTAACGAGGTGTCGATTGGTCTACGGACTAGTGACCAATTATTGATGACAGAGACCTTTTGCCTGCCAACAACTGACAGATTAATTCTCAGGTAACTGAACAGCTTGGAGCTGGGAGTGAGTTAGAGAGGTGTTTAGTTCTCCCCCGGTTTGGGAGTATTGTCTCTGTTCTCTGTAATCAAAATGAACTTCATGCGTGAACAGAACCAGTTTTATCTTCCTTGCAACAGTTCTTGGAAGCTGTGATCTTTAACTGATATGTCAGAAACTTTTTAATAAGTAAATTGGACACCTTGTCTGAACCTTGGTCTGAAAGTCAGGTAAATTGGGGAACTTTGTGTACTTTATAAAATCTTTAATTTTTGCGAAGATTCCAGGAATAAACCTCATTGAGTCTTTTGAGAAGGTGACCAAGCACTTGGATGAGGGTAGGGCAGTTGACGTGGTGTACATGGACTTCAGTAAAGCCTTTGATAAGGTTCCACATGGTAGGCTATTGGAGAAAATGCAGAGGCATGGGATTGAGGGAGATTTAGCAGTTTGGATTAGAAACTGGCTTTCTGAAAGAAGGCAAAGAGTGGTGGTTGATGGAAAATATTCAGCCTGGAGTCCGGTTACTAGTGGTGTGCCACAAGGAACTGTTTTGGGACCACTGCTGTTTGTCATTTTTATAAATGACTTGGACGCAGACATAGGTGGATGGGTTAGTAAGTTTGCAGATGACACTAAAGTCGGTGGAGTGGTGGACAGTGTGGAAGAATGTTGCAGGTTGCAGGGAGACTTGGATAAACTGCAGAGCTGGGCTGAAAGGTGGCAAATGGAGTTCAATGCAGATAAATGTGAGGTGATGCACTTTGGGAAGAATAATAGGAAGGCAGAATACTGGGTCAATGGAAAGATTCTTGGTAGTGTGGATGTGCAGAGGGATCTTGGTGTCCAGGTACATAGATCCCTGAAAGTTGCCACCCAGGTTGATATTGCTGTTAAGAAGGCATACGGTGTGTTAGGTTTCATTGGTAGAGGGATTGAGTTCCGGAGCCGTGATGTCATGCTGCAACTGTACAAAACGCTAGTGCGGCCTCACTTGGAATATTGTGTACAGTTCTGGTCGCCCTATTACAGGAAGGATGTGGAAGCACTGGAAAAGGTGCAGAGGAGATTTACCAGGATGTTGCCTGGTCTGGAGAGAAGGTCTTATGAGGAAAGGCTGAGGGACTTGGGTCTCTTCTCATTGGAGAGAAGAAGGCTAAGAGGGGATTTAATAGAGACATACAAAATGATCAGAGGATTAGATAGGGTGGACAGTGACAGTCTTTTTCCTAGGATGATGACGTCGGCTAGTACAAGGGGGCATAGCTGCAAATGGAGGGGTGATAGGTTTAAGACAGATGTCAGAGGCAGGTTCTTTACTCAGAGAGTGGTAAGGGCGTAGAATGCCCTGCCTGCCAATGTAGTTAACTCAGCCACATTAGGGGCATTTAAACAGTCCTTGGATAAGCATATGGATGATAATGGGATAATGTAAGGGGATGGGCTTAGATTAGTTCACAGGTCGGCGCAACATCGAGGGCCGAAGGGCCTGTTCTGTGCTGTATTGTTCTATGTTCTATGTTCTAAATGGAGCTCGATTTCCAGTGCATTACCCCAGTGAGTTGTCATTGTTCACACAGACCATAGCTCAGGAATATGGGTCACATCTGGGCAGCCAGCAAGTGAGTAAATTCTCCAACAGCAGGGTAAGTGAGCTTAAGGATTCTCCCAAAACTTTCAGTCATATGCCCATGCGCATGTATATCAATTGATGTCAAAGCAATGTTGCAAGGGCATCATTTTTAAACTGAAGTATTCTTAAAGCTTCAAAGATGTTAGAAAAGTGGAAGGGAAATTATGGAGGTTAAACATATGTATTTAGGTGCTAAACAATGAAGCCAATGTGTAGTATCTTTCAGTTAGGTCTCCAGTACTAAAAAGTGTTGTATACCAACAAAAAGCCGATGCAGAAATATTTTATTTGAACTATGAAAGGCAACAGAATCTTGATCTTGCAATTTTACCATTCCCCACATGAAGACTCATCATACTGAACTTTGCCTCCAACTGTCCTTCGACCCCTGATGTTACACTTTAATGATGCCCACCTTGGTGCTCTACACTGCCTCTTTGGAGGCCACTACAAATGACGTGTACTCCTCCATGCACCAATGGAATTGCGTTATAGCCAACACAAGTTCACATTTTAGAAATAGCATTATCCTATTCGTCAGTCGCATTATAGCCAACTCATGTTGCTGGAACACGCATTATAGCCGAACCAACCATATTGTGGTCACTGCCAATAAGCCTGGCTCTCATAGCCTACCTTGCCCTCCAATGCTGTTCTGCATATCCTTCATCATCATGAATCCCACTTTGATACATGCATCTGTATTTCCCCTCCAGTCTTGACTACCTCACCCTTTTGACAATGACCTCACCCTTTGCCACTGTTTGCACCCCCACTTGCACCCCACTCAATGATTAATACACAGACTGTATTTGCCCCAGAGTTCAGTTACGCCTCCATGGGGAGTTGTGTTAGAATCAAGCCCTGTTATTCCAGAGTAATCACAAAGTTAAAGAACTTAAAAATTATGCTGAGTTCCCCAGTTTATCTCTCTTTTAGACTCATGTTGACTAAAACTATAGACCAAGTTTCTGTACTTAATGAGTCATAGGGTCATGGAACAGACACCACGGTCCAAATCATCCAACGCTGACCAGGTGGGCCTAGTTTACTTTGAGCCATTTGCTTGCATTTTGCCTATATCCCTCTAAACCTTTCCTATTTATATACCTGTCCAAACATCTTTTAAATGATGAACTCACTTACATCTACTTCCTCTGGTAGTTCATTCCACATACAAACTACTCTCTGCGTGAAAAAGTTGTCCCTCAGGTCCCTTTTTCAATCTTTCTCCTCTCACCTTATAAATATGCCCTTCCAGTTTTGAACTCCGCCACCCTATGGAAAAGACCTTTGCCATTCATCTTATCTATGCCCCTCTTGACCACCTATGCTCCAGTGAAAAAAGTCCCAGCAGCCTCTTATAACTCAAACCCTCCAGACCCGGTAACATCCTTGTAAATCTTTTCTGCACCCTCATCAATTTAATAATATCTTTCCCATAGCAGGGTAAACAGACCTGCATACATTACTCCAAAAGTGGCCCCATCAACATCCTGTACAGCCACAACATGATGTCACAACTCTCATACTCAATGTTATGAGCAATGAAAGCAAATCTGCTAAACGTCTTCTTCACCACCCTGCCTACCTGTGACACCACTTTCAACGAATTATGAACCTGAACCTTTAAGTCTCTCTATTTGACAGCAATCCCCAAGGCCATACCATATACTCTAAGTCCTACTCTGATCTGCCTTACCAAAATGCAACACCTCATATTTATCTAAATTGATCTCTATCTGCTACTCCTCAGTCCACTGGCCCAATTGATCAAGATTCCTTTAAGGTTTTTGCAAAAAATGAAACCAGAAGGCATGAACACACCCCGCTTCTACAGATTTCCTAATATACACAAACCAGACAGCCCCTCAGACCCATTCTCTCTCTGCCAGGCACACCTTCACACAAACTGGCCAAGGACCCATAACAGAGGCTGAAACACCTAGTTGACGGATCACCCCATTCTATCCACTCAACCCAAGAATTCCTCAATATCCTCAAGAACATAAAAATCATCAATAATGAGATTATGGTATCCTTTAACGTCATAGCATTATTCACGTCAATTGACGCCACACGACTAGAGGAAGCAGGAATGCAGACCAGCAGCTCCATCAGCAATGATAACATACTCAAAACTACTACACACTTCGTCTTTCATGGTCAAATATATTTTCATATATAAACAGATCAATGGTACACCAATGGGGTCACCCAGCTCAGGATTCATCGCAGAAGCAGACATGCAAAGACTAGAACACACTACCCTCCCCCTCATTGAACCTAAACTGTGGATCCAATACGTGGACGACGCATTCATCATCATTAAATGCACCAAACTAGAAGAGACCCACCACCTCATCAACAACATATTGGCCGGGATTAAATTCATGAGAGAAGAAGAAATCAATCATCGTCTTCTGTTTCTGGACGTCAGAGGTGAACATATGACCAACGGAGAGTTCCAAACCTCAGTGTACAGGAAAGCAGCCCACACTGACCAAACCCTCAACATCCACAGCAACCACCCTAACGTCCACAAACAAAGCTGTGTTGGGACACTACTTAAGCGGGCCACCACTCACTGCAACACGCCAGAACTATGCAGGAAAGAGGAAGAATACCTATACAAAATCTTCGCTATGAACAGATATCCCCACAACTTCACGCGCAGGTGCCTACTAAATAGACAACACCAACAGGACACAATACGCCTAACACATTGGCCACACTGCCTTACATCAAGAACATATCAGAACTGACAATGAGACTCCTACAATCACTAAGAATCATGGTAGCACACAAGCCCACAGCCACACTATGACAAACACTCACAATGATTAGACACCATACCCACGACATGCAGAACCAATGTAGTTTACAAAGTACCTTGCAAGGACTGCCACAAACATTACATCGGACAGACAGGAAGGAAACTAGCCATCAGAATATACAAACATCGGCCAGCAGCAAAACGACACAACGAACTTCCCCTAATATCAGTATCCTCGGACAATGAAGGCCATCAGTTTAACTGGGACAACGTAACCATTGCAGCCCAAGCCAAACATAGACACGCACGGGAATTCCTAGAGGCATGGTTCTCAACCCATAATGCAATCAACAAACATACAGAATTGGACCCCATATACAAATCCATACAGAACAAAACCAGAAATTACAACTCACCATAACAGACCGGAAAATATAAATTCCAAGCAGAGTAGAACAATATCGCTTCATCGGAGGCCTCACTGATGATGTTACCTAGCATGGTGATGAAATGTCTGAACAAAAACAAGACAGCTCGGCGAGCAAGTCAACACCTCGATCAAGATCCCGTTGTACTCTTAGATAAGCTTCTTCAATATCTACTATACCATCAATTTTTGCGATGTCTGCAAACTTGCTTCCCATATTCTCATCCAAATTATTTATATAAATAACAAACAACAGAGGACCCAGTACTGATCCCCGCAGAACACTGCCGGTCACAGGCCTCCAGTCCAAAATACAACTTTCCACCACCACTCTCTTCTATCATTAAGCTAATTTTGCATCCAATTATCAAGTTCTCCCTGCAGCCCGTGTGATCTAACATTACTGACCAATCTACCATGCGAATTTTGTCAAAGCCCTTGCTGAAGTCCATATGGACACCATCTACCACTGTGCCCTCATCTATTTCCTTGGTTACATCCTCAAAAAATTTAATCAAGTTGATGAGACACAACTTCCCATGCATAAAGCCATGCTGACTATCTCTAACCAATATTCGCCTCTCCAAATGCATATAAATCCTGACTCTCAGAATCCCCTCCAAAAACTTACCCACCAATGACATCAGACTCGCTGGCCTATAATTCCCAGGCTTCTCCTTGCAGCTTTTCTTAAATTAAAGGCACAACATTGGACACCCTCCAGTCTTCCTTAACAAAAATGTCTATTTATTCGAAATAAATAGATCCTAGTAATGGTAAACAATTCTAAACCATCAACATGTAACTTGGCTGGTTAAAACTCTATCCCCCTTATATAAATGCTACTCTCCCCACACACAGACAGACATAGCCAGATCCAAAAAACACATTGGTATTCTGGGCAGAGGGAAAGACTGGAAAAGCTGTTCGGTGGTCCCTGTCCACATGATTTGCTGAGATGCTCTTTTTGCTGACCAGGACAGTTTAGGTATTAGACTGATGTCTTGATGTGCCATACAGCAAAAATGTTCCACCCCCACCAGCAGACAGACCCATCCTCTATCCGCCTCCCCCTCTCTCCCTATTTATTTCAGAACCCTCTTCCCCTCCCCCATTTCTGATGAAGGGTTTAGGCCCGAAACATCAAGTTTTCCTGCTCCTATGATGCTGCTTGACCTGCTGTGTTCATCCAGCCCCATGCTTGTTATCTCACACTGACAAACTGTTGGTTATGTGTCTGCACACAAGAGCACTTCAAAACGGCAATACTGATGGCCTTTTGGATGAAATGCCAATGTGCTAATTGATATGAATTGGCAATGGCAAGACAAAGGTGGGTGTGGATTCTGCAAGCATACAGGTAAACGCTCAGTTTTTGTTTCTGGTTTCTTTCAAACTTCTATCATGTTCCTTCCTCAGGCTTGATCTGGGTTAACATTACACCATAACCAGCTTGCCTAAAACCGTGAGAACTGGAAATTATCCTATATGCTTGTATGTTATGAACACTTGGTGTTTTATTCCAGTACAGCACTAATCCATTTGTTTTAAGTACATGTACATTTATCTTCTATAGAATCCCTACGATGTGGAAACAGGCCCTTTGGCCCAACAAGTCCACATCGATGCTCAGAGCATCCGACCCAGACCATTCCAATCTACACATTCTCGAAACACTACGGACAATTTAGCACGGCCAACCCACCTAGCTATCACATCTTTGGACTGTGGGAGGAAACCAGAGCACCCAGAGGAAATCCACTCAGACACAGGGAGAATGTACAAACTCCACACAGACAGTCACCTCAGGGTGGAATCGAACCCAGGTCCCTGGCGCAGTGAGGCTGCAGTGCTAACCACTGAGCGACCATGCTACTCGATTACCTACAATGTCATTTTAGGACCTTAGTATCCATCTAGTCACAACTTGCAAGTGAATAGGAAGTAGATAAGGAGTTGTTCATGTGCGCATCTGCAAACTTCAATGCCTCAATATCTACTCAACAAACCATAATTCCCGGTCTGCAATGACAGACCCGTGAATTGAAATTACAAACCTTTTGACTGTATCCTTCTTTTGGACGAAATGCTAAATCATGATCCCAAAGCACTATTCAAAAGAACAGCAGCTGGATACAGCTTGCTGTATATTCCTCAACTACCATCACAAACTGGAATTATGTCACTGTTTGTGGAATCTTGCTGTGCTTAGCTAGCTGTCACAATTCCTACTTTACCATAGTGAAGCCCCTTCAAAATTATTGACTGTGAAATGCCTAGGAACACCTCGGGATCCTGAAAGTTGCCAAATAGCATAAGTGGTTTCCATTCTGTTGTGTATTTTCTCTAAATCTCATACATGGGATCAAATTTCTCTCAGAATATTACAGAAAGTTAAAAGTGATAGTTATTTTCCTTATTGTCTCCTTTAAATAGTGGCCATTAAATCACATCAATCCATCAACGTATGCCAAAAGAAAAAAAAAATGCTCTGGAAAACTAAACATGCAATCCACAAGTCGTTGTGTCACCATGGGCATAAATCTTTGGACTCAAATACTTATTGAGACTGAAACTGGTCGTAACTTATAATATTGACAATGGTTGACAGGAAATTTCAAATAAAAACAAGAAATGCTGGAGATATACAGCAGGTTAGTCAGCAAAAAGAAAACAACAGGTTATAATTTTGCAGTGTCCTTTATCGGATTTGACAAGGGTACAAAACGAGACATTAATCTGTGGTTCCTTGTTAAAGATACTGCCTGATCTGCTTTATATTCCCAATTTTTCTGTTCCATTTCAGGCTTCTAGACAATGCAGTTTTTTTTCTCAGTTTATAGGAAATTTCTTTCAATTAATAGATAATAAACATGGATTTTTTACAACTGAAGTTTCCAGACTTAAAGCAATTCTCAATTATCAAAACTAAGTTAAATCTGGAACAGTGCACTGTGGAGGCAGTCTAAACAGAACAACTGACAGTAAGAAAAACACTGTATTTTGACAAGGATTTGTGCTGGTGTTTGACAGATATTTAGATAACTATTAATCTGTAAAAGAAAAGGCTATGTATATGTAGACTAGAAAAGGTTTGATCAATGTGTCTGTGTGTTCCAGTTTCCTGAGCAAACAAACAACTGTCAGCCTCTATTCCGGACAGGATAGAACACATGCATTCCATAACCATCTTATTCCTCAAGTTCCAGACTCTCAGGCAGATTCTTCTATAGCAATTCTAAAACTAAACACCACAAACTACAAAAAAAAGCTGCCAATTCATTATCATTCCTTTTGCGCTTCCACCCTACACAGCCTCATCAATTTCTGAAATATTCATCCATCAGCACAAATTTAGATTTATATTTCAACAAGTGAAATGATAATTTTTAGTTCCTGAAAATTTTTGCTTTAGCTACCAAATAAAGCAAGGAGTAATATGTCAGACAATACAGCAGGTACAAGGGGTCTTGGAAATATTTTTTACCTATCCTGAAGACACGAACAACCTTGCAACATCCTCTAAAAATAACAGTTGGCAGCCCTCCTAGACATCAAAATGCTTTTGCCTCCTTTATCACTAGTTTGTAATCAGATGCGACCTCTTGATCATTATCTCTATAGCCCATTGCCTCGGCAAATGGAAAGCACCGCCAAATCACTGATTATTAGTGATTAATGACAGCAAGCTGCTTTCCTAGAGTGTATTGCGTTAAAAGCATAGGCCGTAACAGAAAACATGAGAAAAAAATGCCTTCACCTGACATGCATTATACAGTAGTTGGTGCTCAAATTTTTTGATCCCGAGGATTTGCTGGAACATTTCATACAGCTGCTCCTTGCTGAGGATCAGCTCCGAAGCTGCACTAGCTGTCATTTTGGCTTGTTGCTTGCGTGGATCATCTTCACCGCGGTATATCGCGTCAAACTTTGCCATCCAGGAACTCAGGACTGTCTCCTTGCTGAGGCCATCAATTTCTGGCAAACTTCGAACTCGCTTTTCAATATGTTTCTTAAATACTTCTCGAGAATCATTGGCAGAGCATCCACCACTTTGCACCATTCTGGACACACGGTCACTCTTCAGAAACACCTAGAATGTGTGGAGCAATTGAAACAAAAGTTACAATCCTAAATCATTTCTGATAGTACCAAAATAAATTCTACAAAAATAATGCTTCAACCTAAATTCTCAAAATTTCACAACAAAGTGATGATTGATCTTTGAATAACAGAAGAAGTTGAAAAATATAATTTCTGGGCATATCACCCCACACCACAGGAATGATGTAAAGACTCTGGAGAGGATATAGAAGAGATTACTGAAATTGTTCAAAAATGAGACATTATAATTACATGGATGACCTGGAAAAGTTGGGGTTGTTCTCTTATGAACAGAGAGGACTAGAAGGAGATTTAATAGAGGGCTTTAAAAACTGAGAGTTAGGTAAAGTAAACAAAGTTAAATTTTGTCACGTAACAGCTTTCCAGAAGACACAGATATAAAATAGCTGGCAAAAGAACCAGACATAGCATAAGAAATAATCCATATTCAATGACTGGCTAGGGTTTGAAGTATTCTGTCTGATAGGGTGTTGATACAGATCAATATTAACCTTCAAAAATTAATAGGATAAATATTTGACGGACATGAAATGCAAGCTTATAGGGAAAGAGCATAGCAGTGTGATTAACAGGCCAAATGTTCTCTCTCTCTGTGCAAAACTAATCTATTATTCAAACATAACACATGAAAAAGGCATAACATTGATGAACAAAGATCAAATGCAACTAAATTATCTCTGATTATCATCTATAGTTATCAATAGAAATTACGAGAAATTTTGAGTGATTACTCTGTAATATTTAGAAACAAACCCTGCAGTGACATTGTGACCTATTATTTATTGCATCATTTATTTGTATTGTCTTTCTCAGACCAAACATCGATTTCTATCTCTTGCAACTGCACCAGAAGTGTCTCCGCAGAACATTCTCTCCTCTCCCTCAGGACCATGGTAAAGCATGTACACCAGGCAAATCTGTATACATTCCCCTTGATGGTGAATCTGCTGTTTTAAGCTACATGGTCAAAACACCCACCTTTATGCAATGCTGTTTTCTTTTAGTTATGGATATATGTTTGCTTGAGATACAATTAAATACTATGCGGTGCAGTCATTGTTGTGACGTAGGAAACATATTCCAAGTCTTGAATTAACTCTGGACTTCACTGTCACCAATTTCTAGCATGGCATTTCATCACAGCCAAATCCAAATGCTGCATTTCCTTGCAACCACTGGAAACACAAAGGGCTCAGAAATGGAGGTAAAGTGAGGTCTTTACCATGAATATAGATTGAGAGCCATTACAAATATCAAAAGAAAACTATTATAATGAGACCTAGCTTATAACATACCAATGCTCTAAGGAATCTGTCAGATGAAAGAGCATCTCTTCTTGCTTTTTTCCTGGCATTATCTAATTGCTCATGGTATCCCTGACCTCTCTCTTCGACCCAAGCTGACCTCTTTTACACCTTCATTGCCCGCAAAAGTAAGCACAGCCTCCTCAATTGCTAATCCTAGTGTTGTTCTTACTTTTCATTCCCTCCTAACTGGAAGAAAGAATGGTTTAAACCCAGAATTCTGGATGGTGGAATTACAGGTGTGAGGCCTGAGGCAGAAGCGTATAAGCAAGCTCAACAAAGCAAGCATGACTAGTCCACAGTATCAGAAAACAGTAATTTCTACAACTCTCATTGGATTGAATCCTTAGATTCCAGAGCTCTGCAAGGGAGAATTGGATGAGAACAAAAAATAAAGAAGCATATAGAGTGGAAGTGGGTAACAAGTAGGTAAACACAGTTTGTGCAATAAAGCATAAAAGGTAATTTTGTAAAGACTCAGAAAGAAGAGACAACCAGTTTTCTGAAAGAAATAAAAGTTTTCAAAACTTCTTACCTTACACTTATCATGGCTATCGCAAGAATGACAAAATTTTAAAATGATCACAACTACTTACACATGTGAGAAAAGAGCACTGACTAGTTGGCAAGTTGACTTTGATGGTACAATGTGTTGCCATGGAAAATGTCACAAGGAACTATAGGCTTCGCAAGTTTCTGTGTAATTCAAAAATGTGACAGGCTTTTATATATCCCTTCTGTTTGGCATACAGTAGCTGCTTGCGCATGATTGAATACTGCTTCCAGCAGGTAAAAATTAAACTTGCAGAAATTCATAAACATTGTTGTTCAATTATGTGACATGCAGATTGTACTTCTGAACTGATTGTGGCTTTCTGTTAATGGGAAATACCCATTTACAATACCCACCTGCACAGCTACTGCACAGTAATGGCATATAACAGCTTGCTTAATCTATAGTTCCATTTTTTGAGAGACTTTGCCTGTATCTTTCAGTGCCAATGTGCTGTTGGGTACGTAGTCCTAGTGATTGGGTCATTGCAAAGAAAATGTTCTTTTGGATATCATTAGCAGAGTACGAAGTAGTGTGTACAGCCAGCCCACGAAGCCAAACCAAAAACAAAACAGATACCATTGTATGTGTTCCACGATTGGGCAGCATCTGCTGAAAAATCCTTCAGTGTTCTAATAGCTACACGAACAACCAATTTAACTTAATCAGTTGTGCTCATCATGTGGGTCATTTACACTTGCTATAAGTGACATACTTTCATTTATTGGAACTTGTTCTCTGGAAACAAAGGGAATATGTTCAAGGTTTGCACTTTCTTTGAATTACTTAGGAATTTGGACAGCCTATAGTCCCCCATTTCTTTCCCCATGGCAACACATCAGCCAATCAAGATCAACTCACCTTGACTAATCAGCATCCTTTTGTCCTGTAGTGTGCACATTGTGCTTGTTTGAAATTTGGCATTGTTGTGTTTGTATTGAAGAGTGGGCGATGAAAAAGTGTCAGCAACATGTCTCTCTATTCAGGATGTTCTCTGTTACCAAGCACCAAGCAGACTTATAGAAATGTCAGTGAAAGGAATTATGTAACAGACAGAGAACAAAAAATAGAGAATGACAGCAAGAGTTAAATGAGAAATTCCTGACAATAAAAATGCTAACGTAGGTATGTACCTTAAAACTGCACATTTTAAGCAGATGGGTAATCAGAATTCAGTAAATGTAGTGTCACAGACTTATTAATGCCACATTACCCAGTTATTCCTCACATTATGTCACAGTAGTGGTCCTGGAAAATGCAAAATCAAGTAAATTTGATTTTTCTATAGAAACTAACGTATATTCTGGAGTTGGGTACTTGTGGACATATCTTGTTAGAAAAAAAATACATTATATTCTCAAAAGAAATAACTTTTAAACTAAAATTAATTTCCAAATGTCAAAGAAATTAAACTCTTCACGGAAGTTGAGCAAATTGGTGGAAACATTAAAATCATTAAACATGGGGCTGGTAAACAGTATGCAGGTGCAGAACGTCATGATACGTCATGGGAAAGAATCCTTGAGAAAGAGACTACAAGAATTGAGTATTGTAGAAAGAAAGAGAAACAGACTGAGAAAGAAATGGAAGGAACATTGAGAGCAGAGAGATAGATCAAAGCAACAAGTCAAACAACTCATGAGGATACATTTGCTGCAATGCTTCAGCGAAGCTCATATGTAAACTAAAGGAATTGCACCTCATCTTCCACCTAGGCACCTTACAGCCTTCTACACTGACAACACTAAATTTAATAATCTCAGAGCATGAACACCTCTCATTCACCTGTTATCCGCCCCCAGGTCATGTCCCGCATAGACTGCTCTAGCACAGCCAACTCATTTTCAAGTGTTCATAGTCCCCATTATCACCTCTTCTTCCCTGGATTACTAATCAACAGTCCCTTTGTCTTGATAAAAACTACAGATGCTGTAAATTAGGAAGTTGCTGGAAAAGCTCAGTAGGTCTGGCAACATCTGAGAAGACTGTATATGGAACGAAACAGCATATGAAAAGCAAAGGGAGCCCTAATTGATCATCGCCAGCAAAATTAACAAAGACCCTTCTGAGGAAGGATTACCGGACCCGAAACGTTAATCCCTTTGTCTACTTCCCTTTTCTCTCTCTCTGGGCACTGTCTCCATCTATCTGTCTCATTCCCCATTCCTTCCACCCCGTCGTCAGCATAAATATCACCCTTTCCCAGCTGCTTTCAGTTCTGATGAAGGGTCACTGGATTTGAAACATTAACTGTGTTCTCTCCTCTACAGACATTGTCAGACTTGCTGAATTTCTCCAGCATTTCCTGTTCATGTTTGTTTCTGATCTCCAGCATCCACATTTCTCTGTTCAGTTTATTCTTGTGAATTTAAGTGTCTAGAATAATGAGTGAGCGAAGCCGAGGAAAAGTTGTTATTTGGGATTGTTGAGAACTTGGATGAGTTTTTCCTTGGGGTTCACTGGCTGTGCATTTATCCCTGTTAGACCCTCAGTCTATTTTGGAAAAAAAAAATCCTTTTCCTTAGTTAAAGGCTGAACCAAAAATACATAATGAAAGCACTTATTCGCACACGGTAATTAATTATTTAAATACTGTGTTTAAAATCTTTGTCCCCTCTGAATTCAAAAAGATTGAGGCCGATTCCATCAATAGATATAAATTCTCCTCTAGGTGGCCTGTCAGCAAACAACACAATACTAAACATTGCAACGACAAAAGGACAACACCAATAAATGAGCAATCCTGTCCACTGTACTCAAACCTGGAGAAGGGAAGTTATATTTGCAGGAAAAAAAATGTCCAATCACAGCATTCTGCAATATAAATTTACTGTTTTCTAAAATAAGTGAATAAAACCTGAACTGAAAGAAGTAAAATATTACATGCAAAATGATCTTACCTCAAAATAACTTTGCACAGCATTGATAAAGGCCTCATCTGCCACAATCTGTGTTTCTCCATTTAGGAAAGCCTGAAAGCGATCTTTTACTGTCTGCAATTGCTGCTTATTTATCTAGAAAAGACAAAGACAACAATAAATAAACCTATATAAACAATGAAACCTTCAAAAGCTATTCAGTTTGAGGTATCTTCAAGACTACTATATAAAAAGTGTAGTTTCAAATCCACGTTCGGGGACATCTTCTCAAAGCAAATCATGTTACTAGTCCACTGAGCCTTTTCGTTCAAACCTTCAAAGCCTCAGATCTCATGAATCACTGTTAGATTTTCTTATAGGGCTGATATATTGTGTCAAAAACTGCAATCTCAACAGCATACTTATTCTGCAGTTTTTTTTCAAATTTAAGACTGTACATGGAATGAAACTGTATGTGAAAAGTGAGCCCTAACTGATCATCAGTTAACGAAGAAAACTTCTCGTCAGAGCATACCAGACTTCTCTCCAGTGGAATCAGTGGGTGATTCTTTATCTATAACTATGGAATCAAAATCATGTGTGACATTAAAACCAAATATGAAATGCAAGTGCAAATTCTTGTTATTTCTGACATCATTCCTGCCTAAAGCATTAAATCAGAGCTCAAGTCCCAGACTTTCCCAGTGTTTTCAGTCACTGTTTCCCCAAGGCAGGGTGTTTGTTACTCTCAGCTAAATAATTGGAACTAAACACTTTGTTTTTTTAAAACTGGAATGTTAATATCCCCATGAACTTATCATGGTAAATATAGAGCAATGTTTTCATGCTTGAGTAACACTTTACAGCAATAACAATCATTCCCATAGCAATTGGAGATATGTCAACAGTGATATCATAGCTCGGAACCCTATTCCAAACTACCTCAAGCAATGCACCTTTGTACTATGGAAAACTGGTTATAAACTTGATGCTGTTAACTCCATTAAACTGAGCTCAAAAAACAGCCCCATCCCTCTTGCTTTCTGTAGTAAGCATTTCTCTTGCACTCGGTCTCTTGCCAGTACCACTGGCAGATGTGATATCTGCAGTATTCAGTTAGTTATAATACCTCCAGACTGCAGCATTTTCTTATTGAGGCCATAGCAGATAAATAAGCTACTGGAGGATCTGAAAGTGTTAATACTGAGGAGTGTCTTAAGCAACATCCACTATGATGACATTATATAGACTTGGTGCAGAACAGCCTAAGATTTCAGAGGGGTGTGACTTAACTTCCAGACCTTCCTCAAGGTCTCTGTAACAATGTCATCTTAAAACATGGTGGCTCAGAGGTTAGCACTGCTGCCTCACAGCGCTGGGGAGATGGATTCAATTCCACCCTCGGGTGACTGTCTATGTGGAGTTTGCACATTCTCCCCATGTCTGTGTGGGTTTCCTCCAGGTGCTCCAGTTTCCTCCCACGTTCCAAAGACGCGCAGGTCAGGTGGATTGGCCATGCTAAATTGCCCCATAGTGTCTAGGGATGTTAAGATTATAAGTGGGTTAGACATGGAAAATGCAGGGGCAGGGGAATGGGTCTGGCTGGGATGCTCTTTGGAGGGGCAGTGTGGAGTTGTTGGGCCGAATGGCCTGTTTCCACACTGTAGGGACTCTATGTACTCTGTGTACTATGTGCTAAAATAACTTGTATACAATTGCTATCTTGCACTAACTATATCTTATATAAGATAAGCGCCTCCAGTTAGATGACAAGTGAGTTATTGAGCGAGTTATTAATTATCACAAATATATGGAAAGATACAGTGAAAAGTGCTTTGTTGCCACAATACAGTGCAATTTTGAATTACAAAAAGAATAAAAAGAAATTACAGAAATAGTTCAACTTCTGTTCAAGGGGTCTTCAAATACAGCTCCAGGGCTTTTGCAAGGTGTCCTGGGCCTCAAGGAGTCACGACTGTGGGTACAGCAATGACCACCTTGCCAACAGTTCACACTTCTGGTACCGTCACCACCGCAGATGACCCACTGAGTTCCCGAGACCCCACTCCCAGCCTACCGCAGCAAAGTGTCCTCACTCTGGGAACCATCACCACCGCAGCTACCAAGTACCTATTCCCGGCCTACCGCAGCCAGGAGTCCCCACTCCAGGAACCGTCATTGCTGCAGCAGATGACCCACTGACACTGTTCCAGCTTCCTCACGAGGTCAGAAGATGAAGAAAAGCAAAAAAAGAGAAAGAAAAAGCGGGGGGAGAGAGCGAGAGAGAGAGAGAGAGGGAGAGAAGGATGCAGCTGGCCTGGAGCGGACAGGCTCAAGAGTCTGCACACTACCGAATGTGCCGGCAATGCCATCCTAAAGAGGCTAAAGAAGTGGTTTTCTTCCACTACACTAGACTGTAGATTCCTTATGAGGAAAGAGGATGGCAGCAGCACATTGACCAAATAGGTGATACAACATGGTAAGCAGCAATGAGGATTCATCCTTCAAAAAAGTTACCATGTTAATCATGGCATTATGAATACTGCATATTCAACTACTGAAGAACCCAGAATTTCAAAACAGCAGTACAAATATTTTAAAACTCCAAAAGTTAGCCTTGTGCAGTTGACATATTACGTCAGAATGTACTTTTCCTGTCTCTACCATTGATTCATTTTTTTTTAAAATTGCAGATTAATTCAAACATAATGCATTTGAACTATTGCAATTCCATCATTTAGCTGTGCTTATGGCTAGATGTTAATGGATCTGTGGGTACACAACTTCTAAGACAAATTTATTTACTCTGAAATTCAGCGTCCAAAATTGAAGACAGCACTCCATCTGTGGTATGTGTAAGCATTTGTAAACTGAAGCACGATTTCCTCATTTTTTGAATTCCAACTCCCTTGAGATAAAGACCAATAATTCATTCACATTGTTTTGATTATACAATGTGTTCTGTGCATGATTTTATTTTGTGATTTATGTAATGATACTTAAATTTCTTGGATCCTCCATAGCTCACAATTCGAACATTTTGATTTTTTTTCACATTCAAAGTGGATGACCTGACACTTCCCTACATTGCACACCAATTATTGTAGGTTTGCTAATTCACCTAACCCATCAATTGGTCCTTTATAACTTCATTCTCCCATCCACAAAATGTATTGTACCGCCCAGCTTAGAGTTATCTATAAACTTGGATCATCTATATCTACATGTGTACCATGACAGATCCCCGAGATGATACTACTTCTCGTGTACTGTCAGAGAACTTATTCTTTCTCCCCACATCAGTTTTCTTCAGGGCTCAGGAAAACCTGATCTGCATACTTTCACAGCTCACACCCTACCCACTTGTTACATCACATGCCATTTTTGTCATTTCACCCTGCTTGCAGAACAATATACAAATCCATGCCGGAATGCAGGACAAATGTGGATGCAGAGTTGAATCAATTATAAGGTATGCCTTGGTTCTCCACACGTTATCCCAGTGTTTAAACAGTATTTGAAGACTTTCTAAACATCTGTAACAGAGGGCTGGTCGACACCACTATGATAGTTAAAACCAAAATTAAAACCGAGAATCTCGCCTCGCCTCGTAATCTGTTAAATGAAGTGTGAAAAGTGTATAACCAGCCTCTCACCCCTAATCTGTTATAAAGGAGCAGTTAAATGAAAGAAATCCCTGAAACTTCATAAGCAACAAGTAACAATTTATTTATCTAACTCTAACAGTGAACAAAATAACAGAACTACTAATAAAACCAAATAATTCCCCCTTTAACTACTAACTATTCCCAAACTAAACAAAATTGTTATGGTATGCTGTTCTAATAAATATATGTCCCACTTATACAAACCAAAGTTTTTTTTCCTATTACTCTGTCTCTCGAAATTATAGCCAGGATAAGTCTTCTGGGATGTCCTTTGTCTTCTCCACTATTTTCCATTCAGGAACGCCTTTCTCCATCAAATTCATGTATCAGCAACATTAGCTGAGAGGGCTGTAATACCTTTATTCAGACACTGCTTACTCTGAGAGCTTAGGGATTTCTGTAAGAGCCAGTGAATTTCTTTTCAGACAGCAGTTTGCTCTCACCCTGATTTTCAAATAACTCTTCTTTTAGACCATTGATGATCTATCAATTTCTTACAATAGGATTGATCCTATGTCATTAAAACCATGACATTTAAATTTAATTGGTTTTTACTCTCCAAGTGCCTGGCTTAAATTAATTGGCTGATATTCAAACTGGTTGCCTTGCTAAGCAGCTTTTTTTTCTAACCATACAGCCTTTGATACAAATGTTTCAATTTTAAGAATTCTCTGTGCATCTGCAGACTTTTTTTAAAATCTCCAAGCCTAGAAAAGCACATCATCTTTTAAAGGGACCACACACTAATCCCCCCCCCTATCATTTTACAAACAAATTCTAATGTTCTGCCTTCCTATCCCCAAATACTGGACCCAAATTTGCAACATATCTCACCTCCTATGCAAACCATTTCGCAGCCCACAACCCCTCAGGTCACTCTTGCTGATTCTATACATTGACACATGTCCTCCATGCATCCTTATATCATGCGTTCCAGCTCGACACCACCTTGTATACCCTTAGATCACTAATGCCAGCACAAGTCACTTCTATGCCTCCAAAAATCCTCCATGGATACTACTCAGCATGGACTATGTATAGTACATACTCCTTGCAAGAAAAAAGTCTTCACGTCACTGATTCTGAGAAAGAAAATGCATCCTGCCTTGTGAAAAAAAAATGTAGTTCTATTAAAGTGTGTCAATGAACTAGAAGCCAGATCGAAGTGATGATCCTTTATTGCAATTTCTTAAAACTTTCACCCATTCACAGGTGAATGGAACACCTACTCTGGTAAAATTTGAGACTTAGATAAACATTCATAATGGTCACAGCTGTCCAAACAATAAACCACTATCTGCAAAGGAAAAACAGCAGATGCCTATTTCAATTTCAAAATTGAGTGCTTGTCAAGATGGCAGGTGGTTCAATTTTTTTTCAAATGTAGCCTTTTTACAGTTGTCAAACATGAAGCTTTTTTATAAAAATGAACAAAGGCCAATTAAATCACAATAAAAAAGTCAACAGCACCAAGTGCACAGCATTTTGTAACATTTTTCACTGCATTATGGTGTTTTCTCCATTGCTAAAGCAGTGAAGTACATGTGAACAAATGCACAAGGGTGGTCAATATAAAGATCAAGTGATCTTTGAAGGCCAGATCCCTATGATGAATTACTGCGTAAAAATACATCGACAGAAACTAATGTGACATTTCAAGGTACGTAAATACATTCCAATGACCTTTCCGAATATCCCAGTAGGCTTTCCAAAAGCTTTTAAAACTGACATGCCTTTCAGGAATCTGCACCACCCAATGAAAATGATGTGTGGGAGGATATCAGGTTTTTGTCCCCAGTTTAAGACAGGAAACATTACCTCAGTCAGGGCAGGTTTGCATTTTATACCCTTGCATCACCAGCCTGCAAAAACACCAGAGAAAATGGTGCAAGGCTGAGAAAATGGAGGAAAATCAGGTTCATCCAAAGCTAAAACTAATTCGGGCCATTTGTGCATCTAGACAAATATCTATTCCCATACCACCCAATCCTCATCCAATGATCGATGAATGTCACACCTCCAAGTCCATGATTTCTCATTTCTGCCAATATAGTTCACAGACTTACAATTACAACAGACAGCCTCAAGACCCAGCATTATCCATTTCCCTTTTCTAATGAAGTCAATTACAAAGATATTGCATATTAAGTGCAACGACTATTTTGACCAAGTTAGTAAGCTTTTTGCAGCTCATTAAATGCAAATACATTAATTTCTTAATCTACTCTAGCTAATCATTTTAAAAGCTTCACAGATTTCAGACAATCAAACTGTTTGTGAAGTATCTTTTAAGTCTGTACCATTAACTATTCACCTAAAGAGTTGAATGCATCAACACTGCAATGCGTCTATTCTATCAGGAACACAATCAAACAGCTATCTACTGTTGAGATCATATGCATATGTCACCCAAAGCTGAACCTATGAGCTTTCATTGTCATTCTTTCGGATGTTGATGACTCCGATGTGAACAAGGTTTTAGCTGGAAATGAATCAGATTACTGATTTTGTTATTATTCAACACTAACTGAATTTACTGTCCATTGCTTTTATTGAGCTAATTTTTTTAATGCCAATACTCCTGCTGTAAATGCACAGGAACATCAGCTCTCTTGTGAAACCTTATCAAATGCTTTCTGGAAGTTCGCTAACACAGCACCCATAAACATTTTACAATCCACATGTTGGTGATCTCCTCAAAAAAAATTCAATCGAATTTGTCCAACACAACATCCTCAGAAATTTATGCTACTCTCTCTGATCCGCTGATACCTTTCCATTCTTTCTGCAGTGAAATATTCTAGTAGCCCACTCATAGTTGATGATAAACTGACAGGTGAAAGTTATCCAGCTTCCTGCTCCTTGTCTTCTTAAAATGGAAATAGCACTCTATCATTTATCAATCCAGAGGGAACTGTTCTTGAATCTAAGGAGCTTTGGAAAATTATGACTAATGTATTGTTATTTCCTCACCTATTTCTTTGCATATCTATTTGTGGAACCCCTCGAGATTTGTCAATATTCAGTCTCATTCTCAACCAGCATTTTCATAAGCTTACAAGAAGTCCATTATGTTCCTTGCCTAACTTTATTTTGGTTTCCTGTCCCTCTGGTATTTTCATTCAACTGTGCAAATTGTGTGAATCAGTGGAGTTCACTTGCCCGAACCTGGTGTCCATAACTCTTACGTGTGAATCAGAAATGCAATTTAAACATCAAGATTCCTAAGTAGCCATACGTGGTTAATGGCTAACTTACTAGATAACACTGGTATTTAAAGCTGCCTAGTGAAAAGGTATTTCATTTTCCTTGCATCAGAAAATTGATGTTAACTCTGGCATAGATCAGGTTTCAATTTTTAGCACAGGATTTCAACCACAAATTGATAAACACACCAGGTGCATTGGATATATGACACAGAAACATGACACTCCGTCAGTGGTTGTGCACAATTTGTACCTCCTCCCATCATTTTTCATCTAAGTCTACCACCATAACCTTCCATTTCCCTTTCCTCATATTCTTGTCTAGCTTTTCCTTAAATTCCTACTATGACAATTCCCTGGTGTAATGAGAGTTCAATATAGGTTGGGCTCAAGTTCTATACTTTCAAATTCTATAATGTTACAAGTGTGATGTTTTCTAAAGACATTATGTTTTAAAATATCTCTTTTAATTCAAAATAAAATAGAGGAGACAGAATATTCATTCTTTCCAGTGATAAGCAAATATGACCTGGTTGCCACGGAGACCAGTAGCTTTGGAGAGGAGGGGTCTGGCTTAGTGAAGGCTGGGTTCTAGCTCGTATACCTGAGCACAAAAGGATGGCTCTGGGCAGCCTCACAGACTCTTGGATTCAGAAACTTTGGACACAGAAAGGGAGAAAGAGCCCAGAGAGATTACATGCTGCTGCTTTAGACAGTGCTGTTAGCCATGAAGCACAACATGGGTGGCAGCTGGTTTTCTGGTTGAAGAGGAGATGTGATCTACGGGCATTTAGGGTCACAGGACGGAAGGAGGACTCTCCAGAGGGGGCCTTGCTGCACTACCTGAATGAGAGATTCTCAGAAGACTGATGGAAATGACCTTTAGTTGGACACTAGACATTACCAAACAGCAAACTGGGGAGAAGTGAGTTTGTTTTAAAGTGGGAGTAAGTTGGTACTGGTTCCTGCGAAGGCAACAATTCTGCAGAGTGCAGAGCGTGACATATAACCAGCCACGTTAGGAAGCTGGGGGTATGGACAACCTTTTCTGTTGTATAGTGTATTGTTTGCTGAATAACTCTGGTTTTAATTTTCTTAAGAAATGTATTACGTAACTATTTTTCTCTCAGGGTCATTAATTTACAGAACTTTCTTCTGCAGACAGCAGTGGATGCTGTTTGGTTGAATGTGTTCAAGACTGACAGATTTTTGGTCAACAATGGACTGGGGCTTATTGAAGGAGACAGGAAAGTGGAGTCGAGGCAACAATTAGATTAGCTTTGAACGTATTGAATTGCAGAACAGGCTTGAGGGGTTGAGTGACCATCCCTTGCAACCAATTCATTTGTTTAGTATTTTTATTGCAATAAAGTTCTTAAAACATAAAATCTTGTCGTGTGATCATTTTAAATCAATCACTAGGAATTCAAATCTCTTTAAAGATTGTCCACTTCTACAGAGACCAGAACAGTAGCGAAATATACTCTATTTTGTCGTGATATTTTACTTCATCCATAACCTCAGAATCCTCAAAGTTTCTGCCACAGAAGGTCATTATTCAGCCATCAGTCCTATGCAACAGAAAGATATCTACACAGCATAATCCCATTTTCTAGCTCTTCAATCTTGCAGCTTACGACATTGAGTACATTTCCAGTGCACTGCAGGAGGCCCAAGATGGACATGTCGTCTGAGGAATGGGAGGGGGAGTTGAAATGGTTCGCGACTGGGAAGTGCAGTTGTTTATTGCGAACCGAGCGCAGGTGTTCTGCAAAGCGGTCCCCAAGCCTCCGCTTGATTTCCCCGATGTAGAGGAGACCACAATGGGTACAGCGGATGCAGTATACCACATTAATAGATGTACAGGTGAACATCTGCCTGATGTGGAAAGTCTTCTTGGGGCCTGGGATTGGGGTGAGGGAGGAGGTGTGGGGGCAGGTGTAGCACTTCCTGCGGTTGCAGGGAAAAGTGCCAGGTGTGGTGGGGCTGGAGGGGAGTGTGGAGCAGACAAGGGAGTCGCAAAGGGAGTGGTCCCTCCGGAAAGCAGACAGAGGTGGGGAGGGAAAAATGTCTTTGGTGGTGGGGTCGGATTGCAGATGGCGGAAGTGTCGGAGGATGATGCGTTGGATCCGGAGGTTGGTGGGGTGGTACGTGAGGACGAGGGGGATTCTTTTTTGGTTGTTATTGCGGGGACGGGGTGTGAGGGATGAGTTGCGGGAAATGCGAGAGGCACAGTCGAGGGTGTTCTCAACCACTGCGAGGGGGAAGTTGCGGTCCTTGAAGAACGAGGACATCTGGGATGTACGGGAGTGGAATGCCTCATCCTGGGAGCAGATGCAGCGGAGGCGAAGGAATTGGGAATAGGAGATGGTATTTTTGCAGGAAGGTGGGTGGGAGGAGGTGTATTCTAGGTAGCTGTGGGAGTCGGTGGGCTTGAAATGGATATCGGTTTCTAGGTGGTTACCCGACATGGAGACAGAGAGGTCCAGGAATGTGAGAGGGGTGTTAGAGATGGTCCAGGTGAACTTCAGGTTGGGGTGGAAGGTGTTGGTGAAGTGGATGAACTGTTCGAGCTCCTTGTGGGAGCACGAGGCGGCGCCGATACAGTCATCAATGTAACGGAGGAAGAGGTGGGGTTTAGGGCCAGGTGTAGGTGCAGAAGAGGGATTGTTCCACATAACCTACAAACAGGCAGGCATAGCTTGGGCCCAAACGGGTACCCAAAGCCACCCCCTTTGTCTGTCGGAAGTGGGAGGAATTGAAAGAGAAGTTATTGAGGGTGAGTATGAGTTCGGCTAAGCGGATGAGGGTGTCAGTGGAGGCGGACTGGTCATGCCTGCGGGACAGGAAGAAGCGGACGGCCTTTAGGCCATCTGCATGGGGAATGCAGGTGTATAGGGACTGGACGTCCACAGTAAAAATGAGGTGTTGGGGACCAGGGAATTGGAAGTTCTGGAGGAGGTGGAGGGCGTGGGTGGTGTGCTAATCCTTTATCATTGCTAGAAAATTTCTGTTCCTGGAAGCACCTTTGAAAATGATGTCCTATCATTTTCTGTCATGCAAAAACCAGAACTATATGTAGTACTTTGCATGTTATACAGTTCTAGCATACAACTTTCTGGCCATTATATTCTATCCCTTGGCTAATGTGGGAATGCATCCCTGATGCCTTCTTAATCACTTTATTACTTCATGCTCCATGTGTAACTGTCTTACTCAATCATCAAAATGGTCAATTTGTTTTTCCTTCCTACTCTTAACTGGAACAGAAGAGACTTCCATTAGATTTTTCAATAAATTCAAAAATAACATTTATTACTGGAAAACAGATTCTTCAAAAAGTTGGTAAACTTGTCAAAAACTAAGCCATTATGTGAAATAATCTATATTACCTCAAATCCCAAATATCACATATTCATCCAGATAGGAGAAGATACACAGAGCAATTATGAGTGAAAATAAACTGAAAACTTGGTGGATCAAGAGACCAAGCTAAAAGGATGGATTGAGGTGACTTTCTCACAGTTCTTCAATATTCTTTCAGTTACTTTTCGATGCATTCATGTTGCTGTTGGTCACAGATGATGGGAAATATTCAGGTACAGATGAGGAGTCCTGATATTTGAAACTTAATCAGGTTTATTCAAAATATTTCACTGAGAGAGCTGTAGGCAATGTGCATTCAGTTCCAAGCTCTGAGTCTTACAGACTGAGAGTCAGTAGCTGCACCCATGCGAACAATTCCAACAACTGCACATAGTTCCAAGGTCTGTACTGAAAGAACACCCATTACTTCAGTCCAGAGGCCATTGCTAGCTAATGGAAGCATAGCATCATTAGTGTTTTTCAGCTCTGATTGCTCCACAATGATGATAATAAGACACCACCCTCATGTCTCTCTGCAAATTTTCTGGGCACGGCTTTCCAAAGTCACCTTTTTTTTTAAGGTAAATAGACCATTGTCTCCTTTATCTTTCCAACTTTCCAGTTCAAATCAATCCCATGATAAATTCTGTGCAACACAGTAGTGTCCAAATGTTCATTTTTCAGTTCTTAAATCCATAGACATACGCATTCCCAACACTACTGACCAAAATCTATGGAAATAAAGCCCTTCTGTTCCCGTACATTCTTCATTAGTCTATAATTTTTGTCCATTCCCTGATTGTTTGTTCTTCTCAAATGCATTACTAGACACATCTCCACACTGAATTACATTTGCCATTTTTCTACATTGTATATTATTTTGCTGCAGGGTACAGCTTTCTTCTTCTTTCATATTTTTGTATCATCTACAAACTTAATCATGCCTTCCTATATCTCAACTAAATCAATGACATGCACAATCAAAGTAAGGTACCTAATAGTGAACGATGTAGAAGCCTAATAGCAACAGCTTCCCAATATCAAAAATACCTGTGATCATTCTTTTGCTTCCGGCTGCTGAGCCTAAATTTGGATCAACCTGACACTATCCCTTGGACCCCATGGGATTATACCTTCCCGGTCAATCTCTTCTATTGAACCTTGAAAATAGCGTCACTATAATACCTGCAGCGTCCAAACATTCTACCTTCAGTGACTATCTTGTTAACACTTTAGAGAAAAAGCTCAATTACATTAGTCAGAAATTGTTTTCCTTTAATAACCTATGCTGTCCCTAATCTGTGCCTTTTTAAGTGACAATTAATACCGTTCTTTCATTTCCATTAATTTAGCCATCTCTGATGTTAAATGAAGTAATTACAGGCCAGTCAGCTATTTCTTTCTCCTTTTTAAAACAATGTTACAACATTAGAAGTCCTCCAATCCTCTGACGTTTTGTTGGATTGGAAAATGATGATTACAGTCTTCTGCATTCCTCCCTTGCCTCTCATAACAGCCTAGGGAATCATTTTACCGAGGCTTGGTGATTTATCTACTTTCAAAGCTGCCAAAACACTTACACTGTACTTTTACTATGCTCATCTTTGCCCGTATTTCTCAGTTCTCCTTCATTATAATTTTCTATTTATTCATTTAGTTATTTATAATGTTTCTTTTATTAGGAATAACTAAAGTATTCATGAACAATCCATGCATATTTTCCGCCTAAACATGCAAGTTACACTTTTAGTCTCTAATGAGCCTTAGCCTTTCCTTAGTTATCCTTTGCTCTTTGTGTTTTTGTAAAACAGCTTTAGATTTTCATTGATTTTATTTGCCAATATCTTCTCATACGCTCACTTCGCCTTCATAGCTTCCACTGTGATTTAACCTCTGCGCTTTCCTTATTCAAGGCTTTCTGTAGTACTCAACTCGTCAGGATCTGAAAGTACTGAGACGATAATCTGAAAACAGAATATACAAGATTACCAGAAGAAAGCAGGAGAACAGCCTTAAGTGAAATGCTCTTTTGGAGAGTTGGTGCTGGCACAATGGGCCAAATGGCCTCCTGCACTGTAATCATTCCATGATTTTGTTACTAAGATCTGTGTCTCCATTTCCTAGATCTCTGACTGGTGATGGTTGGGGTTGGGGGTGGGGGATGTTGGGAGTGCTACCCTCTCACTCTAAATGCAGAAACACATATATCAGGATCCTTCACTAGCTCCTTCTTCAGTTCCTCCCACTCATCTGTCATTGATTTGCCTTCAAGTAGTATATTTTCCAGTCCATGTTTATCCAAATCAAATTCTAGCTTAGCAAACTTGGCTTTTCTCCAATTAAGAACTTCTATTCATTATCTATCTTTGCTCATTTTCATAATTTCACAAAATCTAACTGAATTATGATCACCATCATCAAAATGCTTTTCTTCCAATACCTCTTCAACCCGCCCAACTCCATTCCCTAAAATTAAGTTCAGAACCGTTGATTTCCTGTCCAGCTTATTAGAAACTTGCTAAAACTAAAAAAAAATTCTCCTGAATATGTGTTAAATCAAAGGAGCACCGGTCCCATATGATAAGAGTAGGCAATGAGCTTGCATTCTTTGATGACAACTGTACTGAAAGTGGAAGTAGAGCTGAAAATAGAAATTGCTGGAAAATCTCAACAAGTCTGAAGATTGGACCCCTGAAATGTTAATTCTGCTATCTGTCCACAGATGCTGCCAGACCTGCTGAGTTTTTCCAACTATTTCTGTTTCTGAGTCCTAGCATCCCCCGGTTTTTGTAGAGCTGAAAGAGCCTCTGTAACATGCATTGCATCTTGTCAGTGAAGCACATCTTGGTGTTGTCAAGATGAAACCATGAGCCCATGAAACAAGCTGGTGGCCAGCAACAGATCACTGCAACAAGGAGTTCATTAGAAAGTGTGCAGTTTGTACACTTGCAGTGAGGTATACCAATCTATGTCCAACAACTTCCAACCAACCCCATGGCTAACAAAAATCCTTGCAATGACAGCAGATAGGTATTTTTGGAGAACTCTCTGCAGCACCTAGAATGAGTCAAAATACGCATTTATCCAGGGCTCTCTTTGAAGTTTTCTCAAGAGCTACATTTTGATTTTCAAGGGTCTTTTATTTTCTTTCTCACTAACTCCTTCATTAGGAGATGAAGCCATGCATTAACATTACCTTCTATAAATATATTGGCATATTTATTAAGTATCCTCAATACTTATCAAACCTCCATCAAAATTAAAGCCCCAACAAAGAAAGCTCTAATTTCTTAGGCATCACAGTACTTAAACTGGCACAAAGCAACAGGCATAAGCTAAGAATTTTTTTTCCAAAATAAGTGACATTTCTATTCGCAAGAAGCCATCACTCTAAACATACTTTCCACAAACTGGTGAGGTAGCAGCTACATGCTTTGTCAGTACATATGCACACAGCTGGAAGATTTTAACCACAGACAGCTATGACACTCTTTACTGCTTCTCAGATTTAAATTTCACAATTCACACAGTGTTTATTACAATAATATTCACTGAAGATTTCCCCACATAGTAGTTCCTGAACTCATGCAGTCTTAAACTAGAAGCTTCAAATTCATTTGCAGGAAATTCATTTCCTCAATTATTTCAAGTTTTCCCTGGCTCCCAATTAACTAAATATTTATTCGTTAACAGTTTAAAACTGTTCTTTCCAGTCTCTTTGACTCCCGTCCCTCTTGCAGCATCCCTCTGCACATCACCCCTCTTGCAGCCGCAATATCTCCCTTCTGCATGTCCCTCTTCCTTCCACCACTCCTTGTGTGCACTCTCCTCAACCTGTTATGCAGCGTCCTCTCCCTCTCGCGATTTCATTTTCTCCCACTCCAATGATCCCCTTAAAGGATTCTCCACCACCCCTAAACACTGCTGCAGCCATCTCCTTATCATTCTTCTTGAAGCCCCTCCATTCTCCCAGCCAAACAGTTTCCTTTCCTGACTCTTGCAGCCTTCTCCACCACTCTTGGCAGACAAATCCCTGGTCTATCAAAGACATTGCTCATGGCCTTAGCTCAGCTCCACAAAAAAGCCCTGAAAGGCCTGGCTCTCGGCAGAATCCCTAACCTACAAAAGCCCGTCTCCCAGAAATATCAAACTCAAGACTGTGATTATACTTCCATTTTGTACTTTAGAAAGGAATAGACTTTTTGGACACGTCAACCTTGAATATTTGGACCCTACAAAATAACATACACATAATTACACTTCTGAAAGTCTAATTCAGATGCCAACCTAGAGTACACAGATCCTTAGACTGTAGACAGAGAGAAACTGTTGCACATGTTCAGTCTGTGTGCAGCCATCTCGGACAAACTCTCGTACGCATAGAGAAATTATGAGTCTTCTTCAAGTTATTGGGTTCAAAACGACAGTCAGGTTCTGAGCCCCCTGTGAAGATAGTGTGACCCCACTTCACAAGTTCTAATAAACATCCCTGTGATAATTTTGGCACTTTGATCATATTGAGTTATGAAACACTCAGCTCGTACACCTCTCCCTGAACTAGTTCCAATGTACCATCTAAAGCCCTCCCACTCTTCTATACATTCAATCTGTTCCTGTACTTACTTTACCTTAACTTCTTTTTTAAAACCTCTTTCCTGGTTTTATGTTCTTTTTACTTACCTCTTGTGAAGAGCTCGGTCAGCGTGACGTCTCCAAGGTGTGATAGCACGGACTCATGGAGGAGACATCGGAGGTGTGTTTGCGCTCCTGGCAGCTTCTGCATCAACGCGGTGGGCCCAGCACTGACTCACAGCTGCTGTGGCGGAGGCGGGTTTGAGTTCCCCGCAGCATCGGCATCCAGCACAGATTCATGGAGGCAATGGCAGAGGTGAGTTCGGGCCCAGTGCGTGACCTGACAGTACTGGCAGCGGCTGCATCGGCGAGGTAGGCCCAGGGCAGAATCTCGGCAGCTGCGGCATGGAGTCTGGGCTGGTGCATTTGCAAGGTCCAGCAAGGATTCATGGTGGCAAAGGCATCGCAGGAGGCGAGGTGGCACTGAAGAATAGTGACTTGTCTAGACTCATGTATCCGCTCCACGCCCATGGCTGAGGACTTAAGAAGGGCTCTAAAGTTGAACTTTATTCCTTTACCTTTCTGCTTTGATAATCTATGTTCTTGTTTATTTTTCGGTATTTTAGGATGGCACGGAAAATGGTGACACTATACAACAGTTTTCACTCTGTTTTGTGACAAAATACTTGTGACAATAAATAAATAAATAAATAAATACACAAAACATGTGGCACCAGTTATTGTCCAGATTTGACTGTCTTTGTGCTCCTGCTTATTTATTTCTTTCCTAGCTCTCTAAAACCTGCCCTCAAGATGTCATTGTCTTTTTTGCCCATCTTATTGGTACAAGATGGATCACAACTTGCTTTCCCTTACTCTTTGGATGTTCTGCAGCCACTCAAGCGGCATCCTCGATTTTGGTACCAATGACATAGCAGACCATCCTGGAATTATATTTGCAGCCCCAGGAGTTCCTGGCTGTTCCTGTTATTAGTAGGCTGTGTATGCTTATTAGGAACTAAGTTGAATGTCAACAAATAATTACACTCAGGCCTGCTCTACTTGACAAGGAAAGAACATTTTCATCCCAATAGCCTCAGGTAGATTCAAACCATAGTTCTAAGGGTGAAAGGACATAATTATGACCTGTTATCCATTGAATCTCCAAAACAAGAATAGGTTTGTTTCCATTTACCTGCAGTAAAAAATAAAAGTACATTTTTTTGTGTTGACAATAGCACAACATACGTGTAAATATCCATCTTCTTGGAACTTTAAGATATGTCAGAATACTGGTACTTAGCACAGCAAGTTAATGCTTGCGTTATAAATTTAGTTTCATGACAGCCCACAGGGCATCACTGCTGCTGAGAATTGTACTTCAGTTATCAACTGTCAAGTAATGCAAAAGAAAAATGTAATAATACTGTACAAACAAGTGTTTAACCTTCTCTTCCTCCCAGAATAAAATTGTTATGGAAGGTGTTGAGAAATCTGACTAAACGGAATAAGACACACCACAGTTTAATTTTCACAGACC
The DNA here is from genome assembly GCA_024137785.1 of Ginglymostoma cirratum. Taxonomy (NCBI): domain Eukaryota; kingdom Metazoa; phylum Chordata; class Chondrichthyes; order Orectolobiformes; family Ginglymostomatidae; genus Ginglymostoma; species Ginglymostoma cirratum. Next base: position 24,252,172 of record JAHRHZ010000069.1, on the reverse strand, counting down.
ACTGAAGTTATATTAAAATGTGTCTCACTACACTGCCGATTATGAGACATTCCATCATTACGAGAACACTGCCTTCTTCCAGGAATACATTTTCTGTTTAGTTAAATAACTATATTACGACTGCTGGGTTTCTCTCTCATTTGTTGCTGTTTGGCTGAGTTTCAAAAGCACTAAACGCACTGTTCTCAGCAGGGGTGCTGAGCTAACATTTTGGTTGACAGCCTAAGGTGGCTATTGAAAGATTAGTTGTCTTAGATGTGGCTACTGAATAAGTATTTTTAAAACAGATCGTCTACTTGAGGGAATTTAAATTTTAATGATAGGCTTCACAAATAGGAATTTTTTTTGACATCAAGTGTATATTAAGTTAAAGCAATCTTAGATTGTTAGAAAATCAATTCTTTCAACCCCACATGGTTCCTGGGAACAGCCCACACTGGATGAGCAGCTATGGAGGTAGTATGGGGAATGACATGGAGAGGGTGAAGGGTGAGATCTCGAGGTCCATTGCCATACCACAAGAAAACATACCAAGGGGAGGGATGGGAAATTGCTCTGGCCACTATGTGTATGTGGTGGAAAAGAGATTGTCGATCAGATCTTCACATTGGATAACAACGTAACGATTATGATCAGTGCACATCTGAACTTCCTATTGTACAGATAAGTTTCTGTCATAGGCTCAGACTAGTGTTCCTGTTCTTTGGCGGCATATATGTTTCAACACCTTTATATTGAATGCATTTAGCAACCACAATGACAATCATACATTTTAAATACATTAACGTGTGGTGAATACCAGGTCACCGATCACATGCCGTCTGAGTCTACCTCCTTACTCTGCCAGTCATGCAACTCATACAAATTTGCACAAGGTGCAACATTTGCATCACACTTCATGCTGTGCTAACTAATCTGAATGTTCCCAACAAATAATTATTTCTGTAACTAAATAATTAAGTACCAGATTTAACGTTTCCGGTCCAGTGACCCTTCCTCAGAACTTCTGAGGAAGGGTCACCGGACCCGAAACATTAACTCTGTTTTTCCCTTCACAGATGCTGCCAGACCTGCTGAGCTTTTCCAGCAACTTTGTTTTTGCTCCTGATTTACAACATCCACAGTTCTTTCGGTTTTTAAATTAAGTACCAGATAACTAGATGCACGCAAAAAAAATGCCATTGAAGAAAATTTCTATTAGGAATTCCAATGGGTTTTGCATCAAAAGTATTTAATCCCATTGCATTCCCAAATTTTACCATTAAACAATTAATTTTATAGATTCTAGATTCATGTGCATGGTTGTAGCCAATAATGAATAACTCATAATTTAAAGAAAGATCAGTGTTAGACAAATAGCAGCATGGGATTTAAATAATGTTTCTATTGTGTTACTGTGTTCTAGACTCACTTGCAGATTACTGAGGTTCCACAACATGCATCAATAAGTATTTGGTTATATAAGTGAAGTCAACATTTTCTCTTTAAGTAAAATATAAGAATTTAAACTTAGTCTTAGTTTAGAATGAAACATTCTCTTTAGAGATCTGATTTTTCTGGATACACGCAGATAAAATATAAATTGGCCCAAGTTGCTTGACAACAGAGACCCTTGATCTGAAATGCTGGGTCACACTGTTGCCATTGAGATAGGCGATTTGGGTCAGAAAGTATTTAGTTGTGGCACATCTGCCTTCAACCACATCATACACGATCTTTATTCTCAAGAATAGGAATATGACTGAGGTCTGTCTGCTGCCTCTACAAGTTACTCAAGAGGTGCAAATAGAGATGGTCAATTGCCGAAGTGGGCCTGTTAAAAGGCCTACTTCAGTTTGCTCAGCCTTTGTCCCTGGTGTATTAAAAGCTGTTACCTTTCACCCTTCACCCCTCCCCATGCTACCTTCATACCCCATCGTTCACCCCATGCCAGAGCCAAGCTCCCATACCATCTCTTTCACTGCTCATCTGGTACCCATAACGGACAGACCCTGGGATCCATGTGGAGGTGGTAAGGATTAAACTGCTAATCAAAGAGAGCTCTCACTCATACAGGTGTGAGAGTCAGTAGTGAAGACAACATAGGGAGTCTGCAAAAGGATACAGATAGATGAAGTAAGTGGTTAAAAATCTTGGCAGTTGAAATATAATATGAGAACATATAAATCTGTCCATTTTAATTGGAAGAATAGAAAATATTGTTTAAATGTAGTGAGATTAAAGAACTCTGATGCAAAAGGATTCAGGAGTCACAAGAATCGGAGAGTTAGCATGCAGGCACACTAAGTGAACGGGAAGACAAACAAAATGTCAATCAGCACTTTCCTCTCACACAATATAAATACTGTTTTCATTCTGCTTTGGTAATTCTTGCACTGATGAGCATAACAGAAAAAGTTTCAACAACATGTATCTTTCTTCAGCAATACCAAAATTAAATGTTCTTGTTTATTTATTAAGGGAAATGGGAAGTAAAAGTAGGGATGTTTTACTACAGTTGTATAAGGCATTGGTGAGACCAGATCTGGAGTACTATATATGGTTTTGGTTTGATGCGGAGGTAACGGCAGATTGTATTTTTTTGGGTATCTACTCCTTTTCAAAACTCCGTATAAGTGCTCCTGTTCGGCTTCATGCAATTCCAGATCACGGCAGTGTGTTGTGGCCTGTTTGAACAACAACACACTGCAGCAATCCAGAATTGCACAAAGCAGAACAGGAGCACTTATACGGAGTTTTTAGAAGGAATGAATACCCTAGGTATCAGAGTACCCACAAACCAACAACCACCCTGCAAAAACTACTGACGAATGTAAAGAATCCCATACCCACAACCAATAAAACTAATGTAATGTACAAAATACCATGAAAGGACTGTGAAAAACATTCCATAGGCCACACTGGAAGAAAACTGGCAATAAGGATACACGAACACCAATTAGCTACCAAGAGACATGACCAATTCTCACTGGTCTCAATACACACGGACAAAGGAGGACACGAATTCGTCTGGGATAACACATCCATATTAGCACGTGCCAAACAGAGACATGCCAGGGAATTCCTGGAGGCCTGGCATTCCAACCGGAACTTTATCAACAAACACATTGAACTGGACCCGATACACAAACCACTGAAAAACAGAACCAGAAGTAATACCACCCACCCCAGCAACCAGAGGCCTATAAATAACAAGCCGGACGGAACACCAACGCTTCACTGGAGGCGCACTGACAATGTTACCCAGCAGGGTGACAAAATGTTTGCAACCAAACACACTGGCTTGGTGAGCAAGTCTACAACCTCAAAAGTAGGGAAATCTGCAGGACCTTGATGGGGCTGATGCTGAAAAGATATTTAAACTTATTAAGAAGACTAAAAGAACTGATCGAAAGTAAGGGGTCTCTTATGTAACATGCAGATAAGGAGAAATGTTTTCTCTTAGAGGGTTGTTGAGTAGAAGGTTGTTAGTTGGTTGGATTCCCTTCCTCAAAAGCAGTGACGGCTGGGCCATTGAATATTCTTAAGGCTGAATTCAACAGAATCTTGAATGCAAAAAGGTAATTGAAGGTAGCGAGAGTGGATTCAGAGGGCAGGCTGGCCTACTCCTGCTCCAAATTCAAATGTACACTTGATACTAAGGAAATTCTCATTCATGTGGCCCATTCAAAATTATAGATTCTCCCAAGTGGTCAATCCGTTGTAAAAGGAAACACTTATTCAGTAACCACAGCAAAGACAACTAATCCTTTAATAGAAACTGATAGAACTGCTGTAAATCAGAAACACAAACAGAAATTGCCAAGAAAAACAGACCTGCTGAGCATTTCCAGCAATTTCTGGTTTTGTTTGTGTTTAATCCTTTAATAGCATATTTAAACTGTTAATCAACATGTGAATGCCGTGCCTCACTGAAATAAATAGTTTGGAGCTTGTGAAACACCATGGCCAATATATCAACAATGAAGTTTATTGAAACTGCAATAACAGATAATTTTTTTCTCTAAGTTACACAAGACAGCATGTCATTCAATGCACTCCACCACCAGCAGCAACAGCGGCAGCGTAATTTCAAATTGTGACATTTGAATAAAGACCTTATTCACCCTTCAACGGCATTCACACCTCTTCCATAAACCTGTGATTCACACTTGGTCCTTGGAACAGCGAAAATGGGATCTGTGCAAACCCTGTACTAATTTCAAATGTCCCCGTTGAGTTTGGGTTTCCTGCTGTATGATTCTCATGCAATCCGCTTCCCCTGGCTGCAAAAATAGATCTGCCAGAAATAAGGATAAAACTTGTTTTTAGGTCCCACTTGTAATTTTTAAACAGTGCCCAAATCTGTGCAAATCTGGCCGACTCACTCACTTTATCTACAGATGCTGTAACGCCTGGTGAATATTTCCAGCATTTTCTGGTCATATGATTTCATAATAGATTCTAAAAAAGCATCATATTGTTCCTAGATCAGTGTCCCACTGGTTTGACATGATCCTTCTACTCTATTTTATCCTAGTGGGGGGGAAAATGTACTTATAAACACAATGGGCTTCAGCACACAGAATCTGTGGGATGTGGTAAAATAGCAACACATCAAGAAATGAAACTGGTGTCATAAATATAGACCGCTTTGCAGAACACCTACGCTCAGTTCGTAACAAACAACTGCACCTCCCAGTCGCGAACCATTTCAACTCCCCCTCCCATTCCTCAGATGACATGTCCATCCTTGGCCTCCTGCAATGCCACAGTGATGCCACCCGAAGGCTGCAGGAACAGCAAATCATATTCAGCCTGGGAACCCTGCAGCCCAATGGCATCAATGTGGATTTCACAAGCTTCAAAATCTCCCCTCCCCCAACCGCATCCCAAAACCAGCCCAGCTCATCTCCACCTCCCTAACCTGTTTTTCCTCTCACCTCAAGCCACACCCCCATCTCCTCTCTACTAACATCATCCCGCCCCCTTGACCTGTCCGTCCTCCCTGGATTGACCTATCTCCTCCCTACCCCCCTACCTACACTCACCTTTACTGGCTCCATCCCCATTTCTTCGACTTGTCTGCCTCCTCTCCACCTATCCTCTCCTCTATCCATCCTCTATCCGCCTCCCTCTCTCTCCCTATTTATTTCAGAACCCTCTTCCCCTCCCCCATTTCTGATGAAGGGTTTAGGCCCGAAACGTCAAGTTTTCCTGCTCCTATGATGCTGCTTGACCTGCTGTGTTCATCCAGCCTCATGCTTGTTATCTCGGATTCTCCAGCAACTGCAGTACCTTTTATCTCTGGTGTCATAAATACGATCATTCTATCCTAAATTTTGCTGTGCTGATAAAGCACATACCAGCTTATACTATAATTGACACAATATATACAGAAAAGACAGGTGGGTGGGACGAGGGTTATTTAAATCTTAATTTTTGCATGTTTTTCTTCCTTTAGTAAAAATATATCATGTTACACTGACAGACTCCAGGCCTCACTGATGAAATCATAAATATTGAACAAATTTGTAAATCCAAAACTGCTGTGTTTCCAATAGGGAGTTGCAAACAAATTGGCACCATGACTACTTGCTAAGGTAGATTAGAGGTGAATTACCTACCACAAGTGTGCATGAGCCACAGCAGGGAACTGATCTCTGCAGGGGCCAGTCACTGGAGGGGGAACTCATAAACTAGCTCTGCTGCTATGGACTTTGAAACTGATTTTGAGGGCTCACTCTACTGAAAAGGGGCAATGGGAATACACCAGAAATAAATAGGTGCACTAGGCAGCCAGCCAGCAAGTTTGGGACATGACCTACAACTTGAACCTGTGCTGGGGCTCTGAACAGAACATGGAAAACATTTGTCACAACATGAGTTGAGTGACCCGCTCTATAAAAATGGCACTGGCACCCATTATGAGGGAGCTATCTCTGATTGCTGGCATGACAGCTCACTCTTAAACTGTATATTAATTAGGAAATGTGACTGTTCAAAACCTGCATTCTTGAGTTCACATTCAGAGGAGCTGGATGAAACAGTGCTGGTTGGATGGGAGGTGCTCAATATGCAATATGCGACTATGGCTGGGATTTTCCCATTTTCAGATGGAGTCTGAAAGCAAGCAAGTTCGGAAAAGGGAAAACCGCATGCTATCGAGGATGGAAAGCTTAAAAGATATTCCAGCAATCAGAGAGCTGACTGGGACAAACCACTGGCCAGAGGACAGCAGCTCCAAATCTCAATGGTGTCATAGCAGTGGCTCCCCTGTGCTCCTAGAATGAAGGATCACCCATAGGAAAGTATAATGTTGTTGGGGATATCTCAACGGATGGGAGTCATAGGGAGATGGGACATTGAACTAAAAGCAAGGGCATAGGAGTGGCTTTCAGCTGCTGCACCCCATGCCCATGTTCAGTCTCTTGAGTGTACACAGATTAGTGTAGAGCAAAGGACATCACCTTCTCCAAGCTGAGAGCCTGCCCACTCTGGTTAACCATTATATAGGATGACACTTTCTCATCCCATTTGGAACGGAAATAATTACAGCTCAGGTGGGATTTAACGGCTTCAATAGGCAGCAGGGTGGAAAGGTGGAGCCTGAGCCATCCCTACAAGAAGTTCATTTGGGCAAAGGCAGGAAAGTGGTTGGATAGACTCAATTTGTCTTCTATTCCATGTCACGTGCACAAACCTCACTGGATCTCAGTTCTGAGCACATTCTGGCCACCTTGCCGTGTATATTCTGTGGGGTCCTGGATTGTGAACCTGTTGTTCCATGTGCAACTTTGGCAATTCTATTCTTGCATTCTTATTACAAATGCTGGTCATGAGTGTTTCTATTGTTGAAGTTTTCCAAGCTGCTTCAAGTTTCAAAAAGAAATGAGTACTTTGGGTACCAGTTATTAAACTAGTATGCATTTGTCTGTCAAACAACAGTTCTGCCACTGATGGAGTGAATGCACTCAGGAGTGTTGTTCTCAAATGTAACATTGCTATGTATCGAGCATGCTTGATCTGTCTATATCTAAGGATTAGATTTTTGTCTATGCTGGATGTTTATTTCTTTATTTTTCTAATTTCTTCCAAAGGATTTGTACCAAGAATTGTGCCTAGGTAATTTTGTCCCCAAGATGACACCATAATTGGCAACTTGTAAGAACTTTTCACTGTACTCATGTGAGTATATGTGGCAATAAAGCTAATTCCAATTCTAATGTGTTCAGAGACACCACTGGACCTGGAATGGTATGGAGAAACAATGTGAATGTTATTTCTCACACATGCCTTGGAATGACTTAGCAGCAAATTGAATACCCTTATCTGAAATGGTCTCCCTAGGGACGCTGAATGAACTAAAATGGGAGCTTAAAATACATGTGATACTGTGCAGTTGACAAATGAGAGGGTACTTGGTAGTTCACAATGATGATAAAGTCATTTTCAGGGACATAAAACAGATTTGATCCTACTTTGGACATAGGATGGGCAGGGACTTCATGTGATATCAATGGCTCTTTGTATTGACTTGGCAGATGCTCTTGACGTGCCTTGCATTTCTTAATGAGAATTTCAACTTTTCTGCTGATGCCAAGCCAATATGCTGACTCTCTGGTGAATTTTCTCATCCAATCTCTGCCTACGTGCGAGTCATGCAGTTTGTTGAAGAACATCAGGTCACAAACATTCTGATCGATGACCTGACTTACTTTACAAATGACTCTTTGTGAGTTGCCCAGCTCATCCTGAAAAGGCCAATATGATCTCCCGTGTGGGGTCCTAATATCTATCACCCGAGGGGTGATAGATATAGGACAGATGTCAGAGATAGATTCTTCACTCAGGGAGTAGTAAGGGCGTGGAATGCCCTGCCTGCAACAGTAGTAGACTCACCAACTTTAAGGACATTTAAGTGGTCATTGGATAAACATATGGATGATAATGGAATAGTGTAGGTTAGATGAGCTTCAGATTGGTTTCACAGGTCGGCACAACATCGAGGGCCGAAGGGCCTGTACTGCGCTGTAATGTTCTATGTTCTATGTGACTAGGAGATTTCAAAAGGCTGATTCTTACTTAGCACATCAGATATTTGATACAGTTAAAGTGTGCATTCTTAAATTTTAAAAATATCTGGAATTTGTAGTAAAGCAATGGTAAGACCAAAAGGAAGGAATTAGTATCAAGGATAGCTATCTAATTGTCAGAGCTTTGATAGATTGGGATGGAGACATTGTTACAAAAGAAATGCTCTTGGATGAGCATCTATCCAAGAATTCTGGCAGCTAAGGGCACTTGCGAAACATGCTAGTCTTTCACTCTGCCTTCTGCCTCTCTGTTTATCCCCCAAGCAGATTAAAACTAATATCAGGAAGAGACACCAATCTTCAATGTTTGCTTTATAGGAACATTCCCTTTGGAGTTGGGCAATGCATTCACTGATGAAATCAGTTTGCTCAAGTCCAGTTCTTCTTGTTACATTTATGTTGGAGCTAAAGTCATACTACCTAATTCCCAGCAGTTTTCTCTAGCTAATCTCTTGATGTATTGCTTCAAGCTGTGTTTAGACCCACATAAAAGTATGGGACGACACATCTGATTAATCTCTATTTTTGTTAGATTTTTTTCCTTGTTTTGACTCCAAATGATACACAGATCCTTCACTGCCAAACTGTCAAACCAATTCTCCTCAGCATGTCAGGTTTCTATCTAATGACAGTTTACTACAGTGGATCTGGAGCAGGCAGGGATACACCTCCCTCACAAAGTCAAAATGAGTCTGAATGACTGTTTTCATATCGACGAAGCCCGCCCCATCTACCTGACCAAGGATCCATACACACACACTGCCAAAAACATTCCTGTAAATGATGAAGGGATCAGTTATTTTTCTTTTTTTTCCCTAATATCTAAAGGCGTTTTTACATGCAACTGAAACGATTTTTTCCTCCATCAACCACGGTATTTTTAGTATTTTGCGGTATTACCACAAATTATTTGTAGTATTATCACCGAACTGTTATTCTAGAGACGCAGATAATGTTCTGTGGACCGGAGTTTGGGTACCACCAAGGCAGATGGTGGAACTGGAATTCAATAAAACAAACTGAAGTAAGAGTCTAATTCTGACCATGAATCTATTGTCGAGTGTCAGAAAAACCCACCTGGTTCACCAATGTCCTTTAGGAAAGGAAACTGCCATCCTTACCTGGTCCGGCCTACATGTGACTCCAGAGCCACAGCAATGTGGTTGACTTTCAGTTGCCCTCTGGGCAATTAGGGATAGGCAATAAATGCTGCCTAGCCAGCAACTCCTCATCCAGTGAATGAATAAAGAAACACATTGATCATCACTAGTAAATCACCAGTGTCGTCCAATTCATTAATTGGCACATAAAGCTCGTTAAGGGCAATGCTAAACATAAAAAGGGAGGAGGAGCTAAATCAAAATGGAGTTGGAAGGGAACAGGTTTGATCAGCCCCATTCTGTTACCATCAGGGGTGTTACATGTATTAATTCATGTATAGTCTGTCTGAAGACAGGTTGTTGGCTGACCTTTTTTTTTGAAGGGTTGCAGTTCTCTTCCACTCTCCAGGGCAAGGAAAAAGACAAGTCCGAATTCTCCATTAGCTGGAATGGGGAAATAAAACCATTGGTGTTATTTTGAACCCAACACTAGCCGTCCCACCACTGAACCTGGATGGGGAGCTGGTCTTTCATTCAGTCTTCATATGGCAAAACATCATTCAACTGCATTGTGTTGTAAGACAGTCATTGGTCTCCTATGACTTGACATGGGTCAAAGTCAAGGACATTTTTTGCATCATCAGTGATAGAAGGTGGCCAAAAAGAAGAGAATCAAATCTTGATTTTTATGAATTCATGGAAAACGGCTGCCAGTGAACAGGAGCATGTTTTACATCTCTCCTGATTTTTATTTCGCTGAAACCAGCCAGTGAGGGATTCAGAATGCCCATGCAGATGAGGATTTCAAGCAGACATTTATAATGTGCAGAAGCAGAATCTGTTTAAAAGAAATCCTTGTTGGCACTGTTCTTACCAATTTTGACATTGATCGATGAGTTTACAGTTCTGCCTTTTTGAAGACTGTATTCAGCCGCAATCAATAGCATGTACTTGTTCTGGCTCTTTTTTAAAAAACTGATGTTTTAACAATTTTCCTGGGCTCAATGTCTTGTTCCTTTCTTTTGGAGAAAAGATGATTTTTGGCTCAGCCTGAAGGGATCTTTTAAAATTCCAATTTGTGCTTGTTTCCAATGTTGGCAACACTACTTTATGTTTTGGTGGCCTTGCCCACATGCATTTACGTCAAGTGATGATATTCAAAGCACCTATAGATGCAATATTAGTGAAATGTTGAGAAAACTCAGTGTTCTTAACACAAAGATGAAATATTGAAGTTCGCTTTTAAAGTTAATATGATGCCTTTATGAAATTTTTATTCATACAAATAGCTGATTTTTCATATCACAAGTCATCTGGATTCTGAAATTGATTGCTATGTTATGTTTGAAGTCATTGCGAGGTGGTAAAGGCTCTACTGCAGGACAATGTCGCAAGAAGTGGCAGGTGAGGAATTTTTGGATAAAAACAGAAAGCTGGGCTGAGAAGCTAAGATATGTGGACCATGACAGTAGATGCAGAAGCTACAAAAAAAAAGAAAGATCAAGGCTAGTCCGCAGCAATGGAAGCACAGAATGGAATAAGACAAAACACTGCATAGCCATGAGTTGAAATAAAGGAGTGCAATACAAATTAAAACCACTTATGTGTGAGAGAAGGAGGTATTTACCTATTTAACAGTGTCAGAGCATGATTTCTTTATATCAATAACGTGTTATTGTAGAACATAATGACATCAGTTGCAGTGATCATTTTAAATTTCCCTGTCAGATCTAACTTCCACTCAAAAATGGAAGTTGGACTATAGTTATTTTTGAGTGTCGTTCAAATTATAAAATCAGGATATACTTAAAATATATACTTAGAACTTTCATCCACATCCAAGCATTCTAACTGGTGTGTAAAGGTTTTTCTTTAGCATAGAGCTTTTAGTTGTTTTTGTCACCAGCTTGGGAACAGTCCTTAATAAAGTCATCTAGAAAGACACTGTCTCGCATGGTTAACTTCTGTTTATGGGATCATAGCACGGGAACAAATGATTAACTGTTTCTACCAATTGTGGAATGTTAGGGAGCTGTTAGGTGACTGTGTGTCATGGGAAATACCGAAATTGGTTTACATTCTGGCACAAAAGTGGGCTCAGTTCTGTAATATAATGAGTGAATAATCAAATAGAAGGTGGGTGTAAAGCACAGCATGTTAGAACATTTCTCAAAGCAAGAATGGAGATAGTGAATTAGATGTTGAGATACTAAAAATATAAAGTTTTCTTTTTAATTTGTTTACTTATTGAATTGCAGGTTTGTTTTTCACACAATTAAATATTTCAGCCCAGGTTTTACTTTTGTAATGATGACACAGTTATCAATGTTTGCCATTATCACTCCGTTGAAACTGACAGCAACTTTGGGAGTCTAGACATGCACAGAATATCCAAAAGTAGAAGCCAGAGTGACTGCACTCCTCCACATGAAGAACTGCCGAATTCCCAAAGATCCACTCACCATTGCAAACAAGAATTGACAAAACACCTTCGCTTCTACATTGCTAATCTCATAGTAAAAATCTTGGGAATATTGCAGCTTGTTGAAGACATATTAAGTTCAAATTACTTTTAAACACTGTCCCTGGCCCAAAAGTGCTAATTTTATATTTATGAAATATCATTTTTTAACAATATTAAAAACATTTTTCTTTTTAAATATCACCACCTTTATTTCATTTTTTAAATACTGATACACTTTCATGTATATTTTAATCAACTCAAAAAATAATAGAAGAAAGATTAAATGTTTTTAACTTCTTAATTTGTGATTTGTGATAATATTTAAAATTGATTACCAACAAACAAGCTAAGCAGCATTAATTACTGCTGCATTGCAAGATTTAAACCCCCATCAGGGAAGTGAGAATTTCGGTCACGAATATTACTAGGTCTTTACCCACAACTTTCTCAGGAGGTGAGCAATAAGCATCCTTGCTTTGTCACTGGCCTCAAATTTTAGACTACATACATTTCAACAAGGTCTTGAGTATCAAAGGCTGAACAAAATAGAAATTATTCCCAGCTGGCTCAAGGTAACCATATCCAGCGTTTTGAAGATCTAGTTCACGATTCATATATTTAAGAATTAAAAACATAAATAGCTGTTTGGTAGTACAGAAGTTGAGTATTGCTGAAGAAAGATACTTTCAAAAAGGCTTTTCATCTTGCACTCCTCAGGACATTTTACAAGAATACTAATTCAAAAGGAAAAACAAACATTTACACTACATGAGAGAGGACGCCAATTCATTGGCAAGTGAACTCTAGGAGACATATTACCATATACCAGAGTCCACTTGTCAACCAATCATCACTCTCCTCTCATACATATAAATATTGGCTTTCCTCTTAAATTGGCACTAAACGTAAGTTAGTGAAAAAAATGAGAAACACTAAGTTGAGGTAATTACAATTAAGAGCTATTGTTTGTTTTACAATTTTAGAAGTAAATATGTGAAAGTAATTAATAAATAGGCGGTTTTCTCCCAGAAAAGAAGCTAGGACTAGTTTGTAAATATGGAGGTTCCTAAACAGGACTCATCAAGTCTAAAGAGAAGCCAGCATAACTATTAGAAATATAAATTGTTCAGATTAATTACAGAAGCAAAGAGTTGTGTTGAAGGTAAAGCTAATTAATTTGCAGCTCTGATTGAACCATACCAAAGCACGTGACTTTATCACGGAGATGGCTGTGGTGGTTAAAAGGCTCCTTGGTTTAATTTTTTTCTTAAATGTAAATTAAGGCAAAGATGGATAGATTCTTGATTAGCAAGGGGATGAAAGATTTTACAGATTTGAAGTTACTATCAGATTTGCCATTTTCTTATTAAACGGTGGAGTAGGGTCATGCAGCTGAATGAGCTACTTCTGTTTCTTGGTCATATGAGTATGTGTTTTTCTCAGGGAAGGTAAATACAGTTTTGTTCTAACAGAAATCTGCAACTTGTGAAGTTGAGAGTCAAAGGGAGGCAGATACTACTCAGGTCTACACTTCAACCAGAGAAAGTATTATCATTGTTCACTACACACAATGTGCATGAAGCTTAAGCGCCGTTCAGAATTTGAGAGAGATAAAGAAATTGGATGATTTGCCTAATTGGAACCAAAAAAAAATCTGCAGTGGTCCTCTGCAGAAAGCAAGTCAGCAGATTTAGTTTGGAAGGTTGGGAGAAAGCAGGTAGGTACAGTCCTGAGGTTGTTTAAGGAAATGTTGGAGTGCGGCTTAGCCAAAAATGAATCAGGAGGAGTTGGAACATTGAGGAGAGTTAAAGTGAATTCCAGAGGAATACTTTATACCTTTGCATTATCTCCAGGAAAATGGGAAAAGTGAATTAACCTTCAACGTTTCATAACACAAGAGAATTCTTGTGTGGTGAGGAAGTGTATAAAAGGTTGGATTATGTTTATAGCATACACCTTTATAAACTATAGTCTTGTTATTTGTGCTTGGATTGTTTATTTTATTTATACAACAAAATTTACATTGTTTAGAAAGGAGAGATTTTATAATGGAGTTCTGTCAGTTAATTACTTGATGTTTGGGTTTTTCTTTAAACATTAATGGTTCTTATGGGAACATAATGGGAGGCAAATCTAAACTGTTGAGAGATCTATTCCTTCAGGTAGGCATTTAATGAAGGTATTAAATTATTAAAGCAATTCTGCAAGTACATCTTGATAGCTATTGTGAAATATTTCACTCTATGTTGACTGGAAAAAAAAAACAAATTTTATTTCCTGAAAAAATATTTTTGTAATTTCACTGTTTAATCAACAGCCGATGAAGGAGGAAAGAACTGAATCATCAGAAAGGATTTACACGTACATTTTCAATGATAAGTATTGATCAAAATAATCCAACTTAAAATCACAATGACTCCCAAGTTAGGTTTGTGAATGACACATATATATCTTTGTATATGAGAGAGAGGGAGAGAGACTGATAACAAAATTCCATCCTGAATTGCTCTGCCAGTAGGAAAGGAATGCCACAAGTCATATGGAGATGAATTTACCAGGTAAGTATCCTTGAACAATGTTGTTGGTAAATCACCACAAGTCATCTTTGAGTCGACTACTTATTAGGAAATTTCACAGACAATCAAGAACTGAAGTAATGATGTAAACTTTATGGCATGTAGCAACCAAGATAAGACCCCGCAAGTAAGCAAGTTAAGCCTCACAACCTAACTTGGCTATTATCGATTAATGGTGGAATCTGGCTAAGATTTCGACCAATAGTGGCCTGTCTCTGGAAGTGTCTGGGGTTCGATCCTTATGCAGTATTGTTGTTTGAAGTTCTGTAATTAAATTGCTCTGTTGTTGGATTCGTATACGATTTTCTCTCTTTCAAGTTTGTAGAGTGACATCATTGAGGATTCAGTAGATTCTTTCATCCCCAACATGATATCACTTCTGGAGACCTCAAGCTTGTAGCTTGCTGCATTCAGGGTTAGTTATCCTTTGAAACAGTTTTTCATGCAATGAACTCCTTTACTTCAGATCATTCCTTCCGCAAACAGTTTTAACTACCCATTTGTCATGAGGCAACAGGTTATCAATCAGTTGTTATCTCCTCTCTCAAGAAACAACTTGTTTATGTTGCTTCTTGCCAGGGATGGTTAATTCATATGTTGCTTTTAATTCCTCCATAACAGTTTCTCCTTGCCCCTTTCATCTCAAGAAATAGTTTATTGCAGAAAGTTATTGCTGATTCTTTGAATCCAAGAACAGTTATTAAATTTGTGAAGTTTACATTGTCACAGCAGACTTTAGAATATCAGTTGGTCCAAAAATGTGAAATTGAAGCAATAAGTTGGGATGCATACAAGTTAAGCAGTTGCCCTTAAACAGCCCATCCTTGCTGAAGTTTTCAGCAGCAGCTTGTGGGAGTTGCAGGAATTAGAAGGAAGCATTCTTCACGTGGATGAACTAAATTTCTCATGATTGTCTGACTTTCAAAACACAAAACCTGCAACTCACCAATGAAGGGATTAAGGCTTCACAATTTCATTATGACCAAACTGCAAATTGTGCAAGACGTAACAGAATACAGGAAGGATTGATTTTTTTTGGTGTCTACAGCAGACAATTGTTCAATGTAGATGGAAGTGGCTAAATGCACAACAGAGCTTCAAGTTACGCCTATACATTAAAGTGTGCTAATGATTTTCCACTTAAAGAGCCATGGGGCTCATCAGGGGTTATGCATGATACAAACCTTTGTCTTGATGGTAGTGATTCCCTCCCCCCTTGAAAGAAATTTGATCACAACTCCCACAAGGTGAAATCCAACTTCCTTTTAGTAATGCAATCTTGAAATAGCTGTCAGTTGAGGGTCAATGCTACTCCATACAACATCTACAGAAAATATCTAACTTCTGGGTTACAAAGGAAAAAAGCCTCTAGAAAGTAAAATACAGCAAACAGCCTGTAGTTATATTATCCACAAGTAATCAACTGTCTTTCAGTGAAATGAAGAAGTTACTTTTCACTTATTCTCACCAGAAGACTGAAAAGAGGTCTTTACACCTTATCTGCCAGCTAGCTAATCAACCATTGTCCCATAGACAAATTCCACACTGTTAACTCCAGCTTTGGGACTTTGGACACTATCTCAATACAAGACCATTGATAAACCGATATCTCTCAGTTGCTTTGTACTTCAGTTTTTGAGAGTCGAACAACCTTTTCAATTTGACCTCTTCCTTTATCTGTTTGCACGTGTGTGCCCGTTGTTGCGAAGTGTTCCTCCTACCCCTCCATGTCTAAGAGAGTGTAAAATAAATTCTATTTCAGGCTTAACTTTACAATAACAATACAATTTTGTTACTGCTCTTGCAAAAGTCAGAATCCACAAAGAGGGAGTGGATAAATACAACACCGTTTACCAAAGAGAAAAAATTAATTCACAATCTCATTATAAACAGGTGGTCAGAACAGGACAGGAGGAGACTTATTTTAAGACTCACAGTCTGACCATAAACACCACAATGATGTGCTTGGATGCTATTTACAGAGTTCTAGAATAATTATCTTGATACTCTCCTATATGTGCATCTGCCTATAAAAAATCACCCAAACTGTCTTGCCAGCAATGTTTAAATCCAAGATATTTCTATTGTAACTATTATGCAGGCCACTTAAAGTTCCTGCTGCAACAAAGGATGTCAGAAAAGCTAAAAAAAATTCTCTCACCCTACTGTGACAATTATAGCACTCCCAACTTGAACCCAAATTAAACTGGTTCAAATGGTTCACTCTGTGGCAATTAATGCGGAGGAATTTTGCTTTAGCCTTCTCCTGCTATCATTTGGGCCACTCTTGTCTGGGTTTTTACCCATGCAAGAAGGGAGAAGACTTAGTTATTCACAAGTTAGCTAGTCACATAATTTTAAAGGACAAGTAGTTTGTGATAATTTCCAGAACATCTTGTTTGATGTGCAGCGTCTTCAACCCATTCTCACATAATCCTCACATTCAATGAGCGTAGGTCCTCCTGAGTTGAAATGTATGTAGTAGCTATCTGTACATGATCCTGAACAGCAGCAAAGTCAACAATTCAGTGATGACTTGTTCCAATGTTGCCTTGCTAGAATGCTAAAGGTTCAAGTTCCGCTGCTCTCCATGTGATGCAGTCAGTCATCTGATTGTGGGCTGCCTATAATTACCTTTTGTCCCTAGAAATCCCTTCAGACCCAGAGAGACCAATGACAGACAACTGTAGCTTCAGGTATTCATTTAGTAGGCGGCAGAAACCCCAACATAGTCTTTAATGGTGTGCTCTTCTTGCATGCATCCCTCATTAAAATCTTCATATGACTTGCATTGTCTGGATGTTATAATCTGCTTGGGCATATCCTGTGTAACTATTTTTCAACTGCGCAAACTTTATTCTTCCACTATTTTTATGATATTCACACACAAATGCATGCCCACAGATATGGTACACCTGATCCTGAGAAGAATGGGTGACTGAAAGGTCAAAATCCCTGTTGGCTCTACACTCTCAGAAGCATGTTCGTTACATCTGGGCAGATGTCAAAACAAAAACACTGCAAAAAGTCCCAGGTGCACCACTGAAACACTTTGCATTTACCAGGCTCGCACACTCTTCAATGCCACCTGTCACGCCTGAGCCTGGCAACATTTGTACTCAACAGTTCTCACTCTAACTCAGTGCGTGTATTGGGAGCGTAGAAGCTGGCAACTCTGAGCTGCAGTGTTTCCAACCTTCAAAACAAGCTCACCCAGGATTGAGCCATGAGTTATGCCAATTAGAGGGGATACATTTTGGGGAGTAAATGGCTTCCAAAAATAAACAGACTTGCCCTGACTACACACTGACATTGTTAAGAAATAAGCATGCAACGCTTCCAATATATTAAG
The DNA here is from genome assembly GCA_024137785.1 of Ginglymostoma cirratum. Classification (NCBI taxonomy): domain Eukaryota; kingdom Metazoa; phylum Chordata; class Chondrichthyes; order Orectolobiformes; family Ginglymostomatidae; genus Ginglymostoma; species Ginglymostoma cirratum. The sequence goes on along the minus strand of JAHRHZ010000069.1, from coordinate 24,234,605 downwards.
AGGGAATCAAAAAAATGTGTCCTTTGAGTAACAAACAGACAGTCTTGCAGTGAAATGGAAGTTGTGAATTTACCACCCAATTGCCACTCCAATGTTATCTTGCGCTGGGCAGCCAAAGAACCCAATTGGGCATTGGGCGTTTTGCAAATTGTTGCTTTGTAATACTCAGGATCTTACTGCAATTTGATGGTTCTCTGCACAAAATTGTATGAGGGCAACATGGGCTAACTTGGGTACCACCACAGTCACTGCCAGAATTGCAGTTTAGAGCTCACCAACAGCGTGACCTGCTCCTTGAAACATACCAGATTTCCCACCTGAAGAAAACCAGGCAGTAGTTTACCTGCACTGATGGCCAGCTGAGTCACAGGTCGTTAAAATCCACTGTCACATCCTCTCACTGCGTACAATGCCATGGGTAATGTGCCAGAACATTGGAAAAATAATGGAGTAATGGAGATATGGGCGCGAATTCAAAGCTGTAATTTCATCTGTGGGTTTTCAACATCAAGTGAGTCCTTCAATGACATTGTTGTTTTGTAATCACTTCTGATCATCCATTATTCCCCATTTAATATCCTTTTCAATCATTTGTCAAATACTTCACACAAGAACAAACGACAGGCTTAAAGAAGCATTTTTAATTCTTAATATACAAAAAAAAAGCAGAAGCAAGCCAATAAAATGTCTTTTGACTGAGAAGTGTACAAGCTTTAAGAATGTGACAGACATTTAATTGCATAATGAATTCTGACAAATTGATTGTAATTTCTAGATTAGATTTGAAACACAAATTGGCTCAACTCACACAGCATACATCAAGTCTTTTGGTCTTTCACATTTGCACACACACCAATTCTTTTTGCTTGCACAGTACCATTAAGTAATGAAAATCTTCTAATAGCTAAACAACCTAATATTATGTCACTGGCACAACCTTCTTAGAGTATAATTTAACACTAAAAGTAGGCACAAAAGTAAATGAAACAAAGTAATTAATCGGGCATAGGCCATTCTTTATATATTTGTGGCATGAACTGTAAATAATAGATGAAGAATCAAATGAACGCACAGGACAAATTCTCAATAAATCCATTATAAATGGTAGAATTGGGGCAGCATGGTGGCTCAGCGGTTAGCACTGTTGCCTCACAGAGCCAGAGACCTGGGTTCGATTCTAGCCTCGGGTGAATGTCTGTGTGGAGTTGGCACATTCTCCCTGTGTCTGCGTGGGTTTCCTCCAGGTGCTCTGGTTTCTTCCCACAGTCCAAAGATGTGCAAGCTAGGTGGACTGGCCATGCTAAATTGCCTGTAGTGTTCAGGGGTGCCTAGAATAGGGGAATGGTTCTGGGTGGGATGCTCTGGGGGTCGGTATGGACTTGTTAGGCTGAAGGTCCTGTTTCCACACTGTAGGGATTCAATTAAAGAAAAAAGCCATTTCTTCTGGCTCCAACATGGTGCCATATTCCCTTTGCACTCCAATCTATAGTGCACGTCATGGCGGGTGTCAAATTGATCTGCACCATGACTGATCCAGTGCTCAAGAACAATCATTAACGATTTCTTCCTAGGCTTCTCAATCTCCATTTCTGTAGATTCCTGTCCAACAGTGTTGCCAAAACCACTGACATTTTTCAGTACATAAGCATGATCCTGTAGTTCTCCACCCCTCTCCCATTCTGTTGCTGACCTCTTACACTGCCCTCTATCAACAGCACAATGGACAATAGCTAATTTCACCAATACACATCTTCGTCTTACGTGCATCAACTTTAGATCTTAAAAATTACATCCATTTTCTCTTGAAAGGGGCTAGTAAAGGGGCATGGCTGCACCAGAGCTACAGGAAGCTGAAGTGGTGTGGGCTGGAGTTTGGAGTGAGGGTACCCTATTAGCAAACAGCCCGTGAGATGGTTCATTACCATAGGCCCTATCCATCCTTCTGCCATATTCGTGGGCTATGGCAGCTTTTGACTCTTTGCCAGATTTCCCATACTTCCTGAGCACACCACTAACCTGCAAAGCACCAAAGCTCCTATTTTCTCAAGATTTGGAAAAATGGCTGCATTTTGTTGAAACTAATGGACTCCTGCAAAAGTCATCAGAATGCACATCACATAACCACTACTTATAGTAATGTAAAAGTCAGTAAATCACAATGTCACTTCACCTGACGAAGGGGCAGCACTTTGAAAGCTTACGATTTCAAATGTACTTTAAAAAGAGTGTTCAGATTACTGTGGTTTCTCCTGACAATATTATTTCCAGGCAGAAGCTATATATTTCTACTAACTTTTCAGAAAAGCAGGAAAGACCAAGCACATTTCCATTAAGTATTGTTTCAGATAACATCAGGATGTTACAAAGGAGTCTCAATTAAGTATCTGTCGGAAGTGACTAAAATTGGTTGATTAGCATTTCACCTGAACAGGAAATCAAACAAGCTAACAGTGGAGCACCATTTGCTGCACAAGGATATCAGCAGCCATAATGACAGGTAGTAAGCTTAGGCATCCAGCAGCCATTTGGTCATAATCATATCAGGGGTTGAATATTACGGATGGTAGTCAGAAGATTGTTCCTTGGGTTTCTCTCAAAAATGATGTTCCTATATAAGAGCACTTGCTGTATTTTGATGGAGAGAAATATTTTCTCAATCACAAGTTTCGCTGATTGGTGTTGCAGTGCGTAACAGCAACATGTGCGCAACCAACTGTCGGAAAAACCCATCTGGTTCGTTAATGCCCTTTAGGGAAAGGAACTGCCGTTCTTACCTGGTCTGGCCTTCATGTGACTCCAGACTCACAGCCATGTAGTTGACTCTCAACTGCTCTCTGGGCAATTAGGGATGGGCAATAAATGCTGCCTAAAAACAATGCCCTCATCCTGTGAATAAATTAAAAAAAAACAAAAAACCTCCACACCATTCCCACCCAGTTTTTGAAATGTTCAGGATTGGCAGAGATTTGTGCCATACTTTAACTCGTAACTGACTAAAGTTTAGGTGATGTCAATGGAATGTGACTTGTACATTTTAATTTGACCTTCATTTGACTGAGGCCCAATCAATGGAAGAAATAGTTGGCCGATAAAATAGTAACTAACAGTGGGTTGTAATAACTTATGTTGAAATTTCTTTTTCTTGATTTGATAATACAATGGCTTGATTCATCCAGCAGGGTCATTACCACTGGTGTGTGTAATTGTGGCTTCCACGTGTACAATGTAGAGTTAGCATGAGCATGGTGTCTAATCCTTTACAACAGCCAGAGAACTAAAAGCACAAACTGTTTATTCCATTGAGAATAAGCAATTTGATGATGAGATGCTCAGTTGACAATAACGTAAATGTGCTTATTTCAGATGTTCACATCGATATCAAGCAAAATGGACTCAAATTCAATCATCTCACCTTATTTCTTCTGCTAACATGAATCAATTTTGAATGTCATTGGTTTTATTGAAGGTCCATCAGTTCATACTGAAATACTTCTCAGTTTGCATTACTTTCATAAACTTTTTAAATATATTGAAGCATTAATTTCTCCCTCAGGCACGAGAAACGAACAGAAAAAATTTATGTTGAGGTCTGGGCAACATGACTTATGCACCAGGGATAAAATTGGTCTTGGGCAATTACACAGACAGGGACAAGAGGAATTGGGCTTAAAACATGCTGGTCTGTTATTGTGTGTTTTACATTACATACACTCATTTCAACCCCTACTGTATTTTTTTAAATTGAGATTTACCACATTTCAGACAACTTGCCCTTTATTGGAAGTTTCACTAAAGAAAAACGACAGGGATGACAATAAGATGCAAACATCACACTGATCATCATTAATCTTAAAGGATGATAACAGGGGATTTTACACTGCATCTAAATTTACCGTAGCCAATACAGCAGCAGCTTTCGCTGGGTGCCTGAAATGGGAAAGTACTCCATATCCCAGGTCCTAACATTTTTTGGATGGAGAAAAAAATAAACCTGAGTAAATAGAAAAGTTTGCAAAAAAATACTATACTCTTGTTTGAATTCAGATGGGTTGTATTTCCCAATGTTCCTGATGGTGGGGGTGTCCAGAACCAGGAGTTACAGTATGAGGATTCACGGTAGACCATTTAGGACAGAGATGAGGAAACATTTCTTCACCCCAGAGAGTGGTGAGCTTGTGGAATTCATTACCACAGGAAGTAGTTGTTGCAAATGATTGAATGCACTCGAGAGGTAACTAAATATAGCACTTGGGGTGAATGGGATCAAAAGTTATGGGGAGAAAGCAGGATTAGGCTATTGAGTTAGACCATCAGCCATGATCGTGAAGAATGATGGAGCAGGCTCGAAGGGCCAAATGGCCTTCTCCTACTCCTATCTTCTATGTTTCTATGTTTAATTACTATTTCCCTTTGTGATAACATGCACAGCAATGACCGCCTTCACATCAGTCAACTTAAATCTGAAATCCACGAGCTTCTCTTCTGAGACCTGGCCATTGTTTAAACTCAATGCTGCTGATGACACACAGTCGCACAATTCCTACAAATGATTTCAAAATATCAGCTACAATAGGATGGGCTCTTCAGATACAACAGAGTGTTGATATAAAGCTCGGTGATGAGCATGTACATAATAGCAATTAACAATTATACAGAGAAAGATTCAAGAAGCTTCGCGGAGGTGAATCAAAATAGGAATTCTCAGGAAAAGCAGCTATTCGATAGGTGGCTAAAAATTTGAAAAAATGTATAGGGTTTTGAAACAAAAGGGAGGTGAATAGGCAGATTGTTTATGAAGTGAATTCTAAACTGTGGAGTTTAGGATGCTGAAGGCACAGCCATTAATGGTGAAATAAGGTATGGGGACAATGTTGAAGCTATTAAAGATTTTTTGTGGGATACTGTTGGCAAGCGAGCATTCATCACCTTTGAGGTGATGATGTGATAAACAGTTGAGAATAGTGTTTCAGACTTTATAAACCAATGAATGTACAGGAAGAGTGATATAGATCCAGGTCAAGATGACAAATGGCTTGGAAAGGAACTTGCAGGTTATGGTGTTCCAATGTGTCTAGGGTCCTTGTCCTTCTAAGCTGTGGCAGGCAGAGCATTAGAAGATCATGAAGAGGTCTACGTGAGTTGCTGCAGTGCTGTAGATGATGCACTCTGCTGCTAATATCTGTAATGGCGGAGGAAGTGAGTGTTCAAAGGGATGAATGAAGTAAGGTTCAAGCAGGTTGCTCTGTCTTGGAGTAGTGTCAAGCTTCTTGAATGTTGTTACAATTGCAATCATCCTGGCAAGCAGAAAGCATGCTACCATATTCCCAACTTGTGGCTTCTAGATAATGGACTAGCTTCAGGTGGTCAGAAGGTGAATTAATCATGGGGGAGCTGCTAACCTTTGGTCTTCTCTTGCAGCTCAATATTTATACAGCTGGTCTAGTTACGATTCTGGCCAATGGTAACCTCCCAGGAAGTTGATGGCATGAGACTCAAGGGTTGCAAAGCCATTGAATGTCAAGAGTGGATGGTTACCTTCTCTCTCATTGGAGTTGATTGGGTTCAAGTCCCACCTGCTCCAGAGGCTGCATAGCTTCTCTGATTAGAAAATATCTGAAACTCCTGGAGCAATGTCCTGGAGCCAAGAAGTCTGGCCTCCAAAACCCATCTTCCTTTTAGCAAGGTGTGGCTCAAACCAACGAAAGGTTTTCCCCTCAATTTCCATTAATGTCAGTTGCACTGGGGCTCCTTGATGCCAAGAGTGGTCACTTTCACTTTACCTCAAGACTCTAGTTCTTTTGTCCATACATAGGCTGTGGGTGTAATGAGGTCCTTAAAAGGACTGGCCTAGCAGAACCCAAACTAAACATAAGGTGAGCAGAACAGAAAGGTGAATGTTATGACCAAGGTTGAAGGAGTGCACAATCTCTTTCTAGGCCAACTAATTTGTTTGTCACAATGTATATTTAACTGCTTTATCCAGTTATCAATTATATACATGCCCATCTTCCTGTTTCAGAATCCAAATTTGCCAACCAAGTTTCTTTAATAAATAACAAAACTACTGATTTATTATAAAATGTGCTTGTTCAATAAAGATCCAAAGCTTATTGACAGAGTTTGGAATGTGACAGTGTAACATGGAAACAGAGAACAGGAAAAGGAGTTGGCCATTTGGCCATTCAAGTCTACTCCTCCATGCAATATGATCGTGGCTGATCATCCAACTCAGTGCCCTGTTTCTGCTTTCTCCCCATACTCTTTGATCCCTTTAGCCTGAAGAACTATATCTAACTCCTTCTAAAACCAGTCAATGTTTTGGCCTTAACAACTTTCTGTGGCAGAGCATTCCCCAGGTTCACCATTGTCTGGTGAAGAAATTTCTGCCCATCTCAGTCCTAAATAGCCTATCCCATTTCCTTAGACTCGGAGTCCTAGTTCTAGCCTTCCTGGACATATGGTAAATGCAGGAAGGTTGTTCCCTGTCTGGCTGTCACCTAATATGCAGGAGTGAGAATGTGTGCGCGTGTGCACGTGTCCAGACACAGACACATGCGTGCACGCTTGCATACTTGACCAAGTAATAGATGAAATGTTCAAATGGCTCACAGTCTGGTGTCATTTCACACAGTGTCCTATTTGTGATTGCAATCTAATGCTGGAATAGTCAGCAGATTTACAACTGGAGCCAACGTTTTGTGTGATCCAGCCTGATCCAGCAGTGGATGGTTAAACAAATTGTCCACTATTTCCTTTCAAGGTCATGGAATTTTTCTCATCTTGCCCTTTTGTTGTTCCATTAATAGTAGACATGTTGCAGAGGTGCCGGTGTTGGACTGGGGTGGACAAGATCAGAAGTCACACGACACCGGGTAATAGTCCAACAGGTTTATTTGAAATCACAAGCTTTCAGAGCTCAGCTCTGTCGTCAAGTGAAGTCACCTGAAGGAGTAGCACTCCAAAAGCTTGTAATTTCAAAGAAACCTGTTGCATTATTCGTAGAAGAACCTTTAATTACCTGTCCCCCTGTTTGATATCCTAAATCTCCTCTAATCTCTGTGGAAACAGTGGCATCCTGAACTAGTAATCCAGGGACCTAAGATAATGCTTGGTTTAAATCCTGCCACAGTAGCTGGTGAAGTTTATATTCATTTAATAACAGAACTTGAAGGTGTTCTCAGTATTGGTGACCATGATACAACATTAACTGTTGTAAAAACACATCTGGCTCACTAATGCCATTCAGAGAAGGAAATCTGCCACCATTACCTAATCTGGACACATGACTCCAGACCAATAGCAACATGGTCGACTCTTAAAATGGCCTCAACAAACATTGACTATGTAAGTGATGGCCACATCCCACGAATGAATGGGGAAGAAAGCTTTTCTAGCAAACTTTCAAACACTGCTTTAAATCCCACTCTTGACAATGTCTCTGCTTTCCTCTATCTAATTTTCTATTTATGAGGTGCCTGGAGACACCTTTCAGATTAAAATGGTCCAACATTGCACAGTATAATCTCTAAACTTTACTTCCTTGACAAATGATGATTCCAGGTTTCTTTCCATGTCACAAGGGTAAATACATTAAAATTCCAGGTTCCCTTCTTAATCTGAATGAGCGATGTTTCATTTCTGGTCCCAATGTCCTTTGCTAGATGAACAAAGAAACTCAAAAGGGGCCCCTCTTATTGTTTTCAAGACTAATAAAATTCTTACAAGTTATCAGGTCGAAAGGCTTTTAAAGAATGAATGCACGGAATTTCAACAAGGGAATGAAGGAAAGTTACCCCAACAGCATTTCTCTTCCCCCACCTTCACTACGACCACCAATAGACACTCCTCCTCTCCCTGTTCATAAGCTGTATTTATGTTTCAGACTTTCATTGCATCCTTACTCTAAAATGAAGTGAAATCCTAATATTGTTACAGCCGTTTATTTTAGCGAGTGCTCTTAATTTCAAGTTGCCCTTTTCCCCCGAAAATAATGGGATCAAGAAGCTTTCATCACTGACAGATACCCCATTTTCTGTAAACAAGTACACAATTAATAGCTTAGCAAAGTCATTTATCCATGATTTATCTGTCCTATCACAGTAACTACTTTGACGTGTTCGTTTGGTAAGCAAGTTAGGAAGCAGTAAAGGTAGGCAGTGCAAAGATGCAAAAGTGACACAGCAAAAACTTTTTCTGATATATTATACCAAAAATCTTCCCAATTTTTTTTCCCTTTCAGAAGAAACAATATCTCAAGGGAAATACAGATATGAGTCGCAGTGTTAATGTTACCCTGAGACAGGAAAATAATTGCAGCCTCAGAAACTCCATACAATATACCAGCAAAAAATGCAGGAGAGACACATCAAATCACATGGATCAGCAGGGAGGCTGCAGTAAATGACATCGACAACTCAACAATGAACCAAATCATGAAAAACCAGGGCTGCCAAACAATCAAAACCTCTGATTTAAATGAAAACAGCATCAAAACCATCAGATGGCCACATAGCTACCACAGACAGAAAGGAAAAGATTAAATTCTGCCCAACAGGGAAACAGTTCTTTTTCTTCACTGATGCTGATTGACTTAGAAACAGCTTTCAGCGTTATCTGCTTTTGTTTCAGATTTCCAAGTCTGCAATACTTCACACTTTTAGGTAACAAGGTGTAGAGCTGGATTAACACAGCAGGCCAGACAGCATCTGGTGATGCAGGAAAGCTGACATTTCGGGTCTGGACCCTTCTTCAGAAATGGGGGAGGGGAAGGGGGCTCTGAAATAAATAGAGAGAGGGGGAGGCAATGATGGAAGGTGGATAGAGGAGCAGATAAGTGGAGAGAAGACTGACAGGTCAAGGAGGCGGGGATGGAGCCAGTAAAGGTGATGTGTAGGTAGGGAGTTGGGATGGGGGTTGGTCAGTTGGGAGGGAGG